>JAFFSR010000325.1:1200000-1800000 GCA_017163975.1 Anastatus disparis
TTAATATTATCTGTGATTTTTCTTTTGTTTCGTTGTCCAATATATTCTGAACATACATAACAGAAATTATCTTGAGATCCATTACACGTATGGTTAAAACTGTTATTGGATGTACCAGCGCAGTTTAAAAAAGGTTGAAAATTTGAATTAGCCATATTGTTGAATTAAACCCCACACACTAGGAATCCTGTTCCGATCGCAGGTGAGTCCGCCGTCCTAGGGGTGATAACTCTCATACCTCCCCAGGCCTAAGTATGAGAGCTTTCCGACGTTGACGAGGACAATGTCAACTCGTCGTCGGACACACTACGGCATCATTCTCACATCCTAGTGCTCCCCTGCAGGACAGCGCGCCTTCGCTGGGTTCGTTACTGCAAAGTATTGAGTACACCGAATCATTCTACACATCCCATTTTCAGGGCAGTTGTCATCGTGACCAATACTTCGCAGCAGCAGGTTTTTTTTAGGTACCCTTATAGAGTACTGATATATATATATATATATATATATATAGCTTTGGAAAAAGATCATAAGTCCCATTCGTTTATAAACAATGCTTTAAGATCAATGACAGTGTACAACAGTGATTAACTGAACGGAGCTTTAAAATGAAACCGAATTCATTTCTAAACAACAGTACCCAGTTTTACAACAGAATAAGTATAAATAAAAAATTGACAGATCAAATTGTCTCTGACACAAACACACCAAATGAAGAAGATCTAAGTTCACCTGAAGAACATTCTCTGGATAGTGATGAAGAGTATATTCCTAAGGGTGAAGAACGAACTGTTGAAAAGTTTGATCAAAAAAGTCTGAACGATTTATTTAGAAAGAGTGGTTTATCTAAGGAACAATCAGAGTTTATGGCTTCAGAGTTTAAGAGACGAAATATGTTGACAAAGGGTACTAAAGTATGTGCATATCGTAATCGAGAAGAGCGCTTTAGAAATTATTTCAAGAATGATTCTAATATGGTTTATTGCACGGACGTGAAAGGTCTTATTGATGAATTGAAACCCAACATATACAAACCTGAAAATTGGCGACTATTCATTGATTCATCAAAGCGCAGCCTTAAAGCAGTACTCCTCAATATCACAAATAAATATGCTCCTATACCATTAGCACATTCAACAGTACTTAAAGAAGAGTATTCCAATCTTGAACTACTTTTAACGAAAATAAAATATAGAGAACATAAATGGCAAATATGTGGCGATTTAAAGATTTTATCTATGATACTTGGACAACAATCTGGATTTACGAAGTACCCATGTTATTTATGCATGTTTGATAGCAGAGATAGAAAAACACTATAAAAAGAAAATTTGGCCATCAAGAGAATCGTTTGAACCTGGAAAACAGAATGTTATAAAAGATCCACTCGTTAATCCTTCGAAAATTTTGATACCGCCTCTGCATATAAAGCTTGGATTGATAAAGCAATTAGTTAAAGCTTTGGACAAGGACGGTCAATGCTTCCAATATATAAGCAAAGTATTTCCCCATAAATCTGATGCTAAATTAAATGAAGGTATTTTTGATGGTCCTGAAATCCGAACTTTATTTAGAGACGAAAACTTTGAACAAAGCATGACTGATGTTGAAAAGGCAGCATGGTTAAGTTTTAAAGAGGTATCGACGAAATTTTTGGGTAATGCCAAAGACACGAATTATAAAGCTATTGTGAAAAGAATGGTACGTAATTTTGAAAAATT
Organism: Anastatus disparis; assembly: GCA_017163975.1. Taxonomy (NCBI): domain Eukaryota; kingdom Metazoa; phylum Arthropoda; class Insecta; order Hymenoptera; family Eupelmidae; genus Anastatus; species Anastatus disparis. The sequence goes on from JAFFSR010000325.1 coordinate 1,201,722, forward strand.
GGGTTGTCTAATGAACTTAAAACTTCATTTTCTTGATTCACACGTTGATCAGTTTCCTGAAAATAACGGAGACTTTAGTGAAGAGCATGGTGAACGATTTCACCAAGATTTAAAGGAGTTTAAACGTAGATTTCAAGGAAACTGGGGTATCAACATGTTAGCAGATTACTGCTGGATGATAAAAAGAGAAACAGCTGCGAAAAAAGGACAAAAACGTGTCAGAAATCCACTACATCGGTCATTCGAAGAGAAACGTGTACGTAAGCGTAAGCCAATTTAAAAAAAACATCGGAGGAGAGAGAGAGAGAGAGAGAGAGAGAGAGACAAACATAGACAAAATGTTAAGTTTAACGTACACAATAGGCTAAGTTAATATCTTGAATTTACAGTCAATGCTGTGAAAGACTCTAAAATTAGTATTTCAGACGTAAAATTTTTAAAAAATCGATAAATTTACCATATACAGTTCTTGTCACCGCCCTCTAGAAGTAGTTTTTACACAATCTGACTTCAAATTCATGATCAGCAATCTGAAAAACCCCCAGGATAGTATTTCCAATGTTTATCGACTCTTCAAAAGACGCATGATTAAATTTTAATATTGTTTAAATCCATTTTAGGCAAAATTTCGACTTTTACCGATTTCCTCATCTTTTCAGCCCCATACAGAGGACTAGAATCGCGTTAAAAAAATTTGAAGGTATGGTTTCCCCTGTATTTTTTCCCGTAGAATTCGATTTTGAAGTTCAATTAACCGTATCTCATGATTTGTTTTTTCTAGACTCGAAAAACCGCAAAAAAACCGTAAAAAATGAGGTTTTTTCAATAAAACTCTGAGAAAAGGTAGGAAAACCCTATATTTTTATTACAGATTCGGATTCAGCGTCGAAAAATACATGGGAATATGTATGTCCGGTCAAAAGTTCAGACATTTTTTTTCATTTTGTGGGCCTGTGTAATATAATAAATAATAATAATATGCCTAATAATACAAACATGGCAAATACTTCAGGATATTCTTTGAAAGAGGTGTTAAGGTTAGTATCTGAGTTTACGGGTAAAAATATACCTTTGGAAAAGTACATAGATTCGTTAGAAATTGCAAAAGATATGCTGACTGCGGATAAACAAAAGAAATTTATGAATTATATAAGATTTAAAGTATCAGAAACGATTCGTACTGCTATAAAAGGTAGTAACATTGAAAGTATTACAGATTTTATCAAAACAATAAAGAAACTATATCCTGAAATTGATAATTTACATTCATTATATGCACAATTGGAACAAATACAACAAGGGGAAAATGAATCAGTGGTTGAATATGTAGAGAGAATAACAAAGTTAACATTAAAAATTAAAGATAAAAAACAAAATGAAGCGGGTATAGCAGAAGATGCTTATCAACGTTCTACAAATGATTTAGCTAAGGATACATTAAAATATTTTAAACAAGGATTAAAAAATGAAATCAGATTTGAATTAGGAGAGGTAGCAGATTATTCAAGTGCAACCATTAAAGCAATAGAAATCGAAAAACAACAGGAGAAACAAAAGGATATTAGGATAAAGACAAATTCGTCTAGACAGAAAATCATGTATAGTGAAATTTTTGAAGATAAACCTAAAAAAATTCAATGCTGTCAAATATGTAAAGACATAGATCATGAGGCATTATGTTGCAACAATACAGGCTGCATATATTGCAAAGAGCCAACTCATCCATCATTTAAATGCACAAATGCAAAAGATAAAATTATACTAATATGCAAGTTTTGTAATCAAGTAGGACATTCAAGAAGCATGCGTAAATATTTAGAAGACAATGAATATTACTGCCAATATTGCCAGGAAAATAATCATCAAATAGGCCACTGTCCAATCATCCAAAAATATGAATTATGCTTGAAATGCAATAAGAACGGACATAATACCAACTTGTGTAATCAAATTACAGAAAAAAGTATTACACCTACGCAAATATGCAATCTGTGTAACAGTGAACACAATACTATTGATTGTGAAAAATTTAAGATATTTTTAAATCAGACTAAACCAGATAATCAAATACGATGTCAATTATGTGACAAATGGAGTCACTCAGGTAAAGAATGCAGAAATAATAACATCGGTCAAAATAATTTTAATCAACATTAAATGTTCGTAGGGAATAACAGAAATAATAATTCATATGGACAAAGAATTCAAACGAAATTTTATAAATATTGCAAAAATAGAGGGCATAATATAAAGGAATGTAGGAAAATACAATACAAAAGACCTCAAAACGCAAATCAAAGTGTACAATGCCCATATTGTAAAAAATTAGGACATTCAATTAATTCATGCTTTACATTAAAGAACATAGAAAGCAAGCTAAGTGAATTTTGCACATTTTGCAAAAGCATGAATCACACAGAGGAAGAATGTCAAGTTAAATTAAACACATCAGCCCATATACAGGGAAACGCATAAACTCGACTTGGAAAGAGCGCACAAGACGAGTTTCGCAACAGAAGTCGCTCAAAAATTATGTTGATATTCAATTTTTCGCAAGAACACACGAAATGAATTTTGATTTTGAAGTATGTGATGAGTTTAATGAAAATGATACTAATAATGAGTACGTTAAAATTATTGAACAAAAAGAAACTTTACATAATGCAATGGAATTTAAACCAGAAATAAAAAATGATTCAACAACAATAAAATTACACAATGAAAGAAATATAGCGAACAATGAATTGGAAAAAATCATACAATTTAAAACTGAAAACATTAATGATAATAATAATACACCAATTTATATATTTAAAGTAGGTGACACATTACAATTTATCGAGATACGAAATCCGTATACAAATGATTTATGTAAATTATTAATAGATACGGGTGCCCAACTTAACATTATAAAAGAAAAATTAGTACCACAAAATTCTATTAATAATAATATTACAATATATTTGTCAGGAATTACTGATATTCCGGTTAAAACATGTGGTTTAATCACTTTTTCTATTAATAATTCGTATACGAATTTCCACGTAGCATCTGAAAAATTTTCAATACCTTACGATGGTATTTTAGGCATAGATGTATTAAGAAAAAATAAATTGAGATTAGATAAGGGATATTTAGAAATAAATGGTAAAAAATTCTTTATTCAAACAGATTATAAGAACGATAAAAATTCATTGATAAATTTATGTACAGAAAACATCGAAATTAAGGACACAGCAGTTAAGAGGAGGTCGAGTATATCTGTCCTTTTCTAATCAAAAAATTGATTTTTTCACAAAAATTAATAATTGTAGCAAAAAATAAGAAGAAAGCCCCATCTCGTACAATAAAAAGCAAGATTCTCTTTTATGAGGAAAAATTATTTTTATCGCTTCGTTTTTAAGAAAACCTTGAAAAACTGAATTGTTCATCCTAACCTCTATTTTTTAAGTTTTTCAAGGTTTTCTTAAAAAAGAAGCGATAAAAATAATTTTTCCTCATCAAAGAAAATCTTACTTTTTATTATACGAGATGGGGCTATCTCCTTATTTTTTGCTACAATTATTAGATTTTGCAAAAAAATTAATTCTTTGATTAGAAAAGGACAGAGATATACGACCTGCTCTTAACAGCAGGCCGGAGTAGAACCTGATACCGACCGAGTAACAATTGAGTTGTTTGTTATTTACTCAAGTATTAATCGGTGTATCTTCAAAATGAAGGTTGATCGCAATAGATATTATTATTATGAATATCTATGCACAAGAAAAAAAAAATCTACCGATTTGTTTTTGAGAAAAGTAAGGAACGCGAAAATATTATAAACATAATCTTTTACTTCGGCGTTCCTTACTTTTCTCAAAAACAAAGCGATAGATTTTTTTTTTCTTGTGCATAAATATTTGTAATAATAATATCTATTGCGCTTAACCTTCAATTTGCAGATACACCGATTAATACTTGAGTAAATAACAAAAATGCCAATTAGACAAGGACAGCGAATCCGGCCTGCTCTTAATAACGTTTTTCATTAGATCATGTTAATGCAAGACAATAATCACATATTTTCGATTACACAATTTCTACAGAATAAGAATGAAAATATTGAAAATTTTATGAAAGAAATCAACTGTGTTTTAGGAAAAGATGAATGTAAAAATAATAAGAATATAGAATATGAACAATTTCTATTAAAACTTGAAAAAAACACAAATTTTAACATTAATAATAAAGACAGACAATTTCTTACATACTTTATGGAAAAAGATATTTTAACAAATTTTATATTAGATGATCATGAAGAGGAATTTTATAAATTAAAAGAAAACTTAATGCATAAAAATATAAATTATATATGTGAAGAAAAAATAGATCGTAGAGAGAAATTATTAAGTAATATAAGTTTAAATCATTTAAGTGAAGAAAAAAAACAAAATATAAAAAATTTAATTTTAGAAAATAATAACATATTTTGGTTAGAAGGAGAAAATATTGGAAAATGCAATTTAGAACAACACGAGATAAATTTAACAGATAACAGACCAGTATATGTTAAACAATTTCCATTGCCACATAAATCAAGAGAAATTGCTATTACAGAAACTCAAAAATTAATTGATAATAATTTAGTAAGGTCATCTAAAAGCGCATATAACGCCCCAGCATTTGTAGTTAAGAAGAAACCAGGTCCTGATGGAAAATAAAAATGGCGATTAGTTATAGATTATAGAAAATTAAATGAGAAAACTATACCAGATCCTTATTTAATACCATTTATGATTGAAATTTTTGATGATTTAGGCGGAAATAAATATTTTACTACTGTAGACATGGTTTCAGCTTTTCACTGGGTACCAATGAAAGAATCAGACATACATAAAACAGCTTTTAGTGTACACCCTTTAGGAAGATTCGAATTTACGGTATTACCTTTTGGTTTAACTAATTCACCACGAACATTTATGAGGGCAGCAAATACAGCTCTTGGTGAATTAATAAATAAAAAAATATGTCATGTTTATATAGATGACATAATTATAGCTGCAAAAACGAAAGAAGAACATAATATTAAATTTAATCTAGTAGCTACAAAATTAAGGGAAGCCGGATTAAAACTAGAACCAAGAAAATGCGATTTTATGAAAAATGAAGTAACATTTTTAGGTCATATTATAAGTAAAGAGGGTATCAAAGCAGATCCAAAAAAAATTGATGCAGTAAAATTATTTCGAACACCAAAAACAGTTAAAAACATTAGAGAATTTTTGGGGTTAGCAGGTTATTACAGAAAATTTATTAATGATTTTGCTAATATAACAAAACTTTTAACGTTATTATTACAAAAAGACGTAAAATTTACTTGGGATTCAGAGAAACAAAAGGCTTTTGATAAACTAAAAGACACACTATGCTCTGCACCTTTATTGCAATTTCCACAGTTAGATAAACCATTTATAATCACTACAGATGCATCAGGGTATGCTTTAGGCGCTATATTATCACAAGGTGAAATCGGGAAAGATAAACCCATAGCATACGCTTCTAGAGTATTAAAAGGTCCTGAACTAAAATATCACACTTATGAAAAAGAAGCATTAGGCATATTATTTGGAATAGAAACATTTAGAAATTACGTATATGGAAATAAATTTACAATAGTAACAGATCACAAGCCATTACTATCTTTCAGATCTGCAGATAAAAACAACAGAGTTCAAAGATGGCGACTTAAACTATCAGAAAACGATTTTGATGTAATATATAAAAAGGGAAAAATGAATGTGAATAGTGATGCGTTATCTAAAAATCCTATAGATACGGTAGAAATCAATGTGATAACTAGAGCTCAAAAAGCAAAGGAAAATGAAGTGAACATTAAATTAACAAATATACCTTCAAACGTAATAAAAATACAAAAATTAAATGAAGAACGTACACGTATTAAAAATAAACGCGGTAGACTAAAAAAAGTAATCAAAGAAATAACCAACGAGGAAATTAAAAGTGTCGAAAACGAAGTCGAAAAACAAGAAGATATTTACTTAAATAAATCTAATACTATTATATATTCTAAAAATTCTATACAAAGTAGAAAAGTTAATATATTACATTTAATTACGAATGAAAAGAGCAGGTCGTATATTTCTATCCTTTTCTAACCAAAAAATTCATTTTTCTGCAAAACCTAATAATTGTAGCAAAAAATGAGAAGAAAGCCCCATCTCGTATAATGAAAAGCAATATTTTCTTTAAAGAGGAAAAATTATTTTTATCGCTTCGTTTTTAAGAAAACTTTGAAAAACTGAATTGTCTATCCTAACCTCTATTTTTTAAGTTTTTCAAGGTTTTCTTCGAAACGAATCAATAAAAATAATTTTTCTACATCAAAGAAAATATTGCTTTTTATAATACAAGATGGGGCTATCTCCTTATTTTTTGCTACAATTAATAATTTTTGTAAAAAAAATCAATTCTTTGATTAGAAAAGGACAGATATACTCGACCTCCTCTTAAATATAAAAGAATCATCAATATTAATAAAAGAAAAATTAATAAATAATTTGAATACGCTAAAAGATTTATTAATTGGAAATAATTGTACTATATTTAGTATATCAAAAAATATAAAAATATTAAATATAAATTGGAATGAAATTGAAGAAATATTATACAATACTTCTAATAATACAAATATAAAAGTTATAGTTTGCTTAAATAATACAGAATACGTTGAAAAGGAAAAAAGAAATGAAATATTTGAACTATATCATTCTTCAAGTTAAGGAGGTCATTCGGGAGTAAATAGAACATATAATCGTATTAAAAATAAGTATTTCTGGGAGAATCTTAAAATTGATATACAAAATCGTATAAAAAACTGTGAAATATGTCAGAGAAATAAATTAAAAAGAAACAATCAAAATAACCTATGATAATAACAGACACTCCAGAAAAAACATTCGATAAAATCTTATTAGATATAGTGGGACCTCTTAATATAACTAAAAATAATAATAAATATATATTAAGTATTCAAGATCATTTATCAAAATTTTCAATAGCTGTCGCGCTGAAAGATCAAACAGCAGACTATAGCCGACGCATTTATAAAAAAATTTATTTGCATTTTTAGTTCACCAAAACTAGTACTTACAGATAAAGGTGCAAATTTTACAGGCGAATTAATAAAAGCTATTTCAAAAAGATTTAAATTTAAAAAAATAGAAACTACTGCCTTTCATCCACAATCTAATGGTTCATTAGAAAGGGCTCATCATCCTTTATGTGAATATTTAAAAAATTTTGCTGATAGAAAATTAGAATGGGATGATTGGCTTGAACTTGCACAATTCAACTATAATACTAGTGTTCATTTAAGTCATAAATTTACACCACATGAACTAGTTTTCGCCTATCCAGCTAGATTACCATCTAGTGAACCTTTAAAATCATCAGAAAAATTGCAGACATTTAATGACTATATAGAAAAATTATTAATAAATATGAAAGATATTGCAAAAATAGCTCGTAAAAATTTAATACTATCAAAAGAAAAGTCTAAATTATATCACGATAGATTCATAAAACCTGTATAATTTCAAATAGGAGATAAAGTATGGCTTATAAAAGAGCCAAAACCAGGTAAATTAGAAAAAAATCAAAACCTGGGACCTTTTGAAGTATTAAAAGTTCACGAAAATATCAATATCTCTATAGATTTTAACGGTGGCTCAAAATTAGTTCATGCAAATAAATTAATTTTACAGGAACGAAAAAATTAATATTATTTTATGTTTCAGAAAGAAAAAGAGAAAGAAAAGAAATGCTGTTCATTTTATTTATTTTATTATCTATTGTTAGAGAAAATGGTGCAATTATTAGATTTAATTGCGAATCTACGGATCCGATCATCACTACATATTCACTATTAGACACAGGAGAATGTGATTTTCAACAGGATAATATTACAATAACCAACTCTACAATAGAATTATTACAAATAGCGGAATTTAAAAAAATTAAAGTTATACAGTGTAAAATAGAAATTCAAAGAACGGGTTTTCATTGCGGAATGTTCAGTCACCTTGGATCCACTGCTAATGCTTTGCAAGAATATCTGTACTAATTAGTCATGAAAAATGTAAATTCATTCACGATACAGGAATCTTTAAATATGATGATATACATACTATAGCAGATCTAAAAATAAATTCAACAAAAGCAGTTGGAATAGACCTTGCAGGCTCAGTAAAGGATAAAGTTTGCACAGGAGCTTCATACACGGACAATTTTGGATCTTGGGACAACGTTTTAGTACAGGGTCTTATAAGAATAACTTTATTAGAAGAATACGCTCAAGTTAGTCTAAAAAATGATAAATTAAGATTAAATTCAGGGACTGTATGTAAATTTTCGGATCAACATTGCATTGATTCGCAAGTAGGGTATACTTTTTGGGAAAATTTCCCTACAGAAGAAGGGTTTAAAACACAATATAAAACTTTATATAGAGGCCCTTCAACTATAATTAATTCACCTAATCAAAATCCCGTATATACTGTAAACACAGAATCAATAACATTTTCTTTGTCCGCTTTAAATAATGTAAAAATTTGCGATAGAATATTAACAAAAACGGAACACCCTAAATTATTTATTTTAGATATAGCTTATAATAAAATATTATTTGACGATAATACACTAAGAAAAGATGTAACAAACTTAGATTTATTTACATATATAAACTCAAAATTTGTATATATTGAAAACCATTTTAGGGCTGATCTCACAGATTTATATTTTAACATTTTAAAAGAAAAATGCAAACTTGAAAAAAAAATTATACGTGAATCTCTATCCCTTGCATCCATAGCTCCCGACGAATTTGCCTTTAATATCATGCAAAAACCAAGATATTTAGCTTAACTTGCTGGCGAAGCAGTGCATGTAATAAAATGTACGCCAGTAGAAGTCCAGCTATATCATACAAATAAATGTTACATACAATTGCCTGTATCAACAAAAAATAAAACATGGTTTTTAACACCAAAGACACATATATTACTGAAAACAGGATCAGAAATAAATTGTAATTTAATAATACCGCAATATTACAAAATCGGAGAAGATTGGATAAACCTTCTACCGAAACCAAGACCAACAAAAAATATAGTAAAAACTTTAAAACCAGATACAAAGAGATCATGGACACCAGAAAAAATAACAACGTTGGCAACAAGCGGAATATACTCACAAGATGATTTACAAGAATTACAACAACATATCATGTTTCCTTTTAAAAAGCAGCTCTACTTAATGCCATAGCGAGAGGAATACAGCGAGAACAAAACACACAAGTAGATCTATTAAATAATCTACTTACAGAAAATACATTATCTCATATCGCAGAGAATACTTGGAATAAATTTATAAATAAATTAACAACATTTGGATCTATAAGCTCAGCCATAATAATGATATTAATTATTATTCAAATAATTAAATTCACTATGGACACAATTATAAGGGGCTGTACCCTACACACTATTTATGGCTGGTCTATTAATTTATTGGGAGCAATTTTCGGCTCTATTACTCATTTAATGATTACATTAAAGAATAATCAAATAAAAAGAGAAACCAAGTATGAAGAAATTGAATTACATGGAATAAAAATTGAGAAACAAGATATATCACAACCTATTCTTCAGCATCCTCTACCTAAACGAAACCCTACACCATTACCTAAACCAACCCCCCCACCTCTACCAGAGAAGTCAGCATATATTACTCCCACAAATAAATCCTCAGTCACAAAGCCACCAGAAAAAAAAGAGATTCTAGTATTTAATATTATTTAGGATTAATTAATTATACAAATTTTGTAATTTCATACAATCGAAATTAGCCCATTAATGTCATTCAATTTTATTTTATTATATGTACTTATACTGTAATGAGGATAGTAAATTATTTGTATGCTATGATATAGCTCTATCCTCGTTATCAGTCGCACGGCTCAACGTATGCTTGATATGCAAGTGTAAGAGTGAGACGGAGAGAGTCTGTTTCAGCGACTTGGATATAGTACTGTAGAGAGAGGCGCGCGCAGGGCATGACGAGTAGGCTTAGGCAAGAGAGAGAAGCGAACAGGCGGTGTAGAGAGACAGAAAGGATTTAGCAGCCATATTGTGCGTTGTGCGAGCTCGTGCTTTGGATAATTTTCAGTTCTTTAGATAGAAGCATTTTGGCTGATGTAATTAATTCGTGTGACTCTGCTTCGAATATTGGCTTGTTGAGAGACATTGAAAAGCAGATCTTCTTGCTAATATAATCGTTGTGTCGTATACAAGAACCAAGTGGGTTTGCCGTAATTCTGCAGAGAGATCGGAGCGTCCTTGTAACGAGAGCTACGATAGCCTTGAGCTGCACCGCATATCTTCGGTGCCGCTTTTGTTGAATCATCGATTCGTCTGTGTTAGAGAGGATCGTCGGAAAATCTTCGTGTTCAACGACCGATAGAAAAATGTAAGTCTGCAGACTGTCGTATTGCTTTTTATTATTGAATGCGTGTATGCGATATATGTAAAAATATCGAGACCGCCGTGTGCGCCGCGTCAGATAGAATAGGTTAGGTTAAATTAACTTTTGATTCTTTTTATGAAATTTATTAAATTGCGCCACTCGTAAAGATTATGATAATCTCATTTCAATGTATTGAATTTGCTTATTGTTCTACATAAATTAAAGTAAAATTGAAAATATTCTGGATTATTACATAACATCATTTCTTACTGATTAAAATCATGTTTTGTCTGTATATATTAAACTTAATACACTTGCTTTCTTTTGATCTACGATATTTAAGAGAGTCTTAAGGTACACGCCGTGGGTTTCGTCGTACCAGACGTCCGGGAGGCAGAACTTCTAAGCGAAGTTTTGCAATAGTATTAAATATTGCCTAACTGATTTCCATTGTATGAAAAAGACAGTCATAGTCGATCAGTGACGATGTACGAGGCTGATCGTCTCTAAATCGAAAATGGGTTATTTAACGGTAAGTGCGTATGTACTTGAAATAAGTACATATGAAACCCACAAATATATTTGATTAGTTGATTTAAATATATTCCCCGTTACAATACGTATATTTATATATATAAACGATAAGGCAGATACATATATAAGTATCTAAAAACTAAAACAAGTTTTAACTATATAAATAATTATTCATTTAGACTTATAACTTAGTTATGCAAGAATAGATTATAAAATTTATAAGAAAAACTTGACTGTATTAAATAATTGACAGTTTAGCGTTTTATTTTCATAATATGTTTCTACGTTGTTAAATCGCGTGCGATTCAACTTTGGCGCGGAGAGAGGTGAATGGCACCAAGCGAACATGTCATTCACCTATACAATATATTAACATTGTTTAATACTCCAACTTTAAGCAAAATTGATTTCTTTTATTTTTAATTATCAAAGATCTATCTGGTTTTTAAAAAAAAAAAAAAAAAAACAAATGAAAAAGCATTGAAGGGAACTGAATTATTCAAAATAAATAAGTCTAAACAAGAAAAAAATAAATATAAATAAAAATAAATAAATTAAGTATTAAAAATTTTTTATAAATTAAAATAGTTTCTTTAAGAATTTAAGTATTATATATAATTAATATTAAAAATGAAAAGGAGCAGTTAGAAAATAAAAAGGAAAACAAAAGATTATGATAAAAATAGATATATTATAAAATTATAGTCTACAATTACATCATTATTATTTTTTTTTTATGTAACAAAAGATATACAGAAAAAAAGAGGAAAACTGATCCCATTGTTCTCCATAATTAACAAATAAAAATTTTTTATATATATATATATATATATATATATATATATTCGAACTCAGTCCCATGACTCTTCGGAGGGATTTTGAGGCTGGCAATCGATCGGGACCAATTCGGGTGTTCTTCCCACTCGTAAATCATCTGATGCAAGTTTACCGGTGGACACCAAATCTTCACCGACGTACATATAGAAATTATCTTGTATCACCCTCATTAACATACGTTTTCCGTGGACAATGGCAATCCGTTCTTCCCAACGGAAGAGGTAGCATAAATTCCAGCCATCAAAATCACTTTCTCCGTTCAACCACCATGCATCGTTATGACGCCGATCCATTAAGCGAAACAGACGTTTTAACTGCCAATCGACAAACTAAACATAAAAGTAAAGGATAGATATAAATAACAAGAATTCAATAATAAATATAAATACTAATATTTCATAAGTTAGTTAAAATATCAAAAAAAAAAAAAAAAATCCATAAAAATAAGAATATAATATTGAACTCGAAATATTAAGATAATAATAGAGATACTTACACAAACTCGGATATACTGCTTCCTTGGATACATGATGATAATTGTTAAAAAATAAATAAAAACAAGCTCTTAAATACCCGAAAAGAACAACGAAAACTAATGGTAAGAAGAAAAAAAAAAAATTTTTTTTTAGACATGTCAGCAGCATACATTTTTTTCTTCGTTGACTTTGCTGAATTGTTATTACAATGTCATTAACCTATGTTTTACAAATTAATAACACAAATAATGATATAAAACTTTAATCCATGCTAATTGTAAATAGATTTTTAAGATTTATGAATCAGTAACTGTTTTCAGGTTTTTTTGTTGCTTTTGTTTCAATAAGCAACATCTTTGAGACCCAAGGTGTTACGTCATAAAACGTACTTTTCTGTTGGCCACTCATAAAAAAAAATAATAAATACATATACAGTTCCTGATTAATTTTTTAGATTTTAATTGTAATATTGTAAATGATCAATAATTGACCTATCTTTTATTTTTTTTTTGATTGCCTATTCTTCTGATATGCAATCTCCTGAGCACCGAGGTGTTACGTCACAAACGTATCGTTTTCATTAACATTGGTAAATCAAATTCCTCAATTATTGAACACTCGCATTATTTCATTATTAAGCAAAATTAAGTAGATCATAAGAAAAGAATCGAAACGTATGTTTCGAAATTTCAAAATGAATTTTACAAATCCTAAAAACATTACGAAACATATTATCAAAATTCAAGAAAATTTATAAATAAAAATTGATGTAAAAGACAATAAATCTCATAAACAAAATAAGTATAAAAACCAAATGAAACAAATAATATTCGGAATATTACCCCGGGTTTCTTATTGGTAATACGTTTACACTGCCCGTCAAGTTCTATATTTCAAAGCAATTGCTATTACTAAATATACATATATCAATTATTAAAATATATACGCGCATAAAAATCAATTGTATCAAAAGTGTTAAAAGATATCAATAAACCTCGAGGATCTATTTACATATTGTGCTTATTCATTTGTCTGCCCATACCCAGCACCAATCTACTGAGAAATACTACAAGGTAAGAATATATAATTATTCAATAAACTCTTTATTTTCAAGAATCAAGTTTATCTTTTAATAATATTCAATCGTGAGAGCGATTTCGTTAAATTAAATATTGGTGGAGTTTTTCCACCACTAGATTCATACATCTTTATCTTAATACATTTTATAAATAAATTCAATATTTTAAACGTACATAATTTATATATATTTAATGCAATTAATAAATATAATTAAATAACATATACACTTTTATTTATCCACTTTTATTTAGTCCTGGTGCAAGCCAGGACTTAACACTTGCATAGTCGTAAAAGTTTTAATGTTACGAAAAAAAAATTTTCAATGGGACGTACCACATCACAAACTCTCTTCCCCTAAGCTGGACGTTCGTCAGAGTGGACTGCTCACAACTCATTGTGCATGGTGTACTACATACCACCCACACAGCATGAAAGATTGCTGCAAGGTTGCTGCAAGGTTTCATGAAAGTTTCGAAACTTCGCAGCAACCTTTCATAAAAGATTGCAGCAACATTTATATGTCCGCGCTAGAACCCGGTTGAAATATTTCTAAAAACCTCGCAGCAATCTTTCAGAAAACCTCGCAGTAACTTTTCATGAAAACCTCACAGCAATATTTCAGGAAATGTAACAGAAACATTTCAAGAAACCTTGCAGCAATCATTTAGAACACCTCGCCGCAACCTTGCAGGAAACCTCGCAGCAATCTTTCAGGAAATGTAACAGAAACATTTCAAGAAACCTCACAGGAATCTTGCGGAAAAAATAGCAAAAACATTTCAAGCAACCGCACAGCAATTTTTCAGAAAATCTCGCCGTAACCTTGCAGAAAACCTCGTAGCAACCTTTTATGAGATAATGCAGCAACATTTATATGTCCGCGCTAGAACCCAGTTGAAATATTTCTAAAAACCTCGCAGCAACCTTTCATGAAAACCTCGCAGCAACATTTCAAGAAACCTTGCAGCAAATCTTGCTGGAAAACTCGCTGAAACCTTTCGTGAAAGGTTTCTTGCAATATTTCATGAAATGTTTTTAAAATCTTACAGAAACCGCGCTGCAACCTTTCATGAAAGGTTTCTTGCAATATTTCATGAAATATTTCTAAAATCTTGCAGAAAACTTGCTGCAACCTTCCATGAAAGGTTCCTTGCAATATTCCATGAAATGTTTTCTAAATTTTGCTGAAAACCTCGCTGAAACATGTCGTGAAAGTTTTCGTCCAATATTTCATGAAATGTTTCTAAAATCTTGCAGAAACCTCGCTGCAACCTTTCGTGAAAGTTATCTTGCAATATTTCATGAAATGTTTCTAAAATCTTACAGAAACCTCGCTGCAACCTTTCATGAAAGGTTTCTAGCAATATTTCATGAAATATTTCTAAAATCTTGTAGAAACCTCGCTGCAACCTTTCATGAAAGATTGCTTGCAATATTCCATAAAATAATTTCTAAATCGTGCTGAAAACCTCGCTGCAACCTTTCGTGAAAGTTTTCTTGCAATATTTCATGAAATATTTCTAAAATCTTACAGGAACCTCGCTGCAATCTTTCATGAAAGGTTTCTTGCGAAATTTCATGAAATATTTCTAAAATCTTGCAGAAACCTTGCTGCAACCTTTCATGAAAGGTTCCTTGCAATATTTTATGAAATGTTTTCTAAATTTTGCTGGGAACCTCTATGCAACCTTTTATAAAAAGTTTCTTGCAATATTTTATGAAATATTCCTAAAATCTTTCAGAAACCTCGCTGCAACCTTTCATGAAAGGTTTCTTGCAACATTCTATGAAATGTTTTCTAAATCTTGCTGGAAACCTCGTTGAAACATGTCATGGAAGTTTTCTTGCAATATTTTATGAAATATTCCTAAAATCTTGCAGAAACCTCGCTGCAACCTTTCATGAAAGGTTTCTTGCAATATTTCATGAAATGTTTTATAAAACCTTGCAGAAACCTCGCTGCGACCTTTCATGAAAGGGTCCTTGCAATATTGCTTGAATTATTTTCTGTAACCTTGTAGCAAGTTTGCAGCAATATCACACTGAAATGTTTCATGAAACCTCTTAGCAATGTTAAGACAAGATTGCTGCAATCTTGTGACAATATTTCAGCACAATATTTCAGTGGAAGTTTCACTGCAATATTTCATGCTGTGTGGGCAACGACTCTTGCCACCGAGCCGCTCGCAAATTATATATATTTCTTATAATTAATTTTCTTCAACTAATACACATTTACTATCACTATGACTATTCCCAGAAATTACATACTCTTTACTTAATTAATACTTTGTATTTAATTCTCATTCAAATTTAACGCGTTTAGGTAAGGTTAGTATGAGTGGGAGAGGTTGGGATAAATTTTCGGATGTAACTACGAACAACACATGTATCAATTTAGTATATAAAAAAATTATGTATAACAGGGGTCAGTATTAAATTAGGGTTAGGGTTAGGGTTTCATGTCAGGCTTAATTTTAGAGGGTATATATCTTTTGAGTTCTGAAACATGTACCTTCGCATTACGCTCACCGCCCTCGGTTTAGACTACGTATACTAACGGTGATTTGACTTCTAGAATCTTAAACAGTCCGTCGTATTTCGGTGCGAGTTTCGCGAAGAACCGGTTAGCTGCGTTTGAAAGCGGGTGTGAACGTCGCATGACTATATCCCCTACATTAAACCTAGTATCTTTTCTACCTTTATTATACTCTCTTGCTTGTTTTCCCTTCGCTTTTTCGATGTGTTTGATTACTAAATCCCTTAATGCATCCAACCTTTTCACCCTACCTGCCCAGTCTTCATGATTTATTCTGATTATTGGTTTGATTTGTTCCACATTCCTTTGTAAGCTTTTTACAGGCATGGGGTGTATTCCATAATTCAAAAATGCTGGAGAGGTCTTAAGTGTCGACTGCGTCGCTGTGTTCACTACATGTCTAAATTCGTGAAGATGCTGGTCCGAAGTCTTATGGTCCTCTTTTACAAAGGTTGCTATCATGGTCTTCAAGGTCCTATTTACACGTTCAACTGGGTTAGTCTGCGGGTGATATGGCGGTGTCATGACTCTAAATACTCCGTATTCTTGCAGCACTTGGTCCAAGTATTTGTTATCAAACTCCTTTCCGTTATCCGTCAACAAGTACTAAGGAGTCTCCCATCTGAATAATATCAGCTCTTCAAAAGCTTTAGCCACTGCTTTTCCATCAGCAGTTCTTAGTGGCTTCAATTCGATCCATTTAGTAAAAAAATCCTGAAAGACTAGCAGGTATTGATTTTGGCTTTTACTAGGAGGAAACTCTATCATATCAGCTGATGCTACCAGCCATGGTCTCTCAATGGGTCTTTTCTAGTCCTAGATGCCCTGAGGAAGGATGACAGTGTGCATCTTGCAGTATTCTCTATCGGTGTTCTGCCGGCACTACGAGTCAGCACCCTTCTTCTCCATGGGTCACTGGGTCGAGTAAAGGTTCTTTCCTAAATCTGTAAAGTAATCCATCTTCTAATTTCCATCCAGGGTATTTTTAAGAGTTAGCCTCTATTTTTTGACTCTCTCGTTGTATTTTTCATCTTTTATTTCTTCGAAAGCACATACCTGTTCTTCTTCTTCTTCTTGACCTTCGTACATTCTCGAGAGAGCATCAGGTACGTGATGTAATGCTCCACTTCGGTGTACGATCTCGAATGACGATTGTTGCATCTTTAATGCCCATCTTGCTAGTCGTCTTGTTGGGTCTTTTAGCTTCTGTAGCCATTTCAATGCACTATGGTCTGTGATAATCTTGAAAGTATAACCTTCAAGATGAGGTCTAAGTTTCTCAATCGCCCATATTACAGCTAATAACTCTTTCTCTGTGGTCGGATAGTTCCTTTCTGCAGCTGTCAGTACTCTGCTCACGTAAACAATTGGATGCTCACCGTCTTCGTGCTCTGGAGTCAGCACTGCTCCTATTGCAAAGTCGCTGGCATCACATTGTACAGTGAATGGTTTGTTAAAGTCAGGTCTGGCAAGTACAGGAGCAGTTGTTAAGGCTCTTTTCAGGTCTTCGAACGCCCTCTGCTGCTCATCTTCCCAACTCTATTCTCTGCTTTTCCTTAACGGCTTCACTAATGGAACTTTCTTTTCTGAATCATGATAAATAAATCTTGAATACCATCCTACCATTCCAAGAAATCTTCGCAGTTGTTTCACAGTACGAGGTGCTGGATAATTGACGACTGGTGCTACCTTATCCGGATCCGGTCTTAGCCCTTCATTGTCTAATATGAATCCAAGGTAGGTGATCTGTGAGCAGTAGATCTCACACTTTTTTTTGTTCACAGTCAATCCAGCGTCTACCAGTCCTTTAATACTGTTTCTAGCCATTTTATGTGATTATCGAAGTTCTCAGTAGCAATAATGACATCATCGAGATAACCAAACACGTTAGGTTCACATTTAGGTCCAAAGAGGGCATCGATGAGCCTTTGGAAGGTCATTGGTGCGTTGGTCAATCTAAAAGGCATTTTCTTGAATTGCCAGAGACCTGAGCTAGGTACTGAAAAGGCAGTATACTTTCTACTATTTTCCTCCATGGGAATTTAGAATTATGCTTGCTTCAGGTCAATTTTGGTAAGGTATCTGGCTTTTCTCAGCTTATCTAGGATCAAATCCATACAAGATATTGGATATGCGTCCTTCCTAGTGACCTTATTTAATTCTCTATAGTCGACACAGAATCGGTACTCTCCGTCAGGTTTCCTAAGGATCACTGGTGGGCTGATCTATTCACTTGCTGACCTCTCAATTACATTGTTTCGCAACATCGTCTTTATTTCTCTATGAGCGATTTGCAGCATCATCGGCGACATTTTCCTAAGTCTCTGTTTTATCGGTGCTGCTCCCATTACATCTATGTGATGCTCCGACAAATTAGTTGTGCCTGGTACGTCTGTTGGTTGAGGTATGATTTTATTTACTTAGTCTTCGATTTTTCTCTTTGCTCATCATCTAACTCTACGATTCCATCACATTCTCTGAAAACAAGAGCTTGGGTATGATCTCCGTTATTGAATTCTCTCCATTCACCATCTCTCATTCTCCATAAATTTTCGCTAAACCTCATTTCCATTTCCCAGAGTCGACAGAAATCTATTCCTAGAATGACATCATGGTCTAAGACAGAAATAGCTTTCGTTTCTAGTCGTTTTACACATCCATCTACTTCCAAGTCTACTGGTAATTTTCCAATTATTCGAGCAGATCCTCCTATGACGCTTCTGATCACTGTGCAGGCTGGTATCAATCTATCTTGGAATTCCTGGGCTACTCTTGGTCCTATTAACGACACCATTGCTCCAGTATCGAATAAGGCCTGGTATTGTCTCCCTCCGAGCACTACATCCAGGAAATTCCTATTTTCATTACACATGCCTGCTATAGCATCGTCATCGTCTTCAGGTTCAGATCTGATTTCGGTCGTCTTCCGCTCAAGTAAGTTTATATATATCTTATATTTGTCAACTTTGAAATTATGTAATTTACAGATCAAAATGAATTCTACAATTGGAGAGCCACCGAACAAAAAATCAAAAACAAATAATGCAAGATGTTGCAAATGTGGAAACTTACTTCGCAAAAATAATCAAGGTTTAAAACAAATTACGACAAAGGATGAGACTGAAAATTTTTCCAAAACTTATGACTCTTATGTTGAATCAAATGGTATTTTATGCTCAAAATGTTTTTGAAGATTAAGATATAGAAAGTTTATACAATCTAAAAATGCTAGCATAGCAGATCACAGTCTCAGTAATCAGACTTCAATAATTAATGAGCCAGAACAAACTCAAACTGATGAAGAAGTATCTTCCAAACTATCTCAAGTTTCAATAGATCAAAACGAAATAAAAACACGTAGTTCTCAGTCATCACAAGCATCTAATCCATTTTCACAAGGATCATATTTTTTAATTTCCGACAGCCAAAAGTGTAGTAATTTTTCAAGTTACTATCCAACGGATCAATCTGATTCTAAAAAAAACTAAATACATTACGATGCCTTTTAAAAAGTAATAATTACAAAAGCATATTGTTTTATATGTAGACAAAAAAATAATATTATTGACGTACCACTTGAGACTCGTCTTCAAGTTTTCAAGATAAGACGTTTGTACATACCAAATTGAAACCGATGCTGTCCTAATCATCTAATAAAAAATCGATTCTTTGAAAATCTAATTCCCACGATGTCTCTTTATTCATCAAAAATTATGATTGAAGCTGAAGAAATTAAAAAATTTATCGATCTATTATCAGATTAAGTTAATATAAGACAACACGATAATATTGGTGCCTATTCTTTATCGGAAGAGGGTATAAAAGCATTTACCGGTCATTCATAGAATGGAATTTTAATGATCCAAAATATGTTGACATCAATGAGACAATCTCACAAGAGAAATATCACTCAAGCTCTGGTAATATTCTCATTTAAACTGAGATCAGGAAATTCAAACGCATTAATAGCTGCTATTTTAGAAGTATCTGAAAATATCGTCCAAGATTCGATTCATTCTGTCTTAAAATGTTTTGGAGAACAAGCACTTCCAAATAATTTTAAAGTTGCAGCTTATAATCGAGACTTTTTTCTCCAAGAACAGGAAAAAGATGCAGAAATGCTATATAATCTTGACAATACCTTATTTGTTATTTGCGACGGCGCTTATTTACGACACGAAAAGAGTTTAAACAATGCCTATCAAAGAAAATCTTATTCTGGTCAGAAAAAAGTTCCATCATGTAAGCCATTCACCATTTGCACTACTAATGGGTATATTATTGATCCCGAGGACTATTTGAGGGAACTATCAATGATGTACAGACACTCCAACATGTACTACAAGATTTGAATGGACTCGCGAGTATTTTAAAAAAAGGAGATGTTTTTATTTTAGACAGTGGATTTAGAGATGTTTAAGTTTTTTGGAAGATAAAGGTTTTCAAGTACTAATGTCCGCTTTAGAAGGAAAAAGAAATGAACTTACTATAGAAGAATTAAACGAATAAAGATACGTTACTAAATTTCGTTGGGTTGTAGAAGCTAAGCACGGAATCATTGGGCAAAAGTATAAACTCTTACATCATCAATTAAGTAATAAAGCTCTTTAAAGTGCTGGAACGTATTGTAAAATTGCTTGTTTCATCGAAAATATAACTGGAAAGCGACTTAATTCAGATGAATTTAAATTAACGTTAATTATTGAGAGAATGAAGTCACAGAAAAACATCGTAAATCATTTAGCTAAAATGGTAGAAGATTCTAATTATAATAAGAAATCGGTACCTTCCCAAAGAATAACTTCATCTAATTTACTTGATTTTCCAGAATTAACTTTAGATAAACTAGAACTCATTTTCACGGGATCGTATCAATTAAAAAAAGCTATTTCTTACCTAGGAGAAATGCTAGATGATGACAACACTTTGAATAAAAGTTATTTGAAAGAAAATTCTAAAAGAGTGAGGTTCGAGGTGAAATCACGACATATGAACCGCAAAACTTATAAATGTTACATTCAGTATCATCCGAATGGTGAAGGTATGAATGGAATTAAAGGATACTGCTGCACTTGTGCCAATGGTCTGCGAACAATCAGATGTTGCTTGCATGTTGCTGCACTTATGTATCATTTATGACATGGCAGATACTTATCAGATGTAATTTGGCCCGCTGAGATACTGACAAATCTATATATAAATCTATATATCTATCTATCAGTGACGAAGATTGAAAATTCAAGTCAGCTATTATACGCATAGGTATTATGTTTATCTATATTAAGAGGCTGACGCATTTTTTGTCCTTCCCTGATTACAACATTATTTTTTTCCAAAAACTAGCAGCTAAAGGCAGAAATGAAGAGAAGGTTTCGATTTGTATAATGAAAATTGATACTTTCTTTTATGAAGATCGGTTAATTTTACCGATTCATTTTAGAGAAAAGTTGGAATAACTTATAAAATTAGAGATTAGAAGCAGAAAATACGATTTTCAAGTTATTCCAACTTTTCTAGAAAACAAAGCGATAAAATTAATTTATTCTCATCAGAGAAAACATTGCTATTTGTTATACGCATCGAAACCATCTCTTCATTTCTGCCTCCAGTAACTAGTTTTTACAAAAAATAAATTTTAGATAGGGTTGGTGAAACAGGTATCTGTATCGGTATACAGCAGTCTCTTAAGTAAGGATGATATGTTAGGTATGACAATGCATACAAACGTTTATTTTGTTGCAGTTTACTTAACGAAGACAAGAGCGACTTTGACCACCGTAGAGGCTTAAGCCAAACATCCGTGGAGTCCATATGAGGGCAGTGAATTTTATGCAACCAATATGCATATACGAATAATTAGATCAATAATTTTAAATCATAATGTAAAGAGTAAAACTATGTTTCAATAACAATTTTATTTCAAATGTAATGACAAATTATTTTTAATTTCTAATATTCATATGGTAATATTTTTTTCAAATAGAAATATAATTCTTATTTTTATGATTGACTGTAATCCATAACCAAAATGTAAATAACTGTAAAATATGATATAAAAACATTATTTTATTACTTTATATATGGTAGGGGTACTTTTTCTGCACTCGAACTTCCTAAAGCCTAATATTTTCATACTACGCCGCAATTCTAGCACAATAGTGCTTCACACACACGTGCACAAAAGAAACTGCTGCGAGTACGTTGCAATCATAGGCCAACAGACTATAATTATTTGCCTCAATGGTTTATATTACCATGGATATTTTTCTCCTTTTTAAGATATACCACAATATTTAAAAACATTCCAAAAATATGTAAGAATTGTATTTTTGCCATTCTAACCCTAAAATCGCAACTTCGTTGCTTTTTTTGGCTCTCATGGCAAAAAATACGGTTTGCAACTGGTATGAAAAGGCTTTTTTACGAAACCCGTAAACTTCTCGATTCGTAAATGAAGCCTTTTCATACCCGTTTACGAAATGTACTATTTTTTCTGCTCTACAAGATAAGCAAATTGAATTTTGTGCTTCGGCTCATCTCAGTGATTAAAATCGCATTTTCAAAAGCCAATAATTATTTTTTAGGTTATGTTGGGCTCTAAATTAAAAGAAAAAAATTTTACTAAATTATAATCACATAATATGTTGTTAAGAGTTGTTTTCAGTCGTTAGAACGCAAGGACATAAAACAAAATGCTGTATTTTGGTGCTTAAATCAGCGAATCACGGTTTTTCTCATTTTTCAACATGGCGCACCAGTAAAATCAAATCGACGAAAATATAAAAAAATTTGTATTTTTTCCGCTCTATAAGATAAAATAAAAAAGATTTACGATGCGATTTATCTACACGGTCAAAATTGCATTTCAAATATTGAATGATGTTTTTTGAGGTTATGTTGACCTCTGATTACTAAGCAAAAAATATATTTAAAAGTAGGAGATAAACTATACTCATATGAATTTTCAAGTCGATTCGGTAATTAAAACGTAAGATATAAAATAAAACGTGAAAAATGAGGTTTTTAGGATCCCTAGCTAGGGAAAAAGTTATTTGCGTCTGCAGACCACCCTGACCCTTCATTTTGTACCTAAACAAATGCTTTTATCCTATTTAGGAGTAAAAAAATAAAGGGCATTTCGCCTACCTTACCCCAGGATACCCAAAGACGCAGATAGGGGAAGGTGGCGCACAGCATGCACGGCAGGCAAGTTTACGACCCTGATAATATAAAAAATAATGAATGTTAGGTTTAAAATATCAATAAAAAGTATTTTAAAATACTTAAACTATTTTCCTCTAAACTTACAATGTAATTAAAAAGTTTTAACAGCTAATTAAATAGGGTACAAAATTGGAGCATAAAAAAAGGACGTATTAATTTTGCATTCGTTTGAAGCAACTCGAAAATAATATTTTTAATACATAAAATTGAATGCATTTGATCATTTAACTACTTATCTTATAAGATATACTTTTATATTTATTTAAAAATTTGCAGAAAAATTGTAATGAAGAATTAAAAACTGCATCAAAATGGGGCATGTAGAGCATCCCCTGTGGGGCGCGAAGAGGACACAGAGGCTACGCGAGGCAATAACAGCGCACAAAGTCTGTGGTAAAACGAAGCAATCAGCTGATCCATCTTTAAAACATAACCGCAAAACTGATGAGATGGGTTGAGAAAATAAATAATTACAATAACAAAAATTATTTATAACTTGTTTTAATTAATTTTGCTTCTTACTAACATTTAAATAAAAAAATTACAATAATAAAATAAATTATGAATCATTATAAAAGTGCTGTTTGATCACCGTGCTCTTCGTGCCTCACGGGGTACCACAATCGCCTCGATGGTGGGGCATGTAGGATCTTTTTCAATGCTTAACATTATCATTTTTTAACGTAAATTAAAATTGAAAACAAGGTTTTTCAAATTGTGATTTCCTTAGCCAACCCGTTTCTGCTTTTAATACATTTTTTTTTAATTTTGAAATCTTGAAATGGTTTATTGTAATTTTAAATTAAAGTTAGGGTGTTCGTGACACCCCACCTTCCCCTAGATAAGATCAGAATACTCTTAGTTTAATCGTTGAAGCTCTTTGATCTTCAAAGAGCTGAAACTACGAGGTTTACCTCGTTTTTAGTTTTTACTTTGAATACGAAATAAATATTGACTTATTCCCTATTCAAGATATTTATGTGGATTTTCATGTAGATTTTTATTTAAGTCCACGTGGATATCCAAATAAAAAATCTACGTAAATTACCTAAAAATTTGCATGGATTTCTAAATATCCACATGAATTTCACAAAACCCATAAGGATATCATAAAATTGATAAGGCTTGCACAAAATCCATATAGATTTCTTAAAAATCCTCAAGGGGTACATAAAATTAACACAGATTTTTATTTAAATCCCCACGGATATCCAAGTAAAAAATCTACGTGAATCGCCTAAAAATCCACATGGATTTCTTAAAAATCCACGAGTAGTACATAAAATTAACACAGATTTATAAAGTCCATGCGGGTTCCTTGAAAGTCCATATAGATTTTATAAAATCCATATGGATTGTTTCACAGTCCACGAGGGTTTTATAAAATCAACATGGCTTTCATAAAATCTACACGAAATCTTTTACGTGGGAATCCACTTTGGTAATTCGTGTGGATTCCTATGCAAATCCACATGAAATCCATGTGAAACCCATGTGGATTTTTTTAGTAGGCTAGATAGGTACCGTAACATAATAGTTCACTGTATATACAGCGCACAGCTCTACCGTCAGACTACAGCTGGTGGGGGTAAGTGTAATACGATCCGTCAAAGTTCAGAAACGCACTTCGTTTTGGGCTCGAAAGACACAGAGTCGATAAGGTTCTACACGATATTATTTACGAAATGAAGCGATTAGAGCAACAAAGTTGAATAACATGACTTCAGTCAGTACTATTATACATTAGTTTCACTTATAAGAAACGTAGCCGTTAAAGCATGCGGGAACAATAACCATTTAAACAACGAATTTTTCTTATTCAAAAAGTTTAACACAATCATGTTTTATATTTATTTTATGATTAATTAAGATAAATTCTAATAGAGATAATAAGAGAGAGAGAAAGAAAATTAACATATTAGTGAATTTTACGATAATATGAGATACATAAATATTTATTTATTTGATAATTTAATAAATGAACGTTTATACATGACTCGCACGGTTAAAAAAATGAAAATTGCGGCAAGTCAGGTATAATACGTTCCATTTATTATTCAGAACATACAAAAACTCTAGGGGTGTAATCTAGACTTAAAACTTATGAAATATTTAGAATTTTTCAAATTCTTTGTTGAATAAAATTTTTAATGTGCTTTATACTTAAAAATCGTAAATTTTAGATAATAAATTAATAAAATACTTTTTGTTACAAAAATAGCATTTTAACTTTACATACTGATACGAATACGGCCAACGAGGAAATAGAATTAAAAATTAACAGCTGTGTTCTTTATATCTTTAGACTCTTTGTAAAACAAAAGAATCTGAAGGTAAATTATTTTAATGTTTGAAAAATCATATAAATATAATTAATTTTTATTCATGAATTATGAGCTATTCTATGCGATTTAAATAAATTCATTAGAAAAATTATTATTGAGTCTCAAATGACAGCTAGTAGGTTCAATTTGCAACATACTTGTGAATGTTAAAATCATAAATAAGTAGATAAAATTTTTAATAATTTGTCGAAAACATATTTACAAAATACGAAAAATCTTTTCTTCTATTTAAAAATAATAAAAAAGCTAGAGTTATAGACTTAAAATGCTCTATAGGTTTAGAGCTATATAATGCAATGACAATTTTATAAGATATAACAAAAATTAGCTTTGTTCGAAAAGAGACTAAACAACGATGCTGTTATTGTATCCATAAAATTAACACAATTTTAGAAAAATACTTCAATTTAAACTTTATTATGTACAAAAAATATGTATTTATTTAAATGATATAAACTATAAGAAAATTAAGATAAAAAATGCCTAAAAATGGTATATTCTGTAATTAATCTAATCACAGATAAATAGGCTTTAAATTTTCATATTTAATTATAATTTATATCTTCCTCTAGGGGTTGTAGGACCTTGTAGGGTGCCTCAAAAGATGACGGTGGGGAAGCTAAACCTTGCAGGCTTAAGAGTCTAAGATCTTCTCGTGCGGGGGATGTTGGGTCGGTGCCTCTCTGCTTCCGTCTCATTCTGCTAGGCAGGCTCTGGGGACGTGGGGTGGGGGCGCTCGTGCTGCTGACTGCTTCTGGGGGCCCTGGCGGTTGAGAGCCACAGGGCGCCTGGGGTACGGGCGTCAGGGGCGCGGGTAATCCCATTCAGCATCGTCGGCCCGAGGGTTCGCCTAGCTGAATCTAGGAGGCTCAACAGCCCGAGGTGACAGAAAAATGACCCCTCCAACCCTCTCTGGTAATGGAGAGACGTCAGGTGTTAATAAAATACATCACCCCCCTGACTGAAGGTGTAATGCGAACCGAGCCGATGTTGTTCGTGGCCCAAGGGTTACAGTGGGTCTCAAACAGTGCCTCGTAGATACCAGGCGCCTTATACGAGTATTAACGCCTTATCTCTGCATGCGGGGCTCTGTGGAGGTGGACCAACCTTTCCCTAACTACTCGTAGAACTCAAATGGAAGTTGCAGAAAATTTACAAAATCCTACACAACCTGGTTGTGCGGAAGGAAGGAGGACCGCTCAATTGGAGCTGGTGACCCCACGCGAAATGCAACCAGTGCTTGCTAACTTGCCGGCAAACCTGGAAAGGGAAAGCGCTAATAAAATAAAGAGAATGAGGAGCAAGCAGAGAAGGAAAAAACGTCAAAAGAGCACGCCCTCTTCCTTGCCCTTGACTTCCTCCCAAACAAAAGGGGTCAAAAGACCCAAAACCTCATGTGATACTCCACCGGAGAGGGGCAAAGACCCCCTAAAAGAAATAATTATGGAACAGGAAAAGGATCTCTGTCGATTGCGCAGAGAAGCGACCCCCTTACGGTAGTGGTGGTTCCGGTGGAGTACCCAGATAAATGCTTCTCGTCGGGTGATCTGACGAATCTTCGCAAGGAGATTGAGGAGCGAGTAGACCAAATAGAGGACGAGCAACTGCCAAAGTTCAAGGATTCTATGGTAAAGAACGGTGCAATGGTCGTCGTGCCAGCGGGCCGATTCAGCAGGGAGTGGTTTGTACGGCAGATGGGTGAGAAGAGTCCGCCAGAGGCCTTATTGAATAATTCGATATATCGCAAAAAACAATAAAAATATTATAACCTTCATGTAATGACATGTCAAAATTAATTACTGAAAGAGCGATATATCGAACGATTCAATAAAGCCCCAGGTGCTCTCATCTTCAGAGTAGGGAAGATTGAGCTCCTTTAGTGTCTGATTAGGGCCACGATCCGACTACCATCAAAGGTAGAACCGGGAGTGGCGCTGAAGAGGCTGGGGAGGCTCAATCCGTCACTCAAGGTGGATGGCTGGAGGCTGTAAGCGATCTTGGAACTCTGGAAGCCAATCGAACTGCAACAGCAACAGGGTCCAGCAGAACTGAAGGACCAGCAGAGAACTCAACTGGACCAAGGGTCAATGGTGGAGCAGTCGGAAGGTAAGTTGGACGAGGAGGGAATGTTGCTCATAGTCGGCATTCCCGAATCGTCTTTTATAAGTCTGAGTTCATCAGACAACAAAGCTTACTACGGTATGGGCAGAGTTGAAGTAAGATACTCTACCAAGACCCTGGAAGCATCAAGCAATCAATAAGGGAACTTCCAAATGGAGGGAATCCTTAAAATTACTCAGATTAACTTGCACCACAGTAAAGACTCCTCAGCTCTTCTTGCGAGGAGTCAGTATGCGGCGCAAACATATGTATCATTGATACAAGAACCATGGACCATCAAATGCTCAATTAAAGGACTTGGAAGAGGTGGGAAAATTGTCAGAGATCCAATAGCAAACAAACCTAGGGCGTGTATCTGGATCAAAAAAAGTCTAGAAAACACGCCACTTATGGCAGTCATTACTCGAGATGTAGTGGCTACAAAGGTAAAACCCTCCATAGGAGGTGTGTCAAAGGAGGTAGTGTTAGCTTCAGCCTACTTTCCTTAGGAGGAAGAAATTCCTACAAAAGAGGTAATTAAGTTGGTGGACTATTGTGGCGAGAGGGGGCTTTCTCTGATTTTGGGATGTGATGCCAATGCACACCATACGGTGTGGGGCAGCACTGACACGAATGCTAGGGGATCGGCTCTACTCGAGTACTTAGCCACCACAGAACCAGATATTCTTAATAGGGGTTCGAAACCTACCTTCTTTAATATAAAGAGAAGAGAGGTGATCGACCTAACTCTGTGTTCACAAAACTTTATTCATGCTGTGCAGGATTGGAGAGTGTCGGAGGAACCGACGCTCTCTGATCATGCACAGATCACGTTTAATATTTGTTTTCTATTTCAGGAGGTCAAATGGATTAGGAACCCAAGTAACACGGACTATGGTACATACAAAAAGGAACTCGCAATAGCGATGAGAGAATTTCCTAAAAATATTGGGAATAGTGAAGAGATAGATGGGACGGCGGAAATGCTTCAACAGTCTATCATCTCGGCATTCTCCAAGAGCTGTCCTTTCAACAAAGCAAGGACAAAGTATGAGTCTCTATGGTGGGATCACAAACTGGAAACTTTTAAAGAGGCAGTCAAAAGACTGTTCAAAATGCCAAGAAATCCAAAGCGGAGTTACCTTGGAAGAAGTGGAGGAACAAGCAAAGGGAATGCAGAAGGGAGGTCAGAAGGACCCATACGGAAGGATGGAGGAAGTTCTGTTCAGAAGTGGAGCAAGGTCCGGAGGCATCTCTACTAGACGAACTATTTGCACGTAATTCGGAGGCATGGTTGGGTGCCATTAAGCTTCCAGAGGGTGGTTACTCAGCGACGGACGAGGAGACATTGGGCTGCCTGATGAGGACGCACTTTCCGGGTTTTATTAACCTTGAAGATGGGGAGAGTGATCAACCCAATAACCCTTCAAGGGTGAATTGGGGTCCTGGTCGCGGTGGACCCACTGATAAGTCAGTTAGGGTGAAGCTTGCGGCTAGGATTGTCTTCCATAACGGTGTAAGGTGGTCCTGATTTTCCTTTGGGTCGCTTAAGTCGCAAAGTAGACGGGGTGTACCCGGTCCTGCTTCAGCGAAGCACGGAGGTTATTCTCGGTCCATTCGTGAGACTGTCGAGAGCCTGTTTGTGGCTGGGCTACACACCCGAAAACTGAGGTAACAGGGTGGCAGATAACCTAGCAAAAATGTCTGCAAAAATACCAATTATTGGCCCTTAACCTGCGTTGGGAATCCAGATAAGCCAAATTAAAGAAAGGTGTCACTGGCGAGAGACAGCATAGGACAACCTAGAGGAACACACCAGGTTGCCAACAAGCGAAAGCTCTGCTCGGTGACGATCCCGATCATGCTTGGTTGGCACGGAGTCCAAACCTAAGCAGAGTAGACAAACATAGTCGCACAAATAGCGACAGGGCATGATAAATTAAATTACCACATGTACAACATGAAGGTAGCTGGTTCTCCCGCATGCAGATGGTGCAGGCCGCCTTGGAGACGGTTCAGCACATCCTCTGTGAGTGTGAGGAATTAGTGACAACTACAATGAAACACATAGAAATGAAGTACTCTGATATTGATAAAATCAAGGTACTCCCATTAACGAGATGTCGGAGCTGTAGCAATCGAGTTTTGCTTTTTTTATTTTATCAATATCTTTTTAAATTCATAAATTAAACAAATATAATGACTTGTCCGCACTAAAGCTATATTAATACAATAATTTTTGTTAAAATAAAAAATCATTTGGACTTGTTATTTTTTTATGAGCTCGGATTGGAAATTAGATATCAAACTCGACAAACCTAACCTTAAAATACGATACATTGAAAGTTTTTATTATAACTGTTGAAAGTGATGCTTTTGTATTTCCCGCGAACGTGTGTATGAATATAATGTATATGTAGTTACCGACATATGATAATGAATGAATGCTTAGCGCTACTGCGTTAGCGCGTAAACCCTCCTTCTTATACCGTCTGCACGTAAAGGATCACGTCGCTCCAACTCACTGTACAATAAAGTTTTATTAATCCACGTTTTTCTTATAAAATACACATCCATCCACTTATTTCCACCTTCAAAACCAATAGGTTATGGGCCCAGGAAGTTTATGGTATGTGTATTTTAGTTTTTTTTACGTAAGTTAAAAAAGAACTTATGAGTGAAATAAGCCGAACGCTAAAGTTAACCTAAAAGCGGTGCCTCTCAACACGTGGTCGTGAGTGTAAGCTATAGAAAAAATTTAAATTTAGACAATTAGGCTGTGTAGTGAAAAACTGGTTAAATAAAAGGAACAATAAAATAAGAAATAAAGAAAAGTTATATTTCTGTGCAAGATGGCAGGTTCAAATGGGAACACGAATAATATCATTGAAAAGTTAACCAAGGATAATTATACCACTTGGAAAATACAAATAGAGGCGATTTTGGTTAAGCACGATCTGTGTGATTATGCTGATGGTACACTACAGCGACCAACCGCTGCAGGTACAGAACAGACCGCATGGGATAAAAAGGACCGAAAAGCCCGCGCTGACATTATTCTGGCCATGAGTGCAAGTGAATTGACGTACATAAAAAACTGTAATACTTCGAATGAGGTCTGGGAAAAACTGAAAACTGTTTATGAATCGAAAGGCCCTGCGCGTAAAGCGACGTTGTTAAAACAGTTGTTATATAGTAAAATAAATGAAGGGCAAAGTTTAATTGAACACTTAAATAAACTTACAGACCTCGTCGATAAGCTTAGTGAGTTGGATGTAAAAATAGACGATGATATATTAAGCATAGTAATGTTGCACAGCATACCAAGTTCATTCGATAATTTTCGTATTGCAATTGAGGCTCGTGATAACTTGATGAAACCCGATGCTCTGAAAATTAAGCTCCTTGAAGAAGCATCATCAAGAGAAGGAGAACTGAAAAATCCTGTTGAAAACGAAGCTCTGAATGTGAGAAAACAAAGAAAATTCTCACAAAAGTCACAACACACTAAAAGTACATATGATTCAAATCTGAATGGAAATCAAAGGAGATCTGCAATCATGTGTAATTACTGCAAACGAAAAGGCCACAAAGCGTCACAATGCTGGAAAAAGACAGCAGATCAGAAGAATAATGAATCTTCAGCTATTACGGAAGAAGCTCTTCACATAACGACGCAAGGGTTCAAGAATGAAGAAAGGGAAGATGAACAGTGTTCAATAGCAGTCGCCCTGTACTCAGAGAAGGCAGCCCCCAATACATGGTGCTTAGACAGTGGCGCAACATCCCATATGTGCACAGATAAGTCAAAGTTTATTGACTGGACTTCTGTTGAGGATCAGCAGGTAAAACTGGCAGACAGTAAGTCAATACCCATCAGAGGTAAAGGTACAGTCTTAATAAACGTCTGTAATGACAAAAAGGAATGTAGGTTAAAATTACAAAATTCTTTATATGTACCTGAATTAAAAACAAATTTACTATCAGTAGCAAAATCGACTAATAATGGTAATTCTGTTCTGTTTACACAGCAGAACGCATACATATATGGAAAGAAAAGAAGGACCATAGCAAAAGGTAAAAGACATGGAGATTTATATTTTCTTATAGAAGAAGGATCTCAGTCAGTTGCTGTCGCAAAAAATCAACCCCAAGAAATGCTGAAATGGCATTACCGATATGGACATCTCAATGAGGTAGATTTGAGCAAAGTATCACAAGGATTGGTTAATGGAATGCCACCACTAAAAGGTGAAACAATGCCGAAATGTGAGGTATGCATTATTGGGAAGCAGACAACGACATCGTTGCCAAAGAAGTCTTCAACTGTAATAAAAAATGTATTGGACGTAATTCATTCTGATGTATGTGGTCCTATGCGCAGTGCTTCTATTGGCGGACACAGGTATTTTGCAACCTTCATTGATGGTAAGTCTCGATGGACTGAAGTCGCATTTTTAAAGCATAAATCTGATGTAAAGAAAGCTTTTTTAAAATTCAAAGCTTTTGTAGAGAATCAAAAAGAACGTACAATAAAAGTTCTGAGAACTGATAATGGATTAGAATATTGCGGGATGGATTTCAACGCTGAGATTGAAAAAATGGCATCAAGCGTGAAAGGACTGTCGCACATACACCGCAGCAGAACGGAGTAGCTGAGCGGATGAACCGCACGTTGATTGACATGGCAAGATGTATGCTATTGCAATCCAAGCTACCTATAAAATTTTGGGCAGAAGCCGTCTCTACGGCTGCTTATATTAGAAATAGATGCCCAAGTAAGGCAGTTTGTAATACGACTCCATATGAAGTTTGGTTTGGACAGAAACCATATGTTGGTCATTTAAGACCCTTTGGATGTAAGATGTATGCCTTAAACAAAAGTCCTGATAAAGGAAAATTTGATGCTAGATCAAATGAATGCATCATGGTTGGATACTCAGAGGACTCCAAAGCCTACAGACTTTGGAACGATCAGATAAATGCAATTGTCAAAACGAACAATGTGCGAATTTTAGATGAATTTAATGATCGTAACCTTGATCAAAAATATGAATTTTTTAAATTGGATTCAGAAACAAACTCCGGCTCAGAAGAGAACGAAGAAGAAGATTCAGAATATGAAGATGCTACAGATGAAAGTGAATCTGAAGAAAAGAAAAATGGTTCGAAAAGGTTGAGCAAAAGGGAAACTGAAAGTATTGAACAAGACACAAATTCAGAAACACCCTTAACTACAATGAAAAGAGGACCTGGTAGGCCATCCTCTCAACGATCTGGTAAACCAGGACGACCAAGAAAAAGGTATAATTTAGTCCCTACGCAATTAGAATTTGCAGGACTAATATTAGATGATTCAGAAAATCTTGAAAAGGCTCTTGTTGGTCCTTATGCAGATGAATGGCAAAAGGCCATGAAAAAGGAATTTGAATCGCTCGAATCCAATGGAGTTTGGGAACTCGTTGAACGCCCGAAAAATTGTACACCAATAGGTTGTCGATGGGTTCTAAAAACCAAGTACGATGCAGATGGATCAGTCGATCGTCGAAAAGCAAGACTAGTCGCAAAAGGATACAGTCAAAAATTAGGAGTAGATTACTCTGAAACGTTCGCACCAGTAGCAAGAATGTCGTCAATTAGGTTAGTTATTGCATTAACTGCTGAATTGAAACTAGACTTATTTCAATTAGATGTTACAATGGCATTTACTTATGGATTTCTGAACGAGAATATATATATGCAGCAAGCAGAACATTTCGTAAAGAAGGGAAAAGAAAGTCATGTTTATCTCCTAAAAAGAGCTTTATATGGATTGAAGCAAGCTGGACGACAGTGGTACGAACGACTTAATGAAGTTCTCACAGAACTGGGAATGAAATCATTGATTTCTGATCCATGTGTATATATTTCCAACAGGAGAAATAAATTATTGATTTTAATAGTATACGTTGACGATATAATTATCTCAACAAACGATCAAGACTTTTTAGAAACAGTAAAATGTCACTTAGAAAAATATTTCACCATAAAAGATTTAGGCAGATTAAAATATTGCTTAGGTATTGAATTTCAGCAAGATGTGAAAGATAAATCTGTGAAGATGTCTCAGAAAAAATATATACAAGATATAATTTGCAGATTTGGATTAGAAGATGCTTATGAAGCAATTACACCATTGGAATATAAAATAAAATTGAATAAGGAAGAAAATTCACCATTGGTTGATAGCACATATTATCAATCGATTATAGGATCATTAATGTATGCTGCCACAGCAACTAGGCCTGATATTATGTACGCTGTCAGTGCTCTCAGTGTTTTTAATTGCCAACCAAGAAAGGCTCACTTGAATTCAGCAAAAAGAGTCTTAAAATACCTCAAAAGGACAGCCTCTTTTGGTCTTATATTTAAAAGTACAAATTTACCATTACATGGTTATGTAGATTCAGACTGGGGTAGTGATGAAAATGATCGTGTATCCAGAAGTGGATATTTCTTCAAGTTAGCAAATGCAGCCATTAATTGGCAGTCAAGAAAACAGCATTGTGTTGCCTTGTCTAGCACTGAAGCAGAATACATTGCATTAGCGGAAGCAGGAAAAGAATCAGTTTATATACGCAATATGTTGATTGAAATAAAGTTGATGCATGAGGAAGAAGATCCAACAATCATTTATTGTGATAATCAAGGTGCAATAAAGTTAATGAAAAATCCTGTGCACCACGATCGCTCCAAGCATATAGACATAAGATGTCATTACATTAGACAAATATATCAAGAAAGAAGAATAGATGTCCAGTACCTTCACACTAGTAATATGCCTGCAGATTTATTAACGAAGAGTGTGTGCAAAAATATGCTTGAAAAACATTTAATTAGTATGGGTCTTGTAAATCTTGAAAAATGATTGTTGTAATGTCCGCGGTAAGGGGGCGTGTTGAAAGTGATGCTTTTGTATTTCCCGCGAACGTGTGTATGAATATAATGTATATGTAGTTACCGACATATGATAATGAATGAATGCTTAGCGCTACTGCGTTAGCGCGTAAACCCTCCTTCTTATACCGTCTGCACGTGAAGGATCACGTCGCTCCAACTCACTGTACAATAAAGTTTTATTAATCCACGTTTTTCTTATAAAATACACATCCATCCACTTATTTCCACCTTAAAAACCAATAATAACTTTGTAAGTATAATATTTTGGTGGATTTCTTGAGTTGTCCGCACTAGAGTTTAATCTTACAAATTTTTTCTTTGTAGCAAACAAACTCGATTAAACACATCGTTTATTCATAAGTTAAGATTGGAAATATTATTAGAAGGCGGGCAGCTTCGTCATGCTCTTAAATAATGTGATTTCTTCGTACAAAGAGATCACGAAACAATGCTTATCCAACTGTGTCTAACCGCACATGCCCGGAATCCACCCATAAGGTTGTGATGAAGGGTTGCTGGTGAGACTAAACCATGGGGTTGCAAAGGGCCTTTGGCCTAGGCAACATCAGGTGGCTCTATTTTTATAGAACTACCTATCCATTATCTTTAATAATAATAATATAATTTATATAAAAATAGACGTTTTTCAACGAAAAATGTTCAAATTGAAAGATTTCTCTTGAATTTTTTATATTATTTTAGTACATTTACTTGATTATAATCCTTTAAAACAATACTAATTTTCTAATAATAATTACATTTTAAATAGATTTAATTAGAAATGTAAGTACGGGAAAAATCCGTCCCGGATCCATATCCTTAAGGTAATATTCTGGTCCCGATCCGGAATCGAGTTATTACCGTATTTGGGTGTGTCACCAAGGAAAGTTGAGGACTCTGTCAGGACACCTGATTTTAGTTTTGCTATTCAGGACTATAACAGGACCGGAGTAGGACAGTCTGAAGTACAAAGAAGTACAATAGACTTAATACAAATCCGGTCTGGATGCGGTGCAAATTCGGTGCAAATAAGGTTCACATTTGGTTTTAGGTTTTTACTCAAAGATATAACATAAAAGTTATGTATGAATAAAATTTATTCAGAACAGATTGCTATACATTTTTAGTAGCTGTTAAGTTAGCTATCACTATCGATACAACTACTTTGATCCCCATCATATTTTTTATATGTAACCTCTTTCTGTTACGCAACTTATATCTCTCTATTTTCTAAATATGAACTTTATTTAAGAGGCGGTCATGTCTATTTCGCCGCTACATATAGGGTGGCGCTGCGGTCAGATGAGAGAAATCTATTAAATATTTTTTATACAGCTATTTACAATTTTCTGAGACGACAATATACTTTTAATGTTGTCATTTCCTCTAGCCATATATATGTAGAATAATTATTAATACTTATCTTGTTTGAAAAGTCTAAAATATTGTTATGAAGCGAAAAATACGATGCAACGTAGGACCGATGTAAACATGCGTGCACCTTCCTTTAGTGCGACAGAGAGAGCAATACTAAAGAATAATGTATACTAATACTTACGTCGGCTCTACCTCGCGCCGCATTTTTCGCTTTATAACAATATTTTAGACTTTGTTGTGGAAATGACAACATTAAAAGTATATTGTCGTTTCAGAAAATTGTAAATAGCTGTATAAAATATATTTAATAGATTTCTCTCACCTACCGCAGCGCCACCCTATATGTAGCGGTGAAATAGACCCGACCGCCACTTTCAACAGGACGTTTGAATTTATTGTATTTACTTGAAAAAACAAATTTATAATTATTTAAATTTTTCTTGTAAATTAAGTTGATTGATTTCAAAGAAATTTAAGTTATGTGAAAAAGACATATTTTCATTAATTTATACTTTTTTAAGTTTTGGATAGGATAATCTATAAAAAGTTATAAGAAAAAAAAATTATTTTATAGTTTGGTAGCTTAAAAGTAAAGTTTTGTATTAGTTATATACACCATTTGGGAGTAAGAAGGATAAATACGGGACGAGTTTGTTACGAAAACAGTAGACAGTCGAGGGCGCGCGAAGCGCGCCCGAGATTAGCTGCCGTTCGAGCAACAAATTCGTCCCGTATTCATCCTTCTTACTCCCGAATAGCGTAGATAATTTTATGTCCTTGTAGCAGGTATGAGGGACTATAAAATTATAAATGTGCAAATTCGCAATCCTTCTTTCTTTTGATTTAAATTTAAATAAACGTATGGTAACAGTGTAGACGCGGATCGTCTGAGGAACCGTCATTGATGTGTCACAAATTTGATAAGCTGACTGCGTTTATCACGCACATTTTATATTTAATATTCTTTCTTCACTGTCTCACTTTCACCATAATAATTATTTTTTTGTTATTTGTACTAATTTTTTTCATAATTTGCACTAATTTTTTTTTATGATTAATCAATTTTTTTTTCATATTTTTTAAATTTATTAAAGAACAAAATGTCAAAAGAAAAAACAAAACACGCTGATTAAACTAACCAATTTTCCGACTTCGACGATCGCTTCATAGCTAATTACTACCTTATACTGTGACGTATAGATGACTCCATACGTCACCATGTGAGATATGGACTTATCTATATTTTTTTATGTGAAGTATAGCAAACTGAATATAGTTGTGCGACGAATTGAAATGTATGTAACC
This sequence comes from Anastatus disparis, assembly GCA_017163975.1. Lineage (NCBI taxonomy): Eukaryota > Metazoa > Arthropoda > Insecta > Hymenoptera > Eupelmidae > Anastatus > Anastatus disparis. The sequence goes on from JAFFSR010000325.1 coordinate 1,239,002, forward strand.
TCAATACCCATTTAACTAGCTTTGCACATACAACGCCGAATACCTGGTACGACGACATAAGTTTTTATTTGATCTGAATCATTCCGACGGGAAATGATTTAAAACAATAATACAAATAAATGTTGGCAGTTAAAAAAAAAAATCGTTCGAGCGGTTTTAAAACAGTTATCCCTTTAGAGGTTGAAGAAATGATTTTTTGGTGATAACTTGAAAAAAGACGAATTTTGAAAAAGTATATGATATAAAATTTATAGAAAAAAATAAGATACATCTTTTTAAGATTATATATTTTTTTTTCTTAAATAATATTTATCAAATTATCATTAAAATGCCTTCGATTTCAACGTTTTTCATGAACAATTTGGAAAATATTGACTTCAGAGAAAAATGTATAATATAAAAAAGATTTATTTTTTTATATTCTATAACTTTTATTTTATATTCTTTTTAAAAAAAATCGTATTTTTCAAGTTATCACCAAAAATCCATTTTTTGACCATTTAAAAGGCGCCCATTTAAAAACGCTTTCAACGATTTTTTTTTAAATAGGAACGTTTACTTGTTTTGTTATTTAAAATAATTCCCCGTTCAAATTATTCAGATCGGATAAATACTAGTCGAGAAAATTCATAAACTTGATTTCTCACACACATACATCCATACATACATTTTAAGGAAGCCTCGTAACAGTCTTATTTTGCTATAAAAATAAGTTTTTTATCATGAAATGACATATTTGAAAGGGTTACATTTTTCGCGATGTCGAAAATATATGGCACTTCCGTATAGCGGTCGTGCCTAAAAACTTGAAAACTACCGATGATACTTATTTTTAACATAAAATCTAATTTTATTAAAAAACTGCGAGCAGATGAGCATATATCATTTCACGCTCAATACTTTTCAAAGTAGTTTTGGGTGAGTACGATGTTACGTCACAACGTATCTTTTATTTCAAAATTTATTATTAAAAAATATGCAGTTATTGATCAATCAGCTAATTTAACTTAGCAAGCATAGTGTAAAATTAAGCTGTTTGTTAAGAAATAAAGGAAAGTGCAATGCGATTTACACAATCAACAAAATAAGAACAATTACGAAAACTATATGAACCACATTTACCACGTTAACCATATCATTCAATAAGAGTCAAAATGCATAATAAGCATTGCTCCATAGATTGACATCAATTCTGTAGTTGAAATATTAAATCAAGTGTGCTTATTTACTGTCTGCCTGTATCTACTTAGCTGAATCAAGGTAAGATTCTTACAATTATATTTTAATCTATACTTCTTTCAATTCAAGTATATTTAATCGTGAGAATGATTCATATCAATTAAAATTGGTAGAGCTTTACTACCACTAGACTTAACTTTGAAACTAAACGTTTTAAAATCAAACTTTATTCTTTTATTTAATATTATAATAAAACATATTTTCCTCATAACAACATAATTAATCATTAATTCTGTCCTGGTGTTAAGCTAGGACGTAACAGCGAATGTACGTGTTTTTCATTTTGGATGCGCAAGTTCAACTCTCGATAAGGACTATATTTTTATTTGTTATTTTAATTGTTTTAATACTTTCTATTACTTTTTTATTAATATTTTTCATATTTTATATTTTGATTATATATTTGTCCTAACCAGGGGGTGAGCTCGCGTACTTAAAATGAAAACCGCGTTGGTAACGCATTGGACCACAATTACATTGAATAATTATAAACATGAAATGATACACGCTCATCTGCCCCCAGTTGTTTAAAATAATTAGACTTTAGATTTAAAATAAGTATTATCAGTAGTTTTTAAATTATTTTAATATTTTATAAATAATTTTATATTTATCAATTTCAATAAATTATTATTTGAATTGAATAATAATTTTATTTAACTATTTTGAAAAATCAAAATTATAAATTATACATTTTATTGAAAAATACATATTAAATTATTTTTTTTTTTGAGATATAATTTATTATTTTTTAACTAATTTTTATCTTAATTTTAAAAAAATGCTGTGAGTTGGCATCGAACTTCAGACCTTTTGGTTCCATTGTATTTCGACGGTTTTTTCAACGTTTAGTACATCTGCTCTGTGAACAGTTGAATGCAAGCTATTTTGTTGAGCGGACTTGGGCAATTTTGTCGAAAAATGCGCCCTACTTTTAATTTTTGGAGTTAGGTCTCCTTCTCTCTTACTTCTTGTTTATACTGTTAGGGATGCACCTGACATGAAATGTAAAAATGATATGGATGATAGTACGGCTTGGAACTCCTATATCGCGATAAATAAAAGACATTTAAGTAATTACGTTATAATAAAATATTAATTAGATTAAAAATTAGGGTAAATTATAATTAATATTTTCTTAGCTTTTAAATTATTAAATAAATGAAATGATTAAAATAAACAAGCAAATGATTAAAATAAATAATTGAACTATAATACTACGCTCAGGTTGCTTAAAGATAGGAATCATTAAACTATAAATGTTTGATTATAATAAATAATTATTATTTCCGGAAAATACATGTAAAATAATAGGAACCATAGAATGAGATGATGAATGATTCAGGGAATATTACATCAGCCAAGAAACTATGGAATAGAATGATGGATGATTCAAGGAATGTTACATCAGCCAAAATTATTAAACAATATTATAAGAACCCCCCAACCCTGCTGATGTTATTACTAGGAACATGGATTCGATTAGTAACCGCGTGAGTGGACGGATGTGTGAGCGAATATCTAGGCGTGAATCCGTGTAGTAACGAAATTTTGCGTGCTTTTTCGTGTGGAGGTGTGAGTTTGTAGGTTGAGTAAAGTCAGAACTCTGTGTGTGTAGAATAATTTTTACATTTTTTTTACTATTTATTTTGTGAAAATAGGGGAGAAAAGATATGAGTGAGTTTAGAGGTTAGGTTTGACGGCATGTGTGTGCCGTGTGCTATAGTGTGCGAAAGAAACATTAATTTTTACTAAAATTTTTATTGTTAATTCTTTCTGTGCGGACTAAATAAAAAAGACAATTAAAATGACTGGAAGTAATAAAGACAGTGATAAAGTTAAAAGTGATAAAAATGAAGACTTGATAAAGGATAAAAGTGCATCGAGCAATTCGAGTAGGGATGGTAAGTGTACATTGCGTGGGACAAATACTAATACGCAGGATAACAGCGGCGGGTTAGGTAACAAAAAAAGTCTTTAGAGGATAGCTTCGCGAAAACAGTAAAGTTCAGTGATGCAGAGAAAATTTTAGAGTTCGGAGGGTGTGCGTCACTAAGAGAAAAAGTGCGTGAGCTAAAGGAATGCTTGAAGAGAGAGAAGGATGTATCAGAATGTGCACGCTCTGATCGTTTGAAATCCAAAGTAGATTCAGAGTTAAAAAGATTAGGCAGGAGAAAGAGTTTTTTGAAAAATGTAGGGTTGATACGAAGGCTTTTGAGGTAGAGTGAAGTGAGAATATAGAAAAATTAGAAAATTAGTGGGCTCTTTTTAGAGAAAAGGTTAAAGAAAAAATAGAAGTGATAGGTAAAAAGGTCGGTAAAGTAGAATCGCATAGAGGAAAAGCGAGGAGCGATACTTCAATAGACAGGATGAGTGTGTATGAGCAGTCAGTAGATCAGGGTGAAGTGAGACATATTCATTGATAAACAAAAGTTATTTATTGGATTATGAAGTTGGTAAGGTAAAGAATTGGGTAAAATGGCAGGATGCATCAAATGAGGAAGGATAACTTAGTGTTTAGAGGCGTCTCTTTATTCGGAGATTGGCGAGTAGGTATTAAGAGCAGGCCGGATTGTCTAATTGAGATTTTTGTTATTTACTTAAGTATTAATCGATTTATCTGCGAATTGAATGTTGAGCGCAATAGATATTATTATTATAAATATTTATGCACAAGAACAAAAAATTTACCGCTTTATTTTTGAGAAAAGTAAGGAACGCTGAATTAAAAGTTTATGTGTATAATATTTTTGCGTTCTTTACTTTTCTCAAAAACAAAGCAGTGAGTTTTTTTTTCTTATGTATAAATATTTATAATAATAATATCTATTGCGCTCAACCTTCAATTTGCAGATACATCGCTTGATATTTGAGTAACTAACAAAAATCTCAATTAGAAAAGGACAGCAAATCCGACCTGCTCTTAATATATTTTTAAATGAGAAACTAAGTATTGATGTAAGGGTTAAACAGGTAAAGAAGAGCGGAAACGTCTTCATAGTTAAACTGTATAATAAGGATAATAGGAACTTGATTTTAAAAAATAAACATGGATTAAACGGAACAGAATATGTAATTGAAAAAGATTTGAGTTACTATGATAGGAAAAAACAGGAAAAAATTAACAGATGGGTGAAAAGCAAAAAAGAGTTAGGTTTACATATAAATAGCAGTTTAGGAGGCTTTTGGTATAAACATTAATGGTTTAGGTGGTATAACGAAAAAGACGCATAGAAAAGCATCGAGCAATATGTTCAAGGATTGGAGAAGGGTAAACGAAGGGAAAAGAGTGAGGTTATAACTGTCAATCATAAGGAAAACAGTAAAAATGGATCGCTAACTGCTAGTACGGAAGAGCTTTTTCGTTAGAGCTTAGAGAAGGTCGGCACTCTTATAAAGAAGGGAGGGAGGTTAGTAATAGCATAAGTTATGAAGATACTAGAGATAAAATATTTATTTTTTGGAATCGTGCAGGAATTTTGAATAAAGATACACTGAGAGAAATTTCATAGTAAATATTTGTTACATCCGCATAATCACGGATGTACGAAAAATCATTTTTCATTTTAATTTTTTTTAACCTTTTGTTATACATATAAATGTGCGTACGTATATATAATTATATATACGCATATACATTATGCATGCATATAAACATGCAATATTTGCAGTTCATTCTCCCGATAACATATATTTTTTTTAACATGTGTTAATAAAAATAAAATAAAATAAATTTTATATTGGATAGTTAGTATTAAGGAATAATTTTAAGTCTTTTTATATTTGAAAAACCAAGTCAGTTAGCGAGGCGCGAATGCTATTCAGCATTTTTAGGCGCGATAAGAAGATATCCTCTGTCAAAAAATCTGAGACTTTGGAGAGCTTCTCACGGCCGAATTGGCCAATGGGACTCTTTTAAAGTTTTAGCAAGTTATATTTTTTGTCTCTTTTCTTCTTCAAAATTCGCATCTACCTTGCAACAAAAAAGATTTATTGTCAGTCAGTCCGCAGTTAGACCTCGCAAGGGTAACACCTTTTTCGACTTGCACATAAATCAAGTGTAAAATCGTAACAATAAAAACTTGTAACTCGCGCTTTATTTCCTTCTTAAATTTAATTACAAGCGAAATAACTTAATTTAGTCGCGAGCTTATTTTAACAAGTCAGTCCAATAAAAACGCGATTTTTATACAACTTACTGCTAGGGGAAAAAGTGTGTTAATACAAAGAATATTTCCTATTTTATTTTCAAATAAAAATAAATAAAAATATTAACGAGGTTTCTTCCGATTTATTATTGTGAATCTGCGCGATTCACTTATCAATAGCTTGTATAACATTTGTAATAAAATAAAATAAATATCATTTACAAAAATATACAAAAATAATCTCTGCGAACATAAGTGCCATTAATCCAGTTCCTAAATAATTAACAAGCGGGCAACCAGAGAGGAGCACTGCGCTCTTCAGTGTAAAGTTTATTAAGTAGATAAACTCCTTTGCTTTCGACCACGCAGCCAGCAGTTAAGACAAGGTAAGCGATTAAGCTCCTCTATCCCGCAGTCTTTTCAAAATAAAAAAATATTTACCAATACCAACAAGGAATATCCCAAACAAACACATGTCCGAGTAAACCTATTTAAGGTGACCGGACATAACAATATTACAATAATTATAAGAACGTTTTACCATATACGCTGGTAACCAAGTCACAGACGGATATCTTTGAAATTTTATTATGTAGCTTTGTAAACTTTTCCACTGCGTTAAAATTACTATGTTACATGGTAAATTTTATTCCTACACTTAATAAATTTTATATACAGGGTGGGCCAAAAGTACCGGAACGGCGAAATAACTCTACGGGATTGTATTTTAGGAGAAAAAGCTTAAAACAAAAGATTCTTAAATTAAAAATTCGATCTAAGGGCTGCAAAAACTCAAGAGCCCAAAAGGAGGCTTATTGATCTCCTAGACGTCACCCCTGGTAAGAAAAAATCAGGTGACAAATCACCTGATTTCTCAGGTGATTTATCATGTCAAAACATCATGTAACGACTTTTTTTATTTTCACACGTTTCTACCCTGCTGAAAAAGCTTTATTAAAGAATATTGAAATCGGTTAAGCTTAAATCGATTTAAATAGATGTGAATCGGTTCAATTGACTTTCCAAAATTTATTAATTAAATCTGAATGAATTTTAATCGAAATTAATAGGAATCGGAATTAATATGCAATTTTTTCATTAAACTGTAATCGAATTTAATCAACTTTAATTGTAAAAATATTTATATAAGATTTGATAAGATTATTAACAATAGATTTAGATTAATATTAATAGGTTTCTATTGATTAATTGATTATCGGTTTAAATGAATTGATTGAACATTAAGAGGAGGTAGGAACCATTTGCCGCTTGGCGGCGCTGCGGTCAGGTGAGAGAAAAATGTAAAATATTTTTTACACAGCGCTTTACATTTCACCGAAACAGTAATATACTTCTAATATTGTCAAAGGCTCTAGCCATATATATGTAGAATAATTATTGATGATAATTTTGTTTAAAAAGTCTATGCTATTGTTATAAAACGAAAAATGCAGTGCGAAGTAGAGCCAGCGTGAGCATGTGTATACATCGTTCTTTAATATTACTTTCTCTGTCGCACTTAGGAAAAATACCCATATGTTTAAATCGGTTCTACCACGCGCCGCATTTTTCGTTTTATGATAATATTTTAGACTTTTCAAACAATATTAGCATCAATCATAATTCTACATATATATGGCTAGTGCCTTTGACAACGTTAGAAGTATATTATTGTCTCGGTAAATTATAAATCACTGAATAAAAAATATTTTCTATATTTCTCTCACCTGACCGCAGCGCCACCCTATATAGAGCGGCGAATGGTTACGACCCCCTCTTAAAGGCTGAATCGACATATATTGGATTTGATTGTTATACAATAATATTGATCTTATTGTTTCGAATCAGTATCAAACTTTAATCAAACTAAATCGACTTCAATAGAGATAAATATTGAATAAGATTAAATAATATTTTTCAATAATAGTTCGAATAAATATAAACAGATTGTTATTGTTCAATAGCTTATCGTTTTAACGGAATCAATGAAAAATCAAACAATAAATATGTACTTATTGAATTGAATCTTAATGCAGAGATATCGATTTTAATACTTCCAACCAGCTTCAAATTTTAATCAAACTAAATTAACTTTTATAGTCACCAATATTAAAAAAGATTGAATACTATTTTTCACAATGGGTTCCAATCGAAATGAATATGTTTCCATTGCTAAATTGTTTCTCGGTTTCAACAAATTAGTTGAACATTAACTGATAAATCGATATGTATTGGATTTAACCCTTATACAAAAATGTAGATCTTATTGTATTTAATCAGCATGAACTTCAATTGAATTGAATCGTCTTTAATAGTGATAAATATGAAATAACATTAAATGATATTTTTTACTACAAATTTGAATCGACTTTAATCCCTTTCTATTACAAAAATATTGATCTCATTGTTTTCAATTAGCATCAAACTTTAATCAAGCTTAATCGTCTGTAACAGTGATTAATATTGAATAAAATTGAATAGCGTTCAATAGAAATTTTAATGGATATCTATAGGTTCTTATAGCTAAATAGCTTGTAGATTTAACTTGAAAAAAACCTATTAAAGTACATTAATATAAAACCATCTTTAATCAACTTAAATCGACTCAAGTCTGATTAATTGATTTTCCAGAATTTGTCAAATTTAATGTCAATCAATTTTAATTAGTATTTTTCATAAAAAAATCCATTATATCCGTCAGGTAGAACACAAAAAAATAAAGAACCCATATTTTTTCTTTTTCCATGCAAATGAAAATTCAAAGAGATAGATGCAGGTGAAATCGGTGTGACGTCAAAAGTATGTATATACCTTTGACGTCACGCATTATGGTGCTATATATATATTGTGAGCGCCCAGTCATATTATAGACTTTTAATCGCTAAATTTAATATATATAATATATTTACATGCAATAAATAGCTTAATTAAATAATAATCTATTAATAAAAATTAATGTAGTTTACTACTTAAGGATTAAGGTTAATAAAATCTAGAAGAATCATAAAAGAATAAAATCACAAGCGCGAAAAGTACATACGCTCCTGAAGCGCACACACACTCAAAGCTATACATGTGTGTATATCATACATTGAGAGCGCGCTTAAGTCTCATATTGGCTCAGCGCGTATACACTGTTAAAAATATTCTTAAATTTAATACATATTTAAGATAAAAATGTATCTTGAATTTAAGAATAATGTCACTTAAACTTATTTAATATAAAAAATTATTGAAATTAATGAAAAATTATTAAAATTAATACAGAAATTCTTAAGATTAAGGTAACGGTTACTGAAGTTTAGTAATATGATTATTAAACCTCAATATTATAATTCAAAATCTATTAATATTCCATGTTAATGAAAATGTTATTAAACTTAATAAATATTTAAGTTACTTGTATGAAATCTAATATATTGATTAAGATATATGGAACTGAAATTTATCAAGATTTTAATAAATTATTATAAAATTTAATATAGAATCTCAAAAATATTTGATGTATTAAAAATTTATAAAAATTAATAAACTCAAGTTGAAACTTAAGATTCAAAATGCTCAAATGTAAGATAACGGATACTGAAGTTTAGCAATATGCTTATTGAAATTCAATATTATAATTGAAAATCTATTAATATTCCATGTTAATGAAAATGTTATTAAACTTAATAATTACTTAAATTACTTGTATCAAATCTAATGTAGTTATTAAGATACAGGGAACTGAAATTTATCAGGACGTTAATAAACTATTATAAAATTTGATATAGAATCTTAAAAATATTTGATGTATTAAAAATTTGTAGTACACAAATCATGCACTAGATGGCTACTTGTTTTTTCAGTCTACAAACAGAAATAGAAGGTTCAAAGTATAAAAGAGAAGGTCTAGCCTCGTATCGGCGAGACAATTCTCATTTATATTTCTTTGGAAATATTTTAATTTTTGAAGTGCTCAATAATAGTTGAATTTTTTAAAAATATATTCAATCATGCCACATAAAATAATATTTTTTTATCATATTATGTTCAATAGAATTTCTTAATCTTGATTATATTGTATTAAATTCAGTAAACTTATAGTAAAATTTATAATTAGATTCTAAACATTTTTTATTAATATTAATAAAAGAATGTATTAAAATTAAAAAAAATATTTAGTAAAAAAAAATATTTATAAATTATATTCAATAGAATTTTTTAAACTTAATATACAATTTATTGAATTTAAGAAAATTATATTGAAATTTTTAATTATTGTGCTGACAATTTTTGTATTAATTTCCAAACACAAATGTATTAGAACTTAAAATAATATTGAATTTTAAAAAATTATTATTAAATGTCATTCAATAAAAGTTTATGAAATGAGCTTCCGTCACTTTTATCTTAATTTTAATAATATATTTTTAACAGTGTACCAAAAGCAGGATCACGCACGCAAAGGCCAATGGTGCCAAGCTAATAGAGAAGAGGGGACTGGAGTCCAGCGCCTATAAAAGCGGGCGAGCAGAGAGAAAGGCTCTCTCTCGTCTCAGCTCTACCTTCGATTCTACCTTAATTTTTCAAGCACGATAGACATTGAAGAATCATCAACGTCGTTAACGATTCTTCCATGCTCACGTGCATCAAAGATATTCTCACTCGAATTTATCGTAAGATTTTGTTTAATCAAGAGTTGCAGCGAGCAACACCTGTACCTCATCCTATATCCTAAACGGTAAAGCCCCGTATACTGAGGCACTTGGTCTTCAGTATTAACGCGCATTACCCATAGCAAAACTAATCCTTTATTAACACTTGAAATAACCACACACACTACACACTGACACATTCGGGCCCGCGCCAGACGACATATCGATCTGTCTGGATAACAGCCCTACACTTACAAAGCTTGAATAAAGCGACAAGAAAGACTCAACAGAGTCGATTAAAAGTGCGACCTACTAGCCATAAGTTAGTAGGAGGTCATAATATATATATGGAAATTGTATTAACTTATACCGGTTGTAACTTTTGCAATTCAGCACATTTTAAAAACCAAAAGTATACGGTTCTTTTATTTTTTTTACGTTTTACCTGATGGATATAATGGATTTTTTCATCGCAGAAAAAAAACCCGAATCCAGCGTTGCAAAGTTGATCGTATTAGCGAGATGCGAACAACATTCGAAGCATAAGAATACATAAAATCGTAGTAGGTTTATGCGTAACTATACCGCAGTCAATCATTGCGACCGTCTGTACAGTATAGTAACGTGAATCCGAGTAGAGCGCTGCGACTGCATTACCGGGTCAATCGCTTCCACTCGTCGGCATCATCCATGCCGATAGCTGAAACCGGGCACAACATTTAGCGTTGCGTGGCTGCTTGCTTCGACTCGTCGGCATCTCGCATGCCGCAAGTCGAGATCGAGCACAGAAACAGCGTTGCGAATTCGTATATTTCGACTTTCTAGATTCTAGTACTGCGAAAGTCGATATTTATACTTTATGTTAATTTAAATTAATTGTTAATTTAATTTTCATTCAAAAAGTGTTTATATGATTACTAAACAAGTAAATGTTTTAATTCTTTAATATTATTTAGATTAAATTTTATTTATTAACATATTATATGAAACGTTTATTAAATTAAATAAGGACTAATGTTTCGTTATACTTTAATATTTACTCGAATTTCAAAAATTAGATATCTTGTTTAAGTATATTCATTAAGTATTTATAATAAAATGAAGTTGATCAATATTTTCCATGAAAATATTTACTAATTCGACTTAATCAGTTAATATAATCTAATGAAAACCTATCTATCTATCTAAATGATATCTGATAAAAAATGTATTCATATGTCTTTTTCAGAATTAAGGAGAGAAAAAAGATCTTATAATCAATTATAAAATTAATATTTTTCTGACTCTTTTACAAATTAAGAAGTTTTCAGTTATTTCCCCGTTGAAACTGAAAAAATTAATCAGGCAAGTTTCCTATTAAGTGTTTTTGTATATTGAATAGTAACCTTTCACCAATCAGATAAGCTAAAAAATTTACATATTGTAATTTTAAAAAATTCAATTACATTTTATATTTTATTTATAAAAAAAATGATTCTATTAAATTTTTACTTTGGTTCGATAGTTTTAAATCAAAAATTCATTAAAACATTAATTAAAAAAAAGATTTAGAGCTCTAAAATTTATTTTATCTATTTTGGGATCCAATTGGAACTTATTCCCTCAATTTGATCAATTTTTATTTTTTAACTGTATCACTATATCTTTTTTAACTATATCTCATATACATATATGACTGATTCCATTCATATTCATGCAGGCCGTCACTAATCGAATTTTTCTCTTCTAAGTGATAAAAATACCTTCCAATATGTATATGAAGATGAAATTTACTTCATAGAACGCTCGAAAATATGTTTTTTCCTCGCTACAGCGTATTTAGTGTTGGGTGTAAAAATAAAAAATAAAAAATTGAAAATGAACCTCAATTTTTAAATAGCTGTAGCTCCGTCAATTTTTGACCTTTTTGGGCGTTCTTTTAACGAAAATATGCGAAATTTAGTCTAGTTTCAAGTGCCGTTTTGATTTTTGCTATACGAATTGATCTGTCTGAGTTATTCGTGAAAAACCGAAAAAGCGATTTTTTTCAAACGCAATTTTCTCAAAAACTATATTTTATTTTGTTTAAATTTTTATATGTTTTTATACATGAAAAATACTAACTTTAAGGATAGGTAAGAATATGCCATTTTGCCTTATTTTTTTTAAACAGACTTTAATTGAAACAGACTCAAACGTTTTTTTTTCCATTTTAAAGCATTGATACCATGGCGCAACATGCCATTTTTTCAACTATTACGTCTTTTTACAATTCGTTTATGGGGATATCCACACATCTTTTAATCCTAGTAACAGGTCATATTACAGCTATTCCTGGGTTTACCGCGTAATGCACATTATTCAAACTAGGTTCAAATCTTTTGTGCTATCCTGTAACTCTATTCCTGATGTATTTTGTAAATGTGCCACAAACGGCCCAGCAGATAATTCTGTAAAAAGTAAATTTACACATAAGATAAATTACGGTAATTTTTTATGTGTAAAAATGAATGTTTTATAAAATTATCTGCTGGGCCGCTTGTGGCACATTTACAAAATACATCAGAAACAGAGTTACAGGATAGCACAAAAGATTTGAACCTAGTTTGAATAATGTGCATAACGCGGTAAACCCAGGAACAGCTGTAATATGACCTGTTACTAGGATTAAAAGTTGTGTGGATATCCTCTTATGCTTTTATTTATTAATTTATCAAAAATATTAACAAAAATCTTTAAAATAAACCCTCGATCAAATTTTTTTTATCAATTAGAACCGAAGTTATAATGATTTTAAGTTTATAAAAATCGAAATTTTTTTTGTTGATAAATAAAATTTTTTATTCAGTTTGAATTTTGCGCCCACAATTTAAATTTATTTCTTCGTACACTGAAAAAAGTTTTTACCTTAAAAACTAGTGCTAAATAATAATAGAAGGTTAAAATTGCGTGTTTTATAATGAAAAAAACCATGACAGTATCATTTTAATCAATGCTAGTTTTACTATTCTACCTTCTAAGGTCCAGCACATTGATTTTCAATGACTAGGACGGTTTTTTCCAGTGACAACATCAAAATTTCAGTTCTGCGCATTAACAGAGTAATTCTTAATGCATGGTATCAGTTTTTTCACAAAATCAACTTATTGCTATCATAAATAATCTTTCAAGTCAGTTATATTTTATTTATTTATACATGTACGTATGTATGTATATAAATATATATATATATATATATATATATATATATATATATATATATATATATATATATATATATATATATATATATATACATGTCTGTGAAAACATAATGACAGAGTTTTATGTTCAAAGTTCAACAAGATTTCTTTTTCAAGAAAAGTTATTTAGTTATTTTAGTACGAAATTATACGTGAAAACTGGTCGAAACGAACTTGCAATTTTTTCTCATTTTTTTATGTAACTTTTCATAAAAGTAACATAGAGAAGCAGTACTCAAGATAAAGCTGAAGATTTGTGCTTTACATGATAAACTTAACAATAAAATTTAAGAGGAGGCCGTATTATTCTGTCCTTGTCTAATCTAAATTTTCGTTATTATGAATAAATAAAATATTTTTATAGAAAAGTAAGACAACCGCCCAATAGAGCAAAAGACAAGCAAACGATTCTTTTCTATGAAAAAATATGAAATTTTTATTATTTTTCGAGTGAAGTCTGAAACGGAAAAACAATCGAACTTGATTGAGTTGATTGAACTGTTTTTTCGTTTCAGACTTCACTCGAAAAATAACCAAGATTTCATATTTTTTCATAGAAAAGAATCGTTTGCTTGTCTTTTGCTCTATTGGGCGGTTGTCTTACTTTTCTATAAAAATATTTTATTTATTCATAATAACGAAAATTTAGATCAGACAAGGACAGAATGATACGGCCGCCTCTTAATATTTCTGAGCAACTCTGAAAAACAGTAAACGCTTTACACATGCACCTTTTATAAATTATAATTAATGATTACACATACTTTCATGTAAAATTATAAATTCTAAATGTATAGAAATATAAAATTGAAACTTCATAACATAATAAACTGCTCTGTAGTTTTTAAAATTTATTTTTACTATAATATTGAATATTTAGTGCATATATCAGTGTATAAACATGCAGCAATACGTTTTGTTAATTATAATGATATGATTACACATGAATTATGTAATTACAATTCTTAATTATTATACTTATAACTTTTTTTTATCAAATCTAATCTGATCATAATAAATTCCAGTAGCCTAATATTTTTAGGTTAGAAACTTTTTATGTATACATATCAACGAAAATAAAGTATCATTTATTTAAGGTAATTTATAATTACACTTGAAAAGATTTGTTAATTTAGTGAGATTCCACTCATTTAATATTTTTTGTATAAAATTATCCATTTGGCACTTATTTCCTATGCAATAAATAGAAAAACTTTTGTGTAAAACTTCACAATCGTGCACACTGCTACAATCGAAAATTAGTATACACAAACATACACCAGCACCGTTATTTAACGTGCTCGGCACCCGAAAAAACCGTGCCAAAGGTGGCACTGTAAATTCACGCGTCAGTTATCGAAAATAAATATTTATAGCACTAAAAAATACTACACTGGTATGAATTTTATTTGTGCTGTCAATAGAGCGAAAAAAATTAATGCCATTCATTACTTTAGAACACACTAGCATTGGAATTTAAACATCTAATCGAATTTAGCATTAGTTTTACCGGTGAAAACTTTTTTCCGTGTATAAATCTTCAAAATTGAGCAAAAAAAAATTTTTTGTTAGACAATTTTATTTTCGATCTTGCTTGTCTTATATGCTTGAATGCGTCAAGTCGTTAATGAGAATGCAAAAAGCGAATCGTCGCTATCTAGTGGTGGCATATGTCACTCGCTACAAAGTAAATTTAAATCGTAGGCGCAAAATTCAAACTGAATAAAAATTTTTAATTATCAACAAAAAAAATTTAGATTTTTATAAACTTAAAATCATCATAACTTCGGTTCTAATTGATAAAAAAATTTGATAAAGGGTTTATTTTATAGATTTTTGTTAACATTTTTGATAAATTGATAGATAAAAGCATAAACGAATTGTAAAAAGACGTAATAGTTAGAAAAATGACATGATGCGCCATAGTATTAATGCTTTAAAATGGAAAATATTAGAAAAATGTTTAAGAGCAGGCCGAACTATTTGCCTTTGTCTAATAGTGTTTTTTATCATTTGTCGAAACACCATCCGTTGTATCAAGAAAAAAATAGTAGCCCCCGCTAGATATTAGTATAATAAGTAAATTTTGTAATAACAATCAAATTATTTTATCGCGTAGTTTTTGAATAATATGAGACCTACTAACAAACTAGAATATAACCTATCTTTATTGGTAGGTCACATATTATTCAAAAACTATACAATAAAATAATTTAATTGTTATTACAAAATTTACTTATTATACTAATATCTAGCGGGAGCTACTATTTATTTCTTGATACAACGGATGGTGTTTCGACAAATGATAAAAAACACTATTAGACAAAGACAGATAGTTCGGCCTGCTCTTAAACATTTTTCTAATATTTTCCATTTTAAAGCATTGATACTATGGCGCATCATGTCATTTTTCTAACTATTACGTCTTTTTACAATTCGTTTATGCTTTTATTTATCAATTTATCAAAAATATTAACAAAAATCTATAAAATAAACCCTTAATCAAATTTTTTTATCAATTAGAACCGAGGTTATGATGATTTTAAGTTTATACAAATCTAAATTTTTTTGTTGATACTTAAAAATTTTTATTCAGTTTGAATTTTGCGCCCACGATTTAAATTTACTTTGTAGGGAGTGACATATGCCACCACTAGATAGCGACGATTCGCTTTTTGCATTCTCATTAACGACTTGACGCATTCAAGCATATAAGACAAGCAAGATCGAAAATAAAATTGCTTAACAAAAAAATTTTTTTTTGCTCAATTTTGAAGATTTATACGAAGAAATAAATTTAAATTGTGGGCGCAAAATTCAAACTAAATAAAAAATTTTATTTATCAACAAAAAAAATTTCGATTTCTATAAACTTAAAATCATTATAACTTCGGTTCTAATTGATAAAAAAAATTTGATCGAGGGTTTATTTTAAAGATTTTTGTTAATATTTTTGATAAATAAATAAATAAAAGCATAAAAGGATATCCACACAACTTTTAATCCTAGTAACAGGTCATATTACAGCTGTTCCTGGGTTTACCGCGTGATGCACATTATTCAAACTAGGTTCAAATCTTTTGTGCTATCCTGTAACTCTATTCCTGATGTATTTTGTAAATGTGCCACAAACGGCCCAGCAGATAATTTTATGAAACATTCATTTTTACACATGAAAAATTACCGTAATTTATCTTATGTGTAAATTTACTTTTTACAGAATTATCTGCTGGGCCGTTTGTGGCACATTTACAAAATACATCAGGAATAGAGTTACAGGATAGCACAAAAGATTTGAACCTAGTTTGAATAATGTGCATTACGCGGTAAACCCAGGAACAGCTGTAATATGACCTGTTACTAGGATTAAAAGATGTGTGGATATCCCCATAAACGAATTGTAAAAAGACGTAATAGTTGAAAAAATGGCATGTTGCGCCATGGTATCAATGCTTTAAAATGGAAAAAAAAACGTTTAAGTCTGTTTCAATTAAAGTCTGTTTAAAAAAAATAAGGCAAAATGGCATATTCTTACCTATCCTTAAAGTTAGTATTTTTCATGTATAAAAACATATAAAAATTTAAACAAAATAAAATATAGTTTTTGAGAAAATTGCGTTTGAAAAAAAATCGCTTTTTCGATTTTTCACGAATAACTAAAACAGATCAATTCGTATAGCAAAAATCAAAACGGCACTTGAAACTAGACTAAATTTCGCATATTTTCGTTAAAAGAACGCCCAAAAAGGTCAAAAATTGACGGAGCTACAGCTATTTAAAAATTGAGGTTCATTTTCAATTTTTTATTTTTTATTTTTACACCCAACACTAAATACGCTGTAAAGAAGAAAAAACATATTTTTGAGCGATTTATGAAGTAAATTCTATCTTCATATACATAGTGGAAGGTATTTTTATCACTTAGAAGAGAAAAAAAAAATCGATCAGTGACGGCCTGCATGATTATAAATGGAATCAGTCATATACAAGTGTATTATTTTATTAAAAATTCATTAAATATAATAAAATAATATTTAAATAAAATTTATTTTAAATAGAATTCAAAGATTCAAAGATAAATTTTTAAACGTTCTAATTTCGTATGTAACTTTATTGAAACAATTTTCAAATAGTTACCATTCTCTCACATTTAAAAATACACAACTGTGTTTGCGAATAATTTGTCCGTTTCGAAAATAACAAACAAAATTCATATAACGGGTTTATATGGAAACATTTTGTAATTATGACAGCTTTCAAATCAATAACATCAAATGATTTTTCATTCCATAAATATGCTAATTGATAACAAATTTTTGAATTTTTATTTTTGTTTTGAATTATACTTTATAAAATTGTGTAAGAATTTTAAACTTAATTCTGAAGAAAACATACGAATACATTTTTTATCAGATATCATTTAGATAGATAGATAGGTATTCATTAGATTATACCCTGGTAACATGATCAACGTAATTTTGCTGCAATTTTCTTGAAAATCAAAAAATTGCAGCAGAACATGTGCTGTCTGTTTCCGCATTTCATAGGGTTTTTTATGAAAAGAAATTACAGCAGATAAGTGCAACAGAATTGCACGTTTCTGGCAGAGAGAAAGTGCAATCTACGGAACGGAAAGAATGCGCAGAATCTTGAAGATATTTTGCAGTAAACTTGCGGAAAAAACTTATTACAGACACTAGCAATAAAATTGAGTAAATAATTCCCGACAAAGTTTTGCAGCACAATTACGTAAGAATTGCAAATTGTCAAGTGCGGTTCTGCGAATCGTAATAAGTACACAAGCATATAACAGAATCGAAACAGTCTTGCATCAGAAACTTGCAGCAGCACTTTACCTCAGATTTACATAAGAATGACATAAGTTAAGTGCAATTATATGACGAGAATAAACACGCAAACTCGCAGCAGAATCGAAGCAGTCTTCCGTAAGAATCTTGCAGCAGCACTTTACCCCAGAATGACATAAGAATGACATAAGTTAAGCGCAATTGCATGACGAAAATAAACACGTAAACTTGCAGCAGAATCGAAGCAGTCTTCCGTAAGAAACTTGCAGCAGCACTTTACCCCAGAATGACATAAGAATGACATAAGTTGAGCGCAATTGCATGACGAAAATAAACACGTAAACTTGCAGCAGAATCGAAGCAGTCTTCCGAAAGAATCTTGCAGCAGCACTTTACCCCAGAATTACATAAATATGACAAAAGTTAAGGGGAATCTTCATACCGACATAGAGTTCTACCTTATCTACATATAAATTATGAATTTTAATAAAAATTTAACTATTGATGACTGAAATTCGTAGAAGAGGCACATTCTTAACATGCCAAAGAATTTATTGCAACGTTAAAAAACAATATAAAGGTAAGAATAAAGGCGAAAATTGCTTAATACGATTAACTTTTCAATGTAGTTATGAATAATCGTATTATGCAGTTTTCGTTTTCATTTTCACTTATATTCTGTCTTTTGACGTTGCAATAAATTCTTTAGAATGTTAAGAATGTGCCTCTTCTATGAATTTCAGTCAAAAATAGTTAAATTTTTATTAAAATGCATAATTCAAATGTAGATAAGGTAGATCTCTGTGCCGGTATAAGGATACCCCTTAAGTGCAATTATATAACAAGAATAAACACGCAAACGTACAGCAGAATCAAAGCAGTTTTATGTGAGAATCTTGCAGCAGATTTGCGCTTAAATTACATCAGAAGAACAAAAGTTAAATGCAATCTTATTATAAGAATAATCACGCGAATATACAGCATACTTAAAGCTATCTCGCATAAGAATCTTGCGACAAAACTTTACTACAGAATTACGTATGAATGTAGAACCAAAATATTTATCATCTTTTACTGATAGAAATTTATTAAAAACTTTTCTTAGATATTATAAAAATTTTTTATCTACTTTTTTTTATATTTTACAGTTGGCTGTAATGGTCTTCTCTCTTCTCTTCAATGTCTACATGTATATAATTTTATACCATAACATCAGCACCCACCCCTTTGTGTATATATGTCAATCGTTTTTTGCGTCCCTTCTTTTTTTCTTTTAGCCAATATGTGCCTATAGGTGTAGGCATCGGTACTAAGAACACGTAAAATTTAAAGAAATGCATTAAGGGGAATCAGCATACCGACATAGAGTTCTACCTTATCTACATTTCAATTATGCATTTTAATAAATATTTAACTATTAATGACTGAAATTGATAGAAGAGGCACATTCTTAACATTCTAAAGAATTGATTGCAATGTTAAACGACAGTATAAAAGTGAAAATGAAGACGAAAACTGCTTAATACGATTAACTTTCCAATGTAGTTATGAATAATCGTATTTTGCAGTTTTCGTCTTTATTTTCACTTTTATACTGTCTCTTAACATTGCAATCAATTCTTTAGAATGTTAAGAATGTGCCTCTTCTATGAATTTCAGTCGTAAATAGTTAAATTTGTATTAAAATGCAAAATTCAAATGTAGATAAGGTAGAATTCTATACCGGTATGCGGATACCCCTTAAATGTATCGCAATTATAAATTATTATATTTTCATTAAATCATTAATCATAATTTTTGAATTCAACATTTGCTTTCTTAAAATCTGTCAACAACTCTTATGAACATGTTCTCGTTAGTTAAATGTTAATAATATTTACAATGAAAATTTTTTATTAAAATACAATGTATTATCTTTATTCTATAGAGTAACTTCAATTTTTGGAACTATTAATTCACTTTGAAATCCTATAAACTGTGCTGCTGCAAGATTCTTACGGAAGACTGCTTCGATTCTGCTGCAAGTTCACGTGTTTATTCTCGTCATACAATTGCGCTCAACTTATGTCATTCTTATGTAATTCTGGGGTAAAGTGCTGCTGCAAGATTCTTACGGAAGACTGCTTCGATTCTGCTGCAAGTTTGCGTGTTTATTCTCGTCATATAATTGCGCTCAACTTATGTCATTCTTATGTAATTCTGGGGTGAAGTGCTGCTGCAAGATTCTTACAGAAAACTGATTCGATTCTGCTGCAAAATTGCGTGTTTATTCTCGTCGTATAATTGCACTTAACTTATGTCATTCTTATGTAATTCTGGAGTAAAGTGCTGCTGTAAGATTCTTACGGAAGACTGCTTCGATTCTGCTGCAAATTTGCGTGTTTATTCTTATCTTAAAATCGCACGTTTCGATTGGCAATCTGTTACAAATCTGACGCACGTTTCAGTCGCAATTAAATTTCAGCAGATATGCATTAAAATGTGGAAACAGACCACGCAAGTTCTGCACAATCGTGCTTGCAACAGATTGTGTTACCAGGGTATTAACTGATTAAGTCGAGTTAGTAAATATTTTCATGTAAAATATTGATCAACTTCATTTTATTATAAATAATTAATGAATATACTTAAACAAGATATCTAATTTTTGAAATTCGAGTAAATATTAAAATATAACGAAACATTAGTCCTTATTTAATTTAATAAACGTTTCATGTAATATGTTAATAAATAAAATTTAATCTAAATAATATTAAAGAATTAAAACATTTACTTGTTTAGTAATCATATGAACTCTTTTTGAATGAAAATTAAATTAACACATAATTTAAATTGACATAAAGTATTAATATCGACTTTCCCAGTACTAGAATCTAGAAAGTCGAAGTATACGAACTCGCAACGCTGTCTCTGTGCTCGATTCCGGCTTGCGGCATGCGAGATGCCGACGAGTCGAAGCAAGCAGCCATGCAACGCTAAATGTTGTGCCCGGTTTCAGCTATCGGCATGGATGATGCCGACGAGTGGAAGCGATTGACCCGGTAATGCAGTCGCAGCGCTCTACTCGGATTCACGTTACTATACTGTACAGACGGTCGCAATGATTGACTGCGGTATAGTTACGCAGAAACCTAATACGATTTTATGTATTCTTATGTTTCGAATGTTGTTCGCGTCCCGCTAATACGATCAACTTCGCAACGCTGGATTCGGGTTTTTTTCAGTGTATCTCATCTAGTTTTGTTTTTATAAAGAAATTAGTAGGATACACTTTTAATTGATTTTTTTGTTAATTTTGCTATTTTGAGATTTTTCTCAAATTTTTAGCTAATCTTATTAAAACACTATAAGAACTTATTTTTTTATTACTTGATTCAATAATTCATAAATCATAAATTAATCTCCAAAAAGTTTTTTTTAAGAGATTTAATTTTGTTTTTATTTATTAAGTATATAATGATATAATTTTTATTGATTTTTTTTAGATTTAAATAAAAAAAAAGAGTTAATTTTTTTAATTTTAACAAAATATTTATCGTGATTTAAGTTCCAAAACGTTTTACATCCATATTTAATTCTGTTTTGATTTTGTAAAGAAACGAGTGGCACATAGTTATTCATGTAATTTTTTATCAATTTGAATTTCGCGCGTTCGCGCTTTCGGCTCGTATCATTTCGCTACATGACAGTCAGTCTCAGCTGATTGTATGATCAGTTTGCAGTAAGTTTGTTTATTTAAAGTGCATTTAAAAAATTATTAGTAGATTTTGTGGTTTAATTTACGTAAAATTATTAATTTTTAATAAATTACACGTTCGCAAGTTATTTCATATTTTTTTATGTGCGCCTGGAATTCTACGTTTATCTAAATAGAAAGTGTATTTAAAGTGTGAAAAGCTTGAATTGACATTAAGAATACGAACCTCCAAAATATCAAATAATGAAAGAGATACAAGAGGCAGATTTCATAACCAACATAAAGATAGAAAACGATCTACAGGAAAATCTAAAAAGAGGACAAGGAAATTTCTTGGTAGGAGTGAAAAAAATTCTCCTGAAGCTAAGAGAAGTAGACCCTCTACTTCTTTTATTAAACTGAAAAGAACAGAATTTTTAAGTTCCAGGGCAAAAAATAGAAATCTTGATATCAACGTTCTATCTTCTATGTTAGAAAAATTGTGTTGCAGTGTGTGCCATCATAAGATAAAATTTATTGAAACCTCTTTTCGAGGATAAGGATTCAAAATTAATATGACTTGTGATTTTTGTGATGAATAAGCAACTGTAAACTCTAACAAGAGAGAAAGTGCTATGGACAATACGTATAAAGTTAACAGATATAATGTTCTTGCTGCTCGTGTACTTGGCCATGGGCTTGCAAGTTTGTCTAGTTTTTGTAGTTTAATAGATTTATCAAAGCCAGTTGCCCAGTCAGCGTTCAGTGCTATAATAGTTAAGAGGAGGTCACGTATCTCTGTCCTTTTCTAATCAAAGAAATGAGTTTTTTACAAAAACTAATAACTTTATCGAAAAATGAAGAGAAAGCCGCATCTCGTATCAAAAAAAGCAATATTTTCTTTGATGAGAAAGAATTAATTTTATTGCTTCATTTTCAAGAAAACCTTGAAAAACTTAAATCATAAAGGTTAGGTTGAACAATTTGGTTTTTCAAGATTTTCTTGAGAATGAAGCAATAAAATTAATTTTTTCTTATCAAAGAAAATATTGCTTTTTTTGATACAAGATGCGGCTTTCTCTTCATTTTTTGCTAAAGTTATTAGTTTTTGTAAAAAAATAATTTCTTTGATTAGAAAAGGACAGAGATACGTGACCTCCTGTTAAATAACAAAAGTATACGAACAAGTGGCAAAAGGTTCTACATCTGAAGCTGTTAAAAAATAACTTGAATCCACTTCCTAAATAGTGCTGATCTTGATATAACTTTCTCAAGATGTTGGAGAAATTGAACATCAAACTTGGTAATGTATCTGTCGAGTGGATCAGAACTTTGAATTATAGAAGATAATTCAATGTAGAGTAATCAAGATAGTCTCATTCAAAAGAAGCACATACTCTGAAAAGGAAAGTACGAATAAGTGTGATGGATTTCTATACACCGGGTGCATATTAAATTCATGTAAGTGTATAATTCTAATTATTATTACATATTTGGATATAAATTCTATTTATAAATTTTAATATTAATTAAAATATAAATTTTAAATCTAAATTTCATTTCTTAATTTTGAATTTGAATTATAAAATAAAATATAAAATGATTACTCCATATTAAATATTATTTCTTAGTTTCCAGCTAATTCAAGGTTAGTACGAGTAATTCTAACAACCATCAGAGTAACAAATAACTATGTATTTGTTGATTCTTACAACAAACACATAGTTTCATTGGTGAATAAGGGTGAGTACTGACAAAATATCTTATAATAAGAAAGATTATTATTATTAATTATTTTAATAACTTATATCTTTTTTCATTTCAGCTTTATCTAGTCGATAACAAGGTTCTTTTGTCTGGTATCTCTTTTTTATATTGTTAGCTAATATAAATAAGCAGGGCCGGACTTAGTCGTTCAGGGGCCCGGGGCCATCGAACGAGATGGGGCCCACTTAAGGTTAGCGATAAACAAAAAAAATGTCTTAATAGTGATACACATATTTACTAACATGTATATTAACATTTTTTTAAATAATTCGTAACAATTTAAAAAATTTTATTCACTAAATATATTATTAAATATTTTAAATATATTAAATATATTAAGTATACTAAATATTTTTTCGTCAAACTTTTTTATCTACAAACTCATTTAAAATGTCGTCAAAACTTATAGTTTGCAGTAGCTCATTTTCTATGTTCATGAGACAGTATTCATTTAATTTTTTTTGACTTATTGAACTACGAAAATCATTTTTAATGTATGCTAAATGAGAAAATGACCTTTCACCGCTGCAATTAATCGGTAATATCGTCAAAAATATTCTCATCGCAATTTCAACATTTGGAAAAACTTAAAATAATTCATCTATGTAAAGTAACTTGTATAAACTTTGAATTGATTTTTCTAAACTTTTGTTATCACTAGCTATAGGTTCTAAATAGGTTTTAAAATGAATAAATTCTTGGGCTATACAATTTCCATCAAAATCTGTTGGATAATATTCACATAAGATTTCAGAGTTTATCTTAAGATCTTCATTACTAGTGGATAAAATATTAGAAATAAATCCAAAACGTTAAAAAATAACTTTATATTCTTTACTTCTTTTTTTCAATTCCATAGAAAGTTTATCTATTATAAGTAAAAAAACATTGATTTTGAATTTATCTCTACCTTTTAATAAAACATTTTCTGACGAGGTGTCAAAAAAAGAAAGCCTGCTACTGACTTTTCTTGTTCTTTGACTAGTATCTTTGTAATCTACTTCGACAATTGTTTTTGCTTCTTTTTCGTAGTAATCAAATTGAGACCTTGACGTCTAAATGTAGTTTTCTAAAGATGTTTATAAATTTACAACTACTGACAAATCAGTACTTTGTTTTTGTATAATTTGAAACACGTTATTTATCCGCGACAAAATATCGTCCTAAAGAATAATTAAAAATGTCATCTCTAACTCATTCATTTTATTACTTATGCATAATGCTTCATGCCGTGATTCCACCGGTTGTTTTTCATTTTCGCTTGTAATTATTAAAGCATTTTTTATTTTATGATAATCATTTCTTAAGACTGAAGTTGCATCAGCTCTAGCAGACCATCTGGTTGAAGACAACATTTTTGGAATTTTTTCTAGATGTTGAGATATTAAAATATTCCAACGAGCAGTAGATGCTGAAAAAAATGTGTATCTTTTTTGCACAAGATCAAAGAATGAGATAACTTCTAAATTGCAAGACGCGGCATGAACACCTACTAAGTTCAGTGAGTGCGCAGCACACGGTACATAAATAGCAGAAGAACAATGCTCTTTTATTTTGGCCTGTAAAACTTTAAAAGAACCCGACATATTTGCCGCATTATCATACGACTGCCCTTGGCAATCGCATATAGGTATCTCATATTTATTAAGTGTAGAAATTACTTTATTTGCTAAATATTCACCATCATGATACGTAACAGGAATAAATTCTAAAAATCTTTCTACTGCTTGTCCTTCTTTAAAATAGCGTAAAATAAAAGTAAGTTGGTCTACATGACTTTTATCCGGCGTAGAATCTACCGATATAGAGTAATATTTCGCCTTTTTAACCTCAATTATGATAGTTTTTAATAGTTTTTGCGCCATTATTTGTACTAACTCTTCACACGTTCTTTTGGTTAAGTAATTCACGTGTCCTGAACCTTTATTACCGTAATTTTTTATGTGTTCTTTCAAAAATTCATTGTGCTTGCTTATCAGATCTAAGATTCCCAAGTAATTTCCGTTATTAATTAAACCAAATTTTTCATTACTTCCGCGAAATTGTAAACCTCTTGAAGTTAAAAATTTGATAACCGAAATAACAATTTTGAACACTTTTCTCCAATATTCACTTTCTTCTTTAAACTGTATTAATAATTTTGAGTTCATTCCGTACATAATTTTCTGTCGTTCTAAATATATAATCATATTCTTTCGATGTTCATAGCTATTTTCATGTTCCTTTAATTTCTCGTGAATATGCTTCCAATCGCGAAAACCAGATTTAGCAAGTGCTATATCGGATGTAGAAAACAGACGACACGAAAAACAATATAAATTACCCTGAGAGAGCGAATATAATAACCACTCTCGATTTGCTGATTCTCCGTTTGGCAATTGCCTTTTAAGAGCCGTAAGTGGTAGAAGTCTTCTTCTTATTTTATCTCCTTCTTGATATTCCTGTGCAGACTTTTCAAAATCTTTAACGATATTTTGAAATGGTCCCTTATTAACTCAATATGAAATCATGTCGTCGCAAATATGCCACAGGGCCGGATCACTTTCATAATTTTGATCTACACTTTTATTCATACATACAACATTTAAAAGTTCTTTTGATGGTATCGAACATTTTATAGATGTTTCACCTTCATTACTTCCATTGTTCTTCAAAAAATTTTGAAATGTATTTTTTAATATTTCATCCGTTTGTGTATCATTTGAGTTGTCAGGTTTTTCAAAAAAATCAGAGATTTTTGTTAATTTTTCTATTTTATTTTGTTCTTCTTGTGTCTTTTTACGTTTACTTGAGCCACTTGGATAGATCATCTTCCTGATGTTTTTTTACTTAATTCCTGTGAAAACAAATTACTCGAATAATTCAAATAGATCTGTGTACAAACTCTGTAAAGGCATGTATCTGTAATTCAAAATAAAAATTTTTTCAAATACTATTGAGCTGTAATACTATTTATTTCTAATAAAAATACTTCTAATAAATGTTTTCATAATCAATTTTAATTATTTATATTAATTCTGCACAGTAAAGCTTGTATAGTAAATTAATTTTTAAAAACATTGTATACATTGATACATACAGATAGATATAATGTAAAATAACGACTGTACACTGTAAACCTCGCCATTTTATGAAATTACAGAGAATATGATTTTACATTATTATCATAGTACAAATGTTACCTAATATATTATTAAAATGATCAGTGCAGAATTATTATTTTGTACCTAAATATCGAATAAGTTTATAAATGAACTCTATAAACCGTCTAAATCTTGTAAATAGGAATAAATGTCTTTAGTTTTCTTTATATGTTACAAATTAAGACAATACAGCGAATACATATAAATAAAATCTTATAAATGTACTTACTAAACCGAACTTTTCAATAAATGCAACCGGTAAAAACACAAAACGAACAAAGTTTCAATCTGTTACGTTGATTTTAATAATAAAATCATTATGGTCTTTTAGTAGTTAGTTGCAAAGACAAGATAAAACGTAAACATAACCTTTCGAGTTGAGCACCTCCGTGTGCCAAAACAAAACAAATGAAGAGTCGAGTTCTTTTATTTATTTAGCTGTCATGATATTTTATAACAACAGACTTTGCTAGTAATTCATTACAGCATATTAGTAGGAATAATGTCTATTATAATAGATCTTTTTTTTTATAATTCTATCTTAATAATAAACAAAAGATTGAAAAATTGTACAAAAGTGCAAAAATAAAAACTAAAAATTCATTAAAATATGTTAAGAGCATGACGAAGCTGTCCGCCTTCTAATAATATTTCCAATCTTAACTTATGAATAAACGATGCGTTTAATCGAGTTTCTTTGCTACAAAGAAAAAATTTGTAAGATTAAACTCTAGTGCGGACAACTCAAGAAATCCACCAAAATATTATACATACAAAGTTATAATACAAACTTTCAATATGTCGTATTCTAAGGTTAGGTTTGTCGAGTTTGATATCTAATTTCCAATCCAAGCTCATAAAAAAATAACAAGTCCAAATTATTTTTTATTTTAACAAAAATTATTGTATAAATATAGCTTTAGTGCAGACAAGTCATTATAATTGTTTAATTTAAGAATTTAAAAAGATATTGATAAAATAAAAAAAGCAAAACTCGATTGCTGCAGCTCCGACATGCCGTTAAATGTTTTATCAATATGAAAGTTTTTAAAATTTTCGATCCTTAAGGTGGTTTACTCGGTAAGAGAGAGAAAGCTAGCTGTGAGAGAAAGAGATAGCGCTCATATGATCTAGTTGCGCATGCACAGCAGCGTAAATGTGAACGATATATGCATCATTTATCTAATGATTACATTTTTAAAACACTTTATCTCTTTAATAAAACGATGAATTTACGCGAATCTTGTTGGAAAATGTTTATTATTAGTTTTTTTATATATGTTTAAATTTTTAATTATAATTTGAATGTAGTTTATGAAATATTGCGGTTAACAGCTACGAGAAGTAAAAATTCCAATATATATATATACTTCCAATGTAATTTATTAAAATATATTTTTTTCGAACTAAAGCCACAATAATACGATATAACGTTTAAAAAAATTGTAATTATAGATATTTTTAGTGTGATTGTAACAAAAATGTAAAAAATTATTTCTATTTTAGGTGTTAACCATCCAATTAAAAAAATCTTAAATAAAGTTTCAAAAAGTTTAAAGTTGAATAATGAAAGTGTGACAAAAATCATTTCCAGAGAAGGTAAAATACCGACATTAGAATTTTCCAAATTTTTTATTCTTAATCTAAAATTTGTAAAAATATCTTAATATTACAGCTTTCCATTTTAACTAATAAAAAGCATAATTTAGAGATATTTCGAAAAATTTTTTAATAAAAGTTAAAAATTCGGAAAATTGCAATGTCGGTAATTCCATGTATGAATTATACACCCTATTACATCACCTTGATTCGATTCTGTGTTAAACACAATTGAATTTTTGTTATTCAAGTATTTGAATTAAGATTGCTCTGGACCTAATTATTGATTTCGCACTTTGAAAACAGCTGATTAAAGTTTGTTTTCTCTAATTTAATTTAGTTTGTTTAAACTTTATTTAAAAATTTTGTAAATTAGATTATTAACATCTCAAGTAGAAGTTATTTTTCTAAATTTTTCTTAAAATAATACCAATAATACTCATAAATAATATTCAAGTTCTTTAATACATATATTATATCATAAATTTTATTGATATTTTAAAAATTTTTGACGACATGAAAATCTTTGTAAAATGGTACATTTTTATAAATATTATTAATTAAATTAGAATTTGTAAATTTAGTAATAATTTTACTTTACTTTAATTTGGTTTTTGTTCTATTATTTTTTTTATCGAAAATCTTATGGGGCCCCTACACTGAGAGAAAATTGGCTCGTCTGCTGGAAACTCTAAGTACAGCCGCTGCATCATCGATTCGTGCAGAAGCGCCACAAGATTCGGGGGCCCAGCCGTCCCAAAACGACTAATATACATCAGCTGAGTTTCTCTTTTCGTCCACCAGAGGCGCTTTTCAGATATCGTAGGCGCTTTTTGTATATCATAAGCGCAAGACTAAGACGAATGCTGCACTGTTTCGGGACAGCAGCAGCACCAAATCAAAGAACGAATCAATTCATGCGTTTTAGAGTTCTGCTGTACTAGTAAGTGCAGCATTTATACCAATATTCTCTCAGTGTAGATGCCTGGGGCCCAGGGCAACGGCCCATATTGGCCCATACCTAAGTCCGGCCCTGTATATAATGCAGGTCCAATAAATTAATATTTTTTGTTGAAAAGTAAAAAATTTTATGTGTTTCAGGAATTCTCTCATTCACATGAAGATGCTGCTAATACTGAAGTTAAATCAGTTTGGAAAAATCAGATCTACACTGTAAGTCACTTTCATGGTTTTTCTTAATGTAAAAATAAAAATTCAGTAACATGTAAAACGATTCACCTTATTTACTTTTGTAATTGTAACCATAAACGTCGAACAGCATCGTATGTTATTTGGGTGCTTGTTTTCAATGAATGAGAGAATGATTTTACGTCGATATCACCTCTTTTTGGGATGATGAATTAAAACTATCATAAGCTGCATCATTGAATTAGCAAATTTAGTTGTGATCAATCTAATTAATCATACAATTATAGCATGATTAAGAATCAATGATCTTTTATATGAAAGTGATTTACAGTGTATCCAGCGGTTCAGCTCAAATCTTACGGGGGAGCCATTATAAGAACAAGAATTCATCGAATGATTATGGACTACAGCTAAAGCAAAATGAGCTTATAAAAGCTTGAAATGAAAGTATTTTAGTCTACTTTTAAATATAATTTTCATTTACAAAGAATTTAATTAAATCTAATTAATACATATCTTTTTAGAAGGGGGAAAAGGTGTTTTGTGCTCTTAATGAGTTCCTATTGTCAAAAAATTATCGGTTTGGATGAATTTATTGTGTATTAAAGCAGAAATAAACATGCTGTACAATTTGAGCGTTGCGTATAGGGATTTTTATCTTTTTTTTCTTATTCCTTTTATTGGTTAAGCCGTTTCCGACATGTACCCATTACCATTCCTCAGTGGATCTACGCATCTAATATTGGTATGAAATTTAAGATTCTTTTTGACTAATCCTCACTCCAACAGGGGTCTCCATAACTATCCTGGAGGAAAGATCATCTATCTCTCCTTCATCATCATTGGAGCGTCTCTCCGGAAATATCGTATCAACGACCCGTACAAAGGTGGAAAAGGGCAACTTGTCCAAAAATAGTCAAATGAGATCTCGATACTGTTCTCGACGATAGAAAAAGCGAGACACGGCAATGACGGTCTGAGACAAGCAACACTTAGCACGTCACATCCGCGCCATTACCGAGCAAGAACACTGTCAAACACAGACTAACACCGTCAGAGACAGCGGTCATAATTCCAAAAATGATAAAGAAATAATCATCTGTTAAGCGATATAGCGCGAATAGAGAATAAAAAAATTTAATTATTTATGAAATGATATAGTGCGCCATTGTACAACCCCGAGCACTGAACACGGAATAAAATTTTTCCAACGTGAAAATATGAGCCTCATGTAAGAGACCTCAAGTCAAGGAATAAATAGTTTCACATCACGTTGAGCACACTACACCGCCACTTCCCGCGCATTAAGCGTCCATGTTAAACAAAGATCGAACGTATCTACGATTCGCTTTCGTCACTACCGGTAAAATTTCCGCGAATTGTCTGTTTACAAATGTACACAAAACTTCCGATGACACCGAATACCGAGAAAACCAGTCAATGTCGATCCGGTCAAAGATCGTTGTATTTAAAATTTGAATTCAAACTTATTGTCGGTACCACACATATAATATCTTCTGGGAGTAAACAAACATTGGAATACTGATAAATGACCTTGAGTAAAATGTTTAAAATGTTCACACTTTTCGGAAAAATTGTTAGGACACAATTCACAACTCCTCACAACAGATTTATCGAACATTTTCACTGAAAACTTGAAAAAAATTCACATCTCGTCATCCTCAATAAGCGTCTGCGTCGCTCATTACTCAAATTATGAAATCTTAATATCCACGTCGCTCGAAAAACAATACTGCAGAAAAGATGTGAAGGTAATCCCTTGAGTATCCTCCCTGCATCAACAAAAGATCCAGATCCGTAATAACTCCTTTAGGCTCGAATGAAGAACTGACAAAATTGGCAGTAAAAGATGTTTAATGAACTACATTCATGAATAGAAAACACCCGGCGAAACGTCCACAAAACAACCCCTAACCGTTGCAGCACAAATGAACAAACGGAAGGATAACCGCGAAAAACGTCCCCTCAACGCAGCACTGCACTTTTACGACGGAGGAGAGCCAATAAACGAAGCACCGAGCTAAAAACCAGCCATGATCCTTCCACGAGCCAAAAGTTTAAAATTGTAGGATTACTAACAAGGAGAGTATTTGACCTCCGGGAAACGAAATTAGCTGAAACTGCAAGATATGATCCTTTGATAAAAAAATTAACCCGTGTTTTTTCTTTTATGCTCATAGGCCCTATAGATGGAGATATAGACATTTCTTCGAAAATATAGAGAAAAGAAACTTTTATAAGAACTTAAATAACTAAACAACTGAAAATTTTACAGAGAAGTGTATGAAAAATAGAAAAAAGTACAAGTTAAGAGCTTCAATTTTAGCCTTATTGCATCAAAAAAGCTTTTGTAGTTCAAAAGTTGTGCCTAATTGAAAATTACTACATATTAATTAATATTTTAAGCATGTAACATACGATCAAATTTTTACCCTATTTCATTAACATTTTTTAATCGCTTGTAACTTTTGAACCATATGAGATTTTTTAATGCAACAAAGTTTAAAGTTTTTAACCTGTTCTCTCTTTTATTTTTCATACAATTTTCTGTAAGAGTTTTTGTTGTTTAGTTATTCAAGTTCTTATAAAGACTTCTTTTCACTTAATTTTCGAAGAAATGTTTATATCTTCGTCTATAGGGCCTATTAGCACAAAAGAAAAAACACGGGTTCATTTTTTTTAATCAAAAAATCATATCCTGCAGTTTCAGCCAAATCCGTTTCCCGGAGGTCAAATACTCTCCTTGTAAGCTATGACAAACAGCCATAACGATCTTGAAGCAGTAATCTTTAAAAATGATTACATAGAAAACTCGGACCAAATTCTCCTCAACGTTGCCCGCACAAAGGCAACGGAAGAGACACGAGCGCGAGAAAAAAGGAAAAAGAACTTAGGCTATGGTAAATAACCATAGCGAACAAGAAAACTGAGAAAAAAGAGCTAAGAACCTCGAAAAATACACGCGGGGCAGGGTGGATTCCGCCCGCCAACCCTGAAACGAACAGTAGAAAACAGAAAAAAAGGATAGGAAAGAGAAAGAGCCGGTAATAGAACCGGTCGGCTCAAGGTCCGCGCGCCGAATCCGGATTTTTATCTTATAGTATCCAATCAATATAAAACTTTAATCAGCCTTAAGAAGAGGTCGAACTATCTGTCTTCCTCTAATAGTGTTTTTCATCATTTATGTAAACACCATCGGCTGTAACATGAAAAAAATGGCAGCCCCCGCTAGATACTAGTATAATGGTTGAATTTTATAATAAGAACAAAATAATTTAATCATGTAGTTTCTGAATAATATGAGACCTACCAAAAAAGATAGGTTATATTTTAGATTTCCAGTAAATCTCATATTATTCAAAAACCATGTGATAAAATTATTTTGCTCTTATTATAAAATTTACTTATTATATTAGTATCTAGTGGGGCTGCCATTTTTTAGTGTTACAACCAATGGTGTTTATATAAATAATGAAAAACACTATTGGACAAGGACAGATAGTTCGGCCTGCTCTTAATTTACATTCATGGTAAAGAATATTCAATAAGATTTTATTAGATTTTTTCCAGTGATTTGTAATTTAAATAAATAGACTTCTAATGTTAAAAAGTTTAAAGGATTCAATAATTTAATTGAACATTGAAAAGCATTGACTTGTATCGAATTTAATAATTATAAGAATATATCAATGTAAATGCATCCAATCAGCATCAAACATCGATCAAATTAAATTGACTTTAATTGCGGATGATATTAAATTAAATTGATTTAGATTTTTTATCATAAATTCGAATCAACATCAATAGGTTCTTACCCTATTGAGAAAAAACACGTGTTTTTTACATGTAAAATTTGCGTGTTTTATCATGTATTTTTTTCACATGTTTTTTTCATGTGTATTTTTTTACAGTTCTTCAACAATCGAAGAGCTTCTATTGTCTGGCCTCATATATCTAATACGTCTTCGAAATTGGTTTAAGGGATGACAAAACTTGAAGACACGCTACCTAGTGACTTAAAGTCAAACCGACGTAATCGATCATTATAGCGATTTTAAATCACTAGGTGGCGTGTCTTCAAGTTTTGTCGTCCCTTAAACAAATTTCGAAGACGCATCAAATATATAAGGCCAGACAATTAAAGCTCTTCGATTACCGAAAAGCTGTAAAAAAATACACCTGAAAAATACACGTGAAAAAAATACATGAAAAAACACGCAAATTTCACATATAGAAAACACGTGTGAAAAATACGTGCTTTTTCACGTGCAAAAAACACGTGTTTTTTTAATAGGGTTGTACTAAAGAGTTTATGGTATAAATGCATAAATTGAACATTGGAAAATGAATCAATCCCTATCGGGTATCATCGAATTTGAATAGACTTGAATAGTGAATTGTTTAAATGATATTAAATGTGATTTTTCACTACAAATTTAAATCAAAATTAATGAGTTTCTATTGTCAAAAATTTTATCATGAATTCATTCAGTGTTAACGTAAATCAACATGCTTTACAATTGGGTCCTTGCATGAAAACATGCATCATATCCATCAGGTAGAATAAGAAAAAATAAAAGACCCGTATTTTTTTGTTTTTTAAAATATGATGATGAATTGCAAAAGTTATAGCTGGTATAAGTTAATACAATTTTGATTTATATAAATATAGCGCCAATGTAAATGACGTCACGATACTATAAACAATCGTGAAGTCAAATAATTTTAACTGTTTCTATCTCATTGAGTTTTCATTTTTATAATAAAAGAAAAGATACGTGTCCTTTATTTTTTCTTTTTCTAAATGACGGATATAATAAGTTCTATTACATTATAAAAATTATTCTATTAATGATCCCTGTTAAAAAAGACACGCGGAAAAAACACCCATGATTCCTAGGTACATTTTGTTTTACTTTTTACATGTGTTCATTACACGTGTTTGATTTATGTGTTATTTTCATGTGTTTTATTTCCACACGTTTCTTTCATGTGTTTTTTATGTGTTTTTATACTTGAAATTATGCACTATTTTTTAGGCATTTTATTACTTATTCATTTATTTACTATCTTACAAGAAAAAAAACCTGAAAAAACATGGAAAAAACACATGAAGTTAGCACATGAAAAAACACTTAAATAAATAATTTATTGAAAAAACATGTAAAAATCACATGAATAAACACACAAAATGTAAAAGAAAGTGCACTTGCAAATTTTAATTTGATTTCAATAAAATAAATAATTTATTGAGAAAACGTGTAAAAAACATGAATAAACACATACAAAATGTGAAAGAAAGTGCACTTTCAAATTTTAATTTGATTTCAATAAAATAAATAATTTATTGAAAAAACATGTAAAAAACACATGAATAAACACATACAAAATGTGAAAGAAAGTGCACTTGCAAATTTTAGATGTTTTGTTCACGTGTTTTTTTCTAACAGGGATGACAATAATATATTGTACTCAATCGACAACGATTACTTTTAATATGATGAATGCCATAGATTGATTAGAATTGTTATGTTTTTCAATCGAAATGATTCCTGTGATAAACGATAATAATTTATAGAAATCAATATAAAAAGATTACTTATAATGCGTTAGGAATTTATTGAAATTGGCCTAGCCATTAATAAATAGTATATTACGATACATGTGACTTAAGTGGCCCATTATTGCACGACGTGAATTTATCGCCCGAGCGTAGCGAG
This sequence comes from Anastatus disparis, assembly GCA_017163975.1. Classification (NCBI taxonomy): domain Eukaryota; kingdom Metazoa; phylum Arthropoda; class Insecta; order Hymenoptera; family Eupelmidae; genus Anastatus; species Anastatus disparis. The sequence goes on from JAFFSR010000325.1 coordinate 1,274,130, forward strand.
GGCGATAATCACGTTGTGCAATGGGCCACTTAAGTCACAAGTATCGTATACTATTTTATAGCACAAGTGTCATAAATCCGCCGTATTACATGAGTACTCTTAAAAATCAATAATTAACAAAAACTATGCACTCTACAAATGATAATTCGTAAAATAAAAACGAAAATTGTAAAAGAGCAAATACTAGGCATTCCGTGAATTGTAAATCGAGAGAGGAAAGCAAAAACTATAAATAAAAAAAATTTTAACATTTCATGAATGATAAATCAAAACCGAAAAAAATAAAACTGTAATTTCAAATATTTACTTAAATCGTATAATAATGATAATACAATAATACTACCCTCTTCGTTTCATATGATACACTGGCATTAACTTTAGTTTTACTCGTACCTCACGTTCTTATTATAGTTATTTAATTTAAAAAGTGTTCCGGCACATTGGTGGGGTTACAGAACTGCAACTCAGTCGATCGGCGAAGTTAAGCCACATTGGGCGCGGTTATTACTTGGATGGGTGACCGCTGCCTATGTAACTTCGTCAATCGATTAGGTGTTTTTTCTTTATCAACAATGTGTGTATAGCTAAGAGATAAATGTTTTCGGTGTTCAAACCAACGGAATGTGACATGAACAATTTTTGATTAATGAGTGATGGTAGAGCAGATTTCGGCCTGAAGTGTAGAGATCTTGATATAAAGGTCAGTTCGGAAGACTCGCAATTGTCAATAGCCACAGGATTCTCAAGAAAATTAATAGTAACTCATTATTGTATAGCATGAAGTTTGCCGAACATGGTGTGCAATAATAGGCTACTTAGTTCACAGGCAGCTGTGTGTCTAAATGCGGATTTAGGACACTGTGCTAAACTTATTTATATTAAATATGATAGGAATCTATGACAGTTGATGAAAAACAATCACTGCTAATTCATTTTATTGCAATAAAAATCGATTGGAATTGATTTAGCTATCGACCAAATTTATTCGTATTTAATAAAATACGTATCTATTAAACTAAATAAAAAAACTATCACTGCTAATACGATTTTATGTGATAAAAATCTATTGGGATTGACCTGTCTACCAATCGAACTTATACCTATTAAATATATGATTCAAATCTATTAACAGGGGGCCGAACTATCTGCCTTTGTCTAATAGCGTTTTCCATCATTTATATGAACACCATCCATTGTAGCGAGAAAAAAAAGTAGCCCCGCTAGATATTAGTATAATAAGTAAATTTTGTAATAACAATCAAATTATTTTATCGCGTAATTTTTGAATAATATAAGACCTACCAGAAAAGATAGGTTATATTCTAGTTTGTTAGTAGGTCTCATATCATTCAAAAACTACACGATAAAATCATTTTCTTGTTAGTACGAAATTTACTTATTATACTAATATCTAGCGGGGGCTACTATTTTTTTCTCGCTACAACGGATGGTGTTTATATAAATGATGAAAAACGCTATTAGACAAAAACAGATAGTTCGGCCTCTTCTTAAATTTGATTTAAAGTGATTACTTTTAATGAATTTAAATACGGAGCCGGTCTGTGGCACAGTCGGTAGGAGCGTTGGATTCGTATTCTTGGGGAACCGGGATCGAGTCCCGCTCTCGGCTGTTTTTCAAACGAGCACGTCTGTTTCATGTGCTTTGTACGCAGAACATACTTACGAGCTCCATCGCTAAGGGATGAAAAAGTGCAGTTGTAAAAATCAACTGACCTTGCGTCCCAGTGGACCAGGGTTTGATTCCCTAGGAAAAATTAGAAAAAATAATTTTCGAAGTTTTTCCGAGAGAATAAACCCGAAAAACACAAAAATATATATACAAAAAAGTCCCAGTGGGCAAAACACAAAAATTATAAAAAGTCCCACTGGGCAAACTAAAATATCAAAATAATGAAACCTGGTGATGGCCTAAGATTGTACTCATCTAATCAAGAGGCCAATAAAATATTAAAGAAGAAAAAAAGAAAAAGAAGAAGAATTTAAATACGATATAGTTGGTGAGCAGGTCGATTTGAATCGACCTGACTATCAACGAAACGTTTTACTTACGAATTTATTACACTCGATAAAAAAAATTAGCTTTAAGAGCAGGTCGTATATCTCCGTCCTTTTCTAATCAAAGAATTAATTTTTTTGCAAAAACTAATAATGGTAGCAAAAAATAAGGAGATAGCTCCAACTCGTATAATAAAAAGCAAGATTTTCTTTGATGAGGAAAAATTATTTTTATCGATTCATTTTGAAAAAAACCTTGAAAAACGTAAAAAATAGAGGTTAGGATGGACAATTCAGTTTTTCAAGGTTTTCTTAAAAACAAAGCGATAAAAATGATTTTTCCTCATAAAAGAAAATCTTGCTTTTTATTATACGAGATGGGGCTTTCTTCTTATTTTTTGCTACAATTATTAATTTTTGTGAAAAAATCAATTCTTTGCTTAGAAGAGGACAGATATACTCCACCTCCTCTTAATACGATTTAATACGATAGAAATCGATTGGAATTGATTTAGTTATCGACCGAATTTATTCCTATTGAATCCGATATATATATATATATATATATATAGTTATAAAACTCGATAAAAAAACCATAACCGATTATGACATCCCTGTTGAAAATAACCAGCTGGATATCCAGGTGAATTATCCATTTGGATATCACTCTGATGGAGTTGGATATCACTGATTGAATTGGATATCACTCTGATCTTCATTCACCTAGATACCGCTAAAATCCATTTGAATATTTTCTTATGAAAACTAATCATTAGGGATTACAAGCATTTGTATAACAATAATACTACAAATAAAAGAAAATTGAAAATTTTACTCAAAATAAAATTATCCAGGAGGATTATCCTCTTGGATATCCAGTTGGATTCATAAAATCGAAAAATTATAAAGTATGCTTTTCAGTAAATTATTTGATAAAATTACTTCTTAATTTTTCGATTTTATTAATCCAACTAGATATCCAAGAGGATAATCCTTCTGGATAATTATAATTTGGGTAAAATTTTCAATTTTCTTTTATCGGTAGTATTATTATGTTATTGGGAACTCACACGAAAGCGTAACCTATATATATAGTATACTAACATGGCGACAGAGTTCCACAGTACAAGCTGGGCTTAAATGTAATGACATTAGTTTTTTAGTCTAAACATTATCACCGTGAAAAATATTTATAAATACGCTAACACCAATCGTGCACAACGTGAATTTATACAAGGAGAAATAGTTTATCAGATCCAATTCGAAATAAAATGTGAAATTAATAAGAAATATACATTCAACGGTGAGGTTAACTTCATATAGCTTATTGCTTGTAGACGTCTACTTGCCCACACTTCATACAAATCAATCTTCGCAGAGTTGTCAAATATATTCTGCTTGTTTACATAACCTCGATTTGTTCTCGGGAAGAGATGAAAACTAACATTTAAATTCTTGACTGCTTAAATTTCACGACCCCTTACTACACAATAATCTCTGTCGGAATTTTTTTCACGCATTTCGAACTCTTTTTATTACATTGTAATTAGTTTTCAATTAAAAAATAAAAATTAAACACCAATCGCTATGCTACTCAACGCAAAGTTGTGTTTTAGATTATTTCACAGCCTTGCCACGAGAGGTCATCGCAAGTGTGTGAGTTCCCAATACAGATGCTTATAATGCCTAATTATAAGTTTTCGTAAAAAATATCCAAATGGATTTTAGCTGCATCCAGGTGAATGAAGATCAGAGTGATATCCAACTCGATCAGATCCACCTGGATACAGAGCCGGCCTTAGTCTCACAGACGCCCTAGGGCAAAATTATCCATAGCGCCCCTTTAAGGAAATCAAAACGCTCCAAATTTATAAATCGGCTGAAATACTTGATGAAGATCAATTAAGACGAATATTTTGTAATTTATCATTAACAAAAAATAGAAAAATATTATTAAAAAAATTTAATTTATTATAAATACATAATTAAGAAATATCAAATAATAAAATATTAATATTAAATATTAATAAAATATTAATATTAAATATTAATAAAATATTAATAAAATAACATATTAATAAAAGATTTTACTAATAATAAAAGTGCGAAAAGTTAATTTTATTTTTTTTAAACATTTTATAGATAATAACGTTTTACGTAAACAGAAAATAAAATCGTAAATTTTTATTAATACCCAAAATGAACTTTTCGAGCTTTTTTATCAGAAAATTCTCTTATTAATTCCGTAAAATCTAGATTTTCAACAATATCATTTTCAATAGAAAGTGTTGCCAAACTAGAAAGTCTTTCTTGAGACATCGTTGATCTTAAATAAGTTTTGATTAATTTGAGTTTTGAGAAACTCCGTTCACCACTTGCGACAGTCACTGGTATGGTCAATAAAATTCGCATAGCAATCCATATGTTAGAGTATAGATCTAACAAATCTTTGTTTTTTATAAAATTTAAAATAAATATCGGATCAATTTTATTGTGATTCTTAACGTCAATGAAAGATTGAATACTAATTAATTCGTCACAGAGCAGAGTTCCATTGATGTCCGAGCTTGAATTTACCGTCAAGGCAGTTTGTAAATTGATACAAAGTTTCAAAAGTTCTTCTTTTCCTGGCAAATTGTTTAAATTGTATAAAAATCCCCATGTTTGTGAATAAGCACTTAATTGTTTAAATCTTTCTGTCATTGATGCTATAACTGTATCCAAAAGACAATTAAAAAAATCTATTTCAAATTTTTTCTCTGGTGAAATTATAGGCTCATCTTCAGTCATATCATCGTAGTGACGTTTAACTCGTCTTATTCTTTTCGTTGACTTAAATACAGGCTCAATATTTAACTGCTGTGCTAAATCTTTAGCTTCAATTATAGCCTGCTTCAATCCATTTATTCTATAATTTTTTAAGTATTGATTGCAATTTCTCATTATCTGTGTGCATTCAGCAATATCCATGTCTTTTGCTTGAAACATTTTGCTAGCAACATTTATTTGAAACAGGACATTATACCATACAATTAAAGATACAATAAAACTAAAATCTTGCAACTGCTCTGCTAATGTAATTGCTTCATGACATGTACTAGGATCGCATTTTTCGCTTTCGGATAAAGTAATAAGAGCATCATAAATTTCACTTATTTGATAACGAACCGCTTTGACACTATTTATTTTTGCCTCCCAACGTGTATCACTCAGCTTTTTTAATGTCATATTGCTAACGTGATCGGTTGAAATCTTCCATCGATTGACAGAGGCTGAGAACAAAGTAAATAATCTTTGAAGAATACCGAACAAAGTTACAGACTTAATTGAAGAAGTTGCTGCGTCACACAGTACAAGATTTAAGCTATGGCTACCACAAGGCACATATGTAGCTAAAGGATTCAAATTTAATATCTTTTTTTGTACTCCGTTATTTTTACCTTTCATGTTGGATCCGTTATCATATCCTTGACCTTTGCAATTAATGATTTCAAGTTCATGCTTTGTTAACTCTTCAATTAAAATTTCTGTCAAACCTGAACCACTAGAATCATTTATAGGAATAAATTTTAAAAAATGTTCTTTGATATTTATAGTATCGTCGGATACATCAACAAATCGAACTGTGAGAGATAGCTGTTCAACGTGAGAAACATCTGGAGTGCAATCTGCTATGATTGAATAATATTTCGCTTTTAAAGCTCTAATTATAATCATTTTATTAACTTTATTAGCCATCAGATCTATTAATTCGTTTTGAATTCTTTTCCCGCAATAATGATCGGAAATATCACCTTTCATAGCCAACGTAACGTGATTTTGCATTATTGGATCAAATTTTGCTAATAATTCGACTAGACCCAAGAACTTGCCATTGTTGCGAGTATAAAGTTTATCTGAATTACCTCTAAAAGACATATTATTAGCTGATAAATACGCTACAATATTCATTAATCTATTGAGAACATTTTGCCACCGTAAACTCTCTTTTTCAATCAACTTTTGTTCTGTCAAGTCAATAGTTGTTTCAGTTTTCATTCTAATTTCAATTTCTTTCCATTGTTGATAACATCTTACGTGAGAGACACTATTTTCATGGCTTTTTATAAGCTCAGATAAATGTTTCCATTTATTGCACCCTTCATTAATAAAATTAGAATTTAATTTCTTGTCGAAAAGTCGACAACAAAAACAAAAGACGCAATTTTTAGAAATAGAATATACCAGCCATTGCCGTCGAAATGATTCACCATTTGATAATTTTCTTGTGTAATATGAATTTGAAAAGTGTCGCCCTTCTTTATTTTTAGGATACTTATTTTTCATTATTTGTGTTGCACCATTTTTTATTATACAATCTACTGTTCTGCCATTGAGAAAATTCGGCCATGTACCACAATCTGATAATTCAAATTTTAATTGTTTTTGCATATTATTGTCGCATATTTCGTTTGTCGTTTCCTGAACATCAGCTGCTTCGACATGATCTTGTAAAGATCCAATCATTGCAGTTTCTACATTTTCACTTATAACAGAATCATTTATTGTGTTCTTTTCAATCGAATTTTCAACAATCACTTCTTCCAAATTATTAAGAGTGTTGCTTTGCTTTTTTTGGATAACGTATTGTTCAATATTCATAAATTTTTTGTTTTCTTGTAAATATTTCTCTTTTTCTGCTTTTCTTTTTCTGTATTCACATACAGATAACTTCTTTTTAACATTTTTGTCAGACATTTCTACGTATTTTGTTAAAAATCATTTACCTACATACAAAAAATTAAATTAAAAATATAGAACAATAAATAATTAATGAAATCGTACATAAAACTTGACTATATGTATTTACATTAAATCATAAAAGATATAAAGCACGATAGAAAATATTTTCTATATTGCATAAATGACAAAAAATTAAATAAATATTTTTTGAAGTAATTATAATTTTACTTTTGTGTAATTTTCATATTTTTATGAATCAATTTTATGATAAATTCATGTCATTTCAAGATTTGCATATAGTATACTACTGTTTATATCATGTGTTTTGTATTACAAACAAAATAAATTTTATATCAAATGAACAAAAGATTGACATACAAACTAAACTATGATTTATAAATACTTACACATAGCATAATTTTACAGATTCTAGTAGTTGAAATAAAAACAAGAAAAAACCTTTTATCGAGAGGAAAAGAGCTAACGACAATAACTATCAACGTAAACAATATATATGATAGAAAGAAACATCTACAGTTCGCGCCGTGTTTGTCATGAATCTCGTCTCGCCCGGTCGATAATAAACTAAATTTCTATCAAAGAATATTTCGGCTAAGAAATATTTTTTATAATATCTATACATATTTTATTAGTTATCGTATGACTTATAATTTAAATTCCTTAGCATCACTACAGTTTCGCATCATAGTATTTATTAATTGGAAAAATTTACGCTGTCGACAAAACAGCGTCTATCACTAGTCAATTTATAATTTTTATAATCATATTAACGGTAATGGTTAAGTTACAGTATATTTTTTTGTGGAAACGAAAAAATTTTAATTAACACATAACCTTTCTACACAAATATTTTATTTAAATATTTAATTACTGAGTTACAAAGTACCATGATGCTAAACTCTTGACATGCTAAAAAATTTTCTCGAGCTTATGATAAATTTGCAGCGTTGCCATTTGACGTATACGTGAAGTTTTCAAAATTTAATAATCAAACTAACTAATTTAAATAGAATCAATACACATAAAGTTAACTTTAAATCGCTAGGTGGCGTTTTTCTAAGTTTTGTCATCCCTTACACAAATTTGGGAGACGCAGATATAAGAGGCCGGACAGTAGAAGCTCATCGAAAAGCTGTAAAACAATATGTGAAAAATACACCTGAAAAATACACGTGAAAAAAACACGTGAAAAATATGCGTGAAAAAACACGCAAATTTTACATGTAAAAAACACGTGAAAAAACACGCAAATTTTACATGTAAAAAACACGTGAAAAAAATACGTGTATTTCACACGTGTTTTTTTCACGTGCAGAAAACACGTGTTTTTTTTTAATAGGGACGGTACACATTCAATTAATTCTTTTAGATTTTTCTTTATAAAAATAAGTATTATTGTATAACTGTAAGAAATGAATATTAATTAAAACAAAATAATAGGTATTAATTAACTTGATATATTTTTAATATGATAACAATGTTGCTTTAATAAAAAGTTAGAACAGTGTTTTTTTTTAAGTGTTATAATATACTATCGCCCAATAGCATTGGGATCGATATAATTAGTACATTTGCTTTATTGCATTTTGATTTTCAAAAAAATTAAAAACTATATTGGAAGTATTTTTAAAAATAAATTAAATAATTTATGAAAACCTAGTTCAAAAGCATTAAAAATTTAAAAACAAACATTACTTATTTAATATATATATATATATATATATATGAAAAAATTTATTTCTATAAAGATTGAAAATGGATTTTGCGCCCCAACTACTCGACGCCCTTGGGCGCGGCCCAATTTCGCCCCCCCCCTAGGACCGGCTCTGCCTGGATATCCAAGTAGATAATCCACCTGGATATCCAGCTGCTTATTTTTAACAGGGATATTGTGCTAGAGATACACTGCAAATTTATGTGTGTTAATTCACACACTGATAGTGTGTAGTTTTACACGTTTCAGTGTGTAAATTCTATTATGTGTGTAAAATAACGCACTTATGTGCGTAAAAATATCAGTACACACATTTTATGTGTATTTTTACACGCATGATCTAGTTAATGTAAAAGTTTACACACATAAATGCATAAATCTACACATCTTTGTGTTTAAAATTTATGTTTGTACATTAACATATATATTGTGCTTTATTTTTATTTTTAATTAAAGTTTTTCTAAAAGTATATATTTTAATATTAAATTGTATTAAGAACTACAATATTTATTATTTCAAATTTAATGTAGTCTTATATTTTAATTACTTTAAGTAATTAATTATAATTATTTATTATTTAATAAGAAGCTTAATTAAAATGCTTCATATGAAAAAAATAATTTTATTGAACCGAATGCATCTATTAAATTGGTTATTAGATTCACTAATCAATTAATAAATATATATATCAGTAAGTTGGATATTCTTAACCTCACCAAATATATTATTTAACAATAAATTATCCATATACAATTTTTTTTTAAATAATTTTTTAATTAATAAAAAATTAAATTTTCAATAAAATAAGGAATTAGATGTTTTGATAAAAAATTATGTACTCGTATGAAAAAATTACTTTTTTTTTTGTACAAGAAAATTATTTTACCGATCTTTATTTTATTCTTAATTAATATCAATTACTCATCATTATTTAATTATTTGTTTAATTAAATTTATAAGCGTTCAAAAATAATAAAATGTTTATAGTAATAAACTATAAATATATAAAATTATCTCGACCCATAAGAAGCGTTCCGTAGCGTAATAGGTAGCGTTAATGCCTCATAACCCGTAGGTCGTGGGTTTGCGCCCCAGTAAGGTCAAAAATTTTTAAACATTTTTTTAAGCGATATAGTTTTATTAGTTTAATTCTCGAAATAATTGCTTATTAAAATAGATAAATATCGACACAAAAAAATGAAATCCCCATAAATTAATTTTTAATTTTTAATGTATTTCAATCATTTACACACATTATACGTTTAAATTTACACGTTTACGTGTGTCAAATCAAACATCTAAAATGTGTTGAGGATTTAACACACAAAAAAGTGTGTAAAATTGGCGACAGCCGAATTACACACGTAAGTGTGTTATTTTAACACACTTAAATTTGCAGTGTAAGCATTTTTTTCTCAGGTACATAGTTATTTACAGTTTCTTACAGGTATATACAGTTTTCACATGAAACCTGGTGATGGCCTAAGATTGTATTCATCTAATCAAGAGGCCAAGTAAATATTAAGAGCAGGCCGGATTCGCTGTCCTTGTCTAATTGGCATTTTTGTTATTTACTCAAGTTTTAATCGGCGTATCTTCAAATTAAAGGTCGAGTGCAATAGATATTATTATTATGAACATCTATGCACAAGAAAAAAAATATCTACCGGTTTGTTTTTGAGAAAAGTAAGTAACGCCAAAGTAAAAGTTTATGTTTATAATATTTTCGCGTTACTTACTTTTCTCAAAAACAAACCGGTGGATATTTTTTTTCTTGTGTATAGATGTTCATAATAATAGTATCTATTGCGCTCGACCTTTAATTTGAAGATACACCGATTAAAACTTGAGTAAATAACAAACAACTCAATTGTTACTCGGTCGGTATCAGGTTCTACTCCGGCCTACGAAGAAGAAGACAGTTTTCACAGTTTTTTACAGTTATTTAAATTTTCAAAAATGTATATAATTGTAAATAATTGAAAACAACTTTGAAAAACTGTAAATATTTGTTAATAATTGTGAATAAGTTAAAAAAAACTATAAATAACTATAAATAAATATAAGTAACTGTAAATAAATTAAATAACTATAAATAGCTCTTAAGGCGACTACGGAAGTTCGGTTCGATTTCATTTTGTAGTTTACAAATTACTCTTTCAGTTTCTAAAATTTTTTGAATTTTTTAATTTTCCACCACTTATTATAATCCGTAGAATGGTGGAAAATTAAAAAATCTGAAAAATTTTACATATTGAAAGAGTAATTTGTAAACTCAAAAATAAAACCTAACCTAAAATCCGAAGTCGTCTTAATAACTATTTATGTAAATGTATTTTTCCATCTTGAGAACTGTGAATAACTATAAATCGTGTTAATAAGTGTAAATAAATAACTGTAAATAACTGTACCCTACTAAAAAATCTGAAAGGAGATCTCAAATGAGATCTTCTGCCAAAATTTCATATTATTTTGGTATATTTGAAATCATACATTGGAGACTATTTTTGAAAAATTCGGACTTGTAACATTTTTTTTTAAATTTTAATTTATAAAAATTTTTTAGTTAAAATTAAAAAAAAAAATTTTTTAGTCCGAATTTTTCAAAAATAGTCTTCAATTGATGATTTCAAACATACCAAAATAAAAAATATATTGTCAAATGAGATTTTGGCATGGGATCTGTTTCGAGATCTCATTTGAGATTTTTTAGTAGAGTATAACTGTTATTTATATCCTAATTTCGATATTTCTAACAGTATTTTACTCTTATTTATAATTATTTATGGATATTTAAATCATGTTTTATATGCTAGGTTAATATTGATATAAATTGTAATCAAGCCTTAGATTTCTTCTTTGGTTTGAACTACTTTTTTAACTGGTTTTAAACTGGGTCTGAATCTTTATCTAATTCAAAATTAAACTTGATTTCAAGTTAAATTTCAGATTTCAATCAGTCAATAGAATATGTAACTCACCAATATTTGCATCCCTTTGATATTAAGACAACAGGAAAATTATACAGTAAGATTATCATTACACAAAAAGATGTTGATACTTCATAGAAGTAACTGCTATAATACACAAGTATTAATCCAACCATCTAAAATTAATATATAATATCTGAAGTGTCATTAAATAATATTTAAAACTGAATTTGAAAATGTTGATTTACATGAATGATTAATTGTATAATGTATTTTGTTCTTGTATTAATAACTGGACCAAGATGATAGCAAATAATAAAACTAATTAAAATTGTTGCAAAAATATAATAGAATACATAATCTTGATATTGGATGGTTATAAATTGAATATTGTCCCAAATCATTTGTGCAACATAAAAACTCATGGTATAACCTGTTGCTAGCATTAAATACATAAACTTTCCCTGCAATGAATAATTTAAATTCAGTCTTTTTTAGAGTATAAAATATTTATAATATAAAATATTTATAATAACTTTTGGCAATAATTTCCCAAACAAATATATAAGAATCACAATTGACAGCAAAACTCCAATAGTAATACCACATATATAATATAGTAATGTATTTTGAGATAATCTCCGAGCATACCAAAATAAAAATATTCCAAGAACGAATAATGATATTTTCCATGTATCAATATCTGAAAATTTACTTAAAAAATAAAAAATGATAAAATATAAATACTATATTGTTATGATATTTATATTTACTATTTTGCGATATGATAATTTTGTAATGAAACTGTTTATGTTTTTGGCTCACATAGACTCCGATACAAATATTCTCAAATGGATTCATTTCCAAATTCTTACATTTCTTTGTACCAAACAAACTTAATTTCCAACACTTTTGATTGTTTTTGTGTTTTTTAATGACTTCCTGAGAAGATTTGCCTTCATAAAGTTCATAAGACTCTAAGGTTGTTTCTATATTCATCTTGAATTAAAAAAAAAGTCATCAAAATTTGAGAAATAAAGTATTGTTTTTTTTTAAATAACTAATTTACTCACAACAATAGTTTTCCAAGTATACATAATATTCTTTGTCTTAGCATTATTGCAATAAATGCGCAAGCCTGATTTATCATTATTGGTCCAATCACCAGGTTCCACAAAGTGTACTAAAACTTTAAAAATATTCATAAAATTTATAATTTATCAAGGAATGGAAAAAAACATAAAATATATAGCTTATACTTTATTATTTTAAATCATTTATATGTTCTATTTAAATTTAAACCATTTTCATCTTTAGAAGTGTAATATCTCAGGAATATAAACAATTGAGATTTGAAAAAAATAAATTTCAGAGATTATAAAATTTGTCTTTGTATGTCATTCCATGATTCAAAATTAAATACATGAAAAAATATAAACCTTAGTAAATACTTCATTCTTCTTTGAAGTATAAAATTTAAAATTGTTTTAAAATCTTTAGAAATGTTTGAATAAGGACTATATAATAGTAATGAATAAATATAATATTTTTAAACAATTATGAATAGTAATGTATAATTTCAAAATTCTTTTTTCATATAGAATAAACATTCTGCAGTCATGTTTAATTAATAGCTATTTTTAACAGTCATAAAATTTTAAATTATACATTTTAAAAAAGTTTGCAACAATTTAAAAAAATATTTTGAAATTAAACAGTATTGCTAATTATTTTTAAGTTATATACAAGTTTACATTTTAATTTATCAAAACTCCTATCGATATTGATAAATAGTCTCCACAATACAGGCTCTGTAAGACAACATCTATTTTATTAAAACTCACTTTGATAATTATAAATAATCATATACTTTTATACAAAAATAAATTCTGTTTAGAAATATATTATATTTTAATGCTTGAGTCATACAGAAAATATGTAGTACCTTCGAAGGAAACGTAGGAACTGTGTGGGACACACATGAGTCCCTTATGAGTCCCTTATGATTCCCACATATTTCCTTCATGGGTCCCATATAGATTTTGCATAATATACAAATTTTTCATAAATTCATGTAGTTTCCATAAATGAAATATGTAAAACCCATATGAGAACCACAGTAAAATCAATAAAATATGGTCTCTACAAGGGTCCTACATAGTTCTTGTAGATGTCTTATGTGGTTTTTCTCAGTAGGAATATAAATTTGATAATCAGTTATAACATAACTGCAAGTGTATACTGTATATAGCATTTTCATTGATGTTACCTTGCAAAGTATACGATAGAATCTCATTTTTCTTGTATAAATAAAAATAAAATAAAATTCTGATTCTTTATCAGGTTCGTCCCATTATAACCCATACATGACTCATTAATTTCTTAATACTGGGCTTGCATGAGTCATATATGAGTCATGTTTTTTTTATTTAAACACTTGGAACATTGAAAAATTAATAAAATTATTTTAACTAGTAATTTTTTTATTTTTCATGTCTACAAGATAAAGACTATTTAGCAGGACAAAAATTCAACTTTTTTTATAATATTTTAACTAATATAATTGATTGATATTTGTTAGTACTTAGGACATTTTTCCACTCAAATTCTTTCACTATTTATGATAATAATATCAATAATAATAATAATTATTATTATTAATAATAGTATTAATAATATTATAACAATCATATATTTATGATTTCATTTTTACAATTTAAAATATTATAAAAAGCAACAGGTAATTAGTGCACAAATATAAAAATTAAAATATTTTAAAGTTTACTGTTATTTTCCATTAGAAAATATCATTTGCATTCTAAATACTTTTTATGTTCCTTATTTTGTTATGAAAATTTTTCATTGTTAAATAATATTGATCGTTAATGAATAAATAAACGGTAAATAAAATCAATAGTTTTATTAATATTAGTGGCCCCACAGCTTAATTTATGTCACGGAGTCATGTACAACTCATATTAACCTAAATAAAAACCATTTCTCTTCAGACTGGCATAACTCATGCATATATTTTGCTTGAATATATGTTTTAAAAAACTAATGAACATTTATATTTACTCAAATAATTGATGGATTTACTGATATTTAAAAAATAATTAAAAAGACATTGAGAATAGAAAATGCTTATATATTGTCAGGGACGAACCTGTTATGTATATTATCCATACTAATATAAGAAGAAAATCAACAAATCAAATTTTAACACATTAAAGAGATTAAAATTTTATTAAAAAGCTAAGAATACTGAGATTTACAAACACACCCGCTTCGTTATCTTCTGAAGAGGCTTTGGTTCCATAAAGAATGCATAATATGACTAGAATGTTCTCTGGTATCTTCATATCTATATTTTTTTAAAACAAACTTATGGATAAAAAGCAAAGTACTAAAAGAACTTGATCCTTATATAAAGAAAGAAATTAATATATCAAACACAGGCCTTAATTTATAGATTCTAATTGACAATTGATTATTATTCAAGTATTAATTAATACTTGACCATTCCAAATTTTATTTTTTAAATAAACATGTTTTCTTCCATCTACAAAAAATATTACTGTAAATGCACGCAGATAGGACTATTTTCTTCATTGACCTGTATGAAAATAAAATTTCAACTGTTATAACTGTAGGAACCCAAACAGATAACAATTACTATAAGCTATTTCCAATTATTAACAATAGAAAAAATAAATAAAACATATAAATGATTTTAAAAACTTGGATTTTTCTTCAATGTTTTTAATAATTTTAAATTCATGCAATTTTGCTTTTACTAATTCCTCATAATTATTATGGATCATTCAATAATTTTGAGAATCAAACTAAATTTTAAATAAATCTCAAATTATTTAGAATATATTTTTATAAATTAAGAATATTTGAATGGAAAAAAAAGAAACATAGAATGAAACAAAAGGTAAGAATCAAACTAAAATTTAAGAATTAATTTATCTTTCATCAATTGATAAATGAATATTAAAAATTTTTCTAATTCTTAAGAATTTCCAGAACAAATATACTTATTTTCTTTTTCTGTTCTCAAAACATTTTATGTTCAAACATTTTTCAGGAATTGATGATTTCAACAAATATTTTTCATTAAAATTGTTAATTATTAATATTTATGAAGATTTTTTCTCTATAATAAAGATATCTATGTATAAAGAATTTTTCCATGGCTAAAATTCTTATAAACAATTGTTAATAATTGTAAACAGTGAATAAATAAAAATTGCCTTACATGTCTTGTTAAAATTTTTTTATAATGAATGTTTAAAATCAAATTTTTAATATTAAAATTAAAATTATACCATGAAATTTAAAAATTAAAAAGTATGAAAAAAGAAATTTACTATAAGGGTGAAATCAGATGGAGCGGAAAATAGGCGACGGAACGTCACAGAACCTCAATTCCGCATCTTTGTATTCCGCCAACGGAGTAAAGACGACGTAAGGGTGAAATCAAATGGAGCGGAAAATAGGCGACGGAACGTCACAGAACCTCAATTCCGCATCTTTGTATTCCGCCAACGGAGTAAAGACGACGTAATAGACGACATCAATTTTTATTTTGTTTAAAAAAATTATTAGTGCTTCAATAACCTCACGTAATATTTTTAATTTGCTTTCCATAGCTGTACTTTTAATTTCAATCAAACTTTTAAATTCTATTTTGGTTAACTATTTGTTTAAACAATTTCAAAAAGTCTGTGACGCTTCTATTATCCCGTCAAATTTGTTTCCCTATATTCACATGGAGCGGAATAGAAGTTCTGTGACGTTGATTAGCAATTTTATAATTAAAAAATAATGATGTTAATTGAAATATTTGGTTATAATAACAAACTATATTTTATTTTTATAAAAAAAGAATCTCATTACAATAACAATAGGTGATTATTTCCAACTTTTTTAACATTTTTGTTGTTAATTTAAAATTCGCGGATACATTTGTATGCTATTTTTAACAATTTTTCAGCTACATTCCG
Source organism: Anastatus disparis (assembly GCA_017163975.1). Taxonomy (NCBI): domain Eukaryota; kingdom Metazoa; phylum Arthropoda; class Insecta; order Hymenoptera; family Eupelmidae; genus Anastatus; species Anastatus disparis. The sequence goes on from JAFFSR010000325.1 coordinate 1,290,546, forward strand.
CGCCATGTGAATATAGGGAAAAAATTTGACGGAAAACAAGGCGACGGAATGAATGTTTTGTGACGTTCCGTCGTCTATTTTCCGCTCCATCTGATTTCACCCTAATAGACGACATCAATTTTTATATTGTTTAAAAAAATTATTAGTGCTTCAATAACCTCACGTAATATTTTTAATTTGCTTTCCATAGCTGTACTTTTAATTTCAATCAAACTTTTAAATTCTATTTTGGTTAACTATTTGTTTAAACAATTTCAAAAAGTCTATGACGCTTCTATTATCCCGTCAAATTTGTTTCCCTATATTCACATGGAGCGGAATAGAAGTTCTGTGACGTTGATTAGCAATTTTGTAATTAAGAAATAATGATGTTAATTGAAATATTTGGTTATAATAACAAACTTTATTTTATTTTTATAAAAAAAGAATCTCATTACAATAACAATAGGTGATTATTTCCAACTTTTTTAACATTTTTGTTGTTAATTTAAAATTCGCGGATACATTTGTATGCTATTTTTAACAATTTTTCAGCTACATTCCGCGCCATGTGAACATAGGGAAAAAATTTGACGGAAAACAAGACGACGGAATGAATGTTTTGTGACGTTCCGTCGTCTATTTTCCGCTCCATCTGATTTCACCCTTAGGGCGATTCTTCATTTAACCCGTACCCGTACCCGTACCCGTACCCATACCCGCACGATTGAATAGGCGAGTACTTTATCTTCACTACTTTACCATCTATGATGAGTTTCTAACTACTATCGAACTCATCATAGATGGTAAAGTAGTAAAGATAAAGTACTCGCCTATACAATCGTGCGGGTATGGGTACGGGTACGGGTACGGGTTAAATGAAGAATCGCAGATTAATTAAGAACAGATTAACGTTATTCCTAAATAGTTCAAATGTGATGAGAATTATTTTTTTAAATTTAATTATTCCTCATGTATACTTGAATAATTTCAGATGATTCGATATATGCATAAATTATAAATTACAATTGTAAACTTCTTATTTTACTACTTTTCGATTGTGAACTTCTGGGGGGCTGCTCTAGAAAATTGCACAACTCTGTATCACAGAGACAAAAGATATGAAATCAATGTGCTGAACAAAGATAGCACATATCGATACACTAAGTTTATCGCTCCGGAGCAGCCCCCCTGGAGAACAATCTCATATTAATAATTATTTGTTTTTAATACTTTATTCGTCGAGTATTTTTCTCAAGAAAGGTAGATATAACCAAAGAATAGAGACGCTTATAGAAGCATACTTTTGAATGGGAAATTTCTGCCAAAAATGAGTTAGTTTTATTACCCAGCTACTTGGGGGCGCCACCAAATCCCATGTATTTTTATATCTATATATATTATATATATATATCTATATTGTATGATTGTAAGGAAAATTTTTACGACCAAGCTCCTCCTTTTCTCTTCCCTTAACCATATTTTTGATAAAAAGAGCGCGGTGGCGTAATGGATAGAGCTCTTGCCTTCAACGCGGAAGGCATGGGTTCGAATCCTGGCCAGGTACCTCTAACTTTTTTTTCGAAAGAAAATTAGTATATCCCGGTCGAAAAAGGTTAGCTGTAAAATATAGCTTAAAAAATTGTTAAATATATAGCTATATCGAGTTGTTTTTATAGTTATATCGATGTTTTTTTAGCTCTTTTTTATAGTTAAAAATGTACTTAATTTTATTGTTAATAATTTCGTTATCTACCGAAAATATTAATAGCTACCTTTTCAACTATATTTTATAGCTGAAAAAAAATGGTTTTTTAGGTATTCATTATAGTTGAAAATATATCTAAATTTTTAGTTGATAATTTGGTTATTACTCATGGATATTTAGCTGAAAAAACATGAATATTGCTATAATATAAATGAATATAGCTGTATTTTACATATATTTTTAGCTGTTTTTATAGATGTTTTTGTTTGACCGGGAACAGCTGAAAATATAACTGTAATTTCAGCTGTATTTTTAGCTGTTTTTTAAGGAGAATCCAGATGACGGAACTTTTCAAGGGGCCGTGGTGTTCCGTGCCGTGCTCCGTGCTGTGCCGTGTCCGTACCGTTCTATGATGGATTGTACCATCTAGACTATCTCGTGTTCCCTGAAAAATTCGATAGTAAACGTACGACGCCTTTCTATTTAATTTAACATTAATGCTTGTAGCTCAGGTTTCACATCGCCATTCTCTTTTGCTCTAAAATCAAGTTTTATGAATAATCTTAATGAATAAATAACTTTTACTGTACTTACTGTACTGAAGATTACTCATAAAACTAGATTTCGGAGCAAAAGAGAATGGCGATGTGAAACCTGAGCTACAAGCATTAATGTTAAATTAAATAGAAAGGCGTCGTACGTTTACTATCGAATTTTTCAGGGAACACGAGATAGTCTAGATGGTACAATCCATCATAGAACGGTACGGACACGGCACGGCACGGAGCACGGCACGGAAAACCACGGCCCCTTGAAAAGTTCCGTCATCTGGATTCTCCCTTAGCTATATTTTTAACAATTTTTTTTAGCTAAACATTATTAGAGTAGCTTTCAGATATACTCGAGTTTATTTATATTGCCCTTCTCTACCTTCACTGTAAATTGATTAACCTATACATACACTAAATCTAAGTAATAATGTCCCTGGAGTCGCTAGAAAACACGCGCGCATTTTTTAGTAAGGGTAAGATGGATCGGTCTTATGTACAAAGTGTACTCAACGTTCACCACTTGCGGGAGTTGGACACAAATTTCAACGAGTCAAAACAGCTATATTTTAAGCTTAATTTCTAGCTAATTTTTTTAGCTAAACGTTTTTGACGCGTTGAAATTTGTGTCCAACTCTCGCAAGTGGTAACAGTTGAGTACACTTTGTATATAAGACCAATCCATCTTACCGTTACTAAAAAATGCGCGCGAGTTTTCTAGCGACCCCAGGGACATTATTACGTAGATTTAGTGAATGTATAGGTTAATCAATTTACAGCGAAGGTAGGGAAGGACAATATAAATAAACTCGAGTATATGATCATATCTCCACAACTTTTAATCTTTTGGTGATATGTCATTTTACAGCTGTCACTGGGTAGCGAATGATGCACACTATTCAAACTAGGTTCACACCTTTTGTACAATCTTGTTCCTCTATTTTTTATGTATATAGTGAATGTGCCACCAATGCTCCAGTAGATATTTCTATAAAACGTAAATTTTTACATGGATAAAAGTTCGGAAATTTTATCCATGTAAAAATTTTCGTTTTATAGAAATATCTACTGGAACATTGGTGGCACATTCACCATATACATGAAAAATAGAGGAACAAGATTGTACAAAAGATGTAAACCTAGTTTGAATAGTGTGCATTATTCGCTACCCAGTAATAGCAGTAAAATGACTTTTCAAAAACATTATAAAAAAATCAAAAGTTGTGGAGATATGCTCATATCTAAAAGCTACTCTAATAATGTTTAGCTAAAAAAAATTGTTAAAAATATAGCTAAAAAACAGCTAAAAATACAGCTGAAATTGCGGTTATATTTTCAGCTGTTCTCGGTCAAAAAAAAACATCTATAAAAACAGCTAAAAATATAAGTAAAATACAGCTATATTCATTTATATCATAGCAATATTCATGTTTTTCCAGCTAAATATCTATGAGCAATAACCAAATTATCAACTAAAAATTTAGATATATTTTCAACTATAAAGAATATCTAAATAACCATTTATTTTCAGCTATAAAGCATAGTTAAATATTTAGCTATTAATATATTGTAATAAATACACTAAAAAATTAAGGGTTTTTTTAACTATAATAATAGCTATAAAATATAGTTGAAGAGGTAGCTATTAATATTTTCGGTGAATAAAGAAATTATTAACTATGAAATTAAGTACATTTTTAACTATAAAAAAGAGCTTAAAAAACACATCGATACAACTGTAAAAACAGCTCGATATAGCTATATATTTAACTATTTTTTTAGCTATATTTTACAGCTAACCTTTTTTGACCGGAAAGAAGGAATGCGATTGCATCTTTCCTTCTGTCGCCGGCGTCCGGTAAAGAGCGTTATGACCTGCTGTAATATACAGTACCTTTTTTTGTGCGCAATAATATTATAATATTTAGTCTGAGTGAGACTAATTAGCTTCATCTTTTATTTTATTTAAAATCAAGCCTCGTATTATTGCGAGTGCCCTAGTGCTACGTGAAATAGCATAATTCATTGCTTTATTTGTGCGACGTATGTGCCGGGCGATCGCGTGTGCGTCCTATTGCTTATTTTCCCTTCGTGCTATTATAACTCTTTTTTTTGTGTGCTCGTGCCCTTTTTGCTTATGCCTTTTTTTTATATAACTATCTGCTTTTCGTCGTGCTGATAGTTCCTTTGCTAGTGCAAGCGGCGTCGCGTACGCTATACGCGGCTGGCGTACATTTTGAGCGCGCGTGCTATAATTGTATCGTTATTAAAATAAAGTTTTTTTTTATTTATTCAATTAATTAGATTCTGCATCTTATCTTTATTTAAAACTTAGTGCAACCGCCTGATCCCCAAGGTTGTCACAATTTGAAATCCTATAAATAATTATATCATTATATCCATTATATATACACGTTTTAATTCTAAATTGTTTCTTAAGTAATACATGAAAGAATAAAGTTTCTACAGAACCCTTTCAACAGAAGATGTATGAAAAGATTTATAAGTTTTTACCAAAAGAATTCATGAATCCTTTCAAAATTCTTCCATTAAAAGGATTTTGTAATGATTGTATGTCCAAGGTATATACCTTTTAGAAATAATTCATATCATTCTTGCAGAATCCTTTCAACGGAAAATGTTTGAGAAGATTTATGAATTATTACCAAAAGAATTTATGAATCCTTACAGAATTCTTTCATTGAAAGGATTTTGTAATATTGTGTAAATTCTTTATAAAAGATTTTATTGTATTATTTTTAAAAGAATAATACCCCGGACATAGAATTATTTCAGAATCCTTTATGAAACATTTTTGAAAGATTACTATCCTTACATGTATCCTTTCAGAATCCTTTCAGAATTAATTCATGCTGTATGGGGTATGTTATTAGGAATCATTTATATGTCACACCGTGCACCAATATGCAATGATGTGACGGCGAGGAATTGTCTCTATTTTTATTAAAATCAATCTTTTAACAATATATTTTTGTATTTGTTTACACTTAAATGATTTAAATGTTAATAAAGTTACTTATTAATAAAAGTACCCTTGTCGAAAATTGATCTGTCTTGTGGCCAGAACATCGTTAAATTTCTGTTCAGTAGACAGATTCTACCATCCCACATAGCACTGAAGCTTACGGAAAGCTTCCAGGAAGCTTCCATAAAAGGTTCGGAAGCTTCCACGTAAGCTTCCTGGAAGCGTCATATTTCCCGCGCACTTTTCTTTTAGAAAGATTCAATGGAAGCTTCCAGGAAGCTTTCATGGAAAGAATCAGTAAGCTTCCATGGAAGCTAGTACTAAGGTCTTTTTGATACTTACAAGAAGCTTCCAGGGAAGATTGCCGTAAGGTTCCAAAAGTACTTCATGGAAGCTTTTACGGAATAATGCAAGAAGCTTACATGCAAGATGCCGTGAAAGCTTTAATTAAAGCTTCCTGGAAGCGTAAAATGTCCCGCGCACTATTCCTTCAGAAAGATTTAATGAAAGATTCCAGGAAGCTTCTGTGGTAGAAATCAGTAAGCTTCCATGGAAGCTAGCATAAAGGCCTTTTGAATCTTACAAAAAGCTTTCAGGGAAGATTGGCGTAAGGTTCCAAAAATACTTCATGGAAGCTTCCATAAAAAAATGCTAGAAGCTTCCAGGAAGATTCTAGTGTATGGTTCCCGGAGGCTTTGGGGAAGCCAATAATTCAAATATCAATTGATTAATTTTATCTTTTTTCACCGTTTGGAAGATATTTTGTTACGATTCTGTTCAACATTCTATTTTGTATTTTTTATTTTACAAATATTTGTTGTGAAAAACACATATTGACTTACAACATACTATTTTATATATTATTATATCATATTTATACGTCAATACATATTCACATATATTAGGATTTACATATAATTATAAAGACGCATTTACATTTTTAAGGCAGGCGCTGTGAGGATATACTCAAAACCGCCAACGTTCGACTTATATAGTAAGTATGGTATTATCTCACCACTTAGGGACAAAACGCCCATTCAACGCGTATCCCCCTGCAGGCGTAACTGCAAATCGAAGATGACGGACTTGTAAGATACCTGTTGGTGGTTTAATTTCCCACTAAACATATTATTTTTATTTCTCTATGAATTACGTTGTACATGCATATATTTCACTATTTTTTCTAAATTTAAATATTTTTTATGTATACAGATAAATGTATATGTACATGTACTTACGTATAATTCACACACAAACATTTTCATGCTATATGAAGTCGAAGAATTCATTTTATATAGATTTTAAAATAAATTTATTTGAAAAAACTTAAATAAATAATACAATACTCTTTCTTAAAACTTTATTCAATTAAAGACTTTTCTTTAAAAAAGCAACAAGATGTTTCGTGTGCTTATTTACTAACTTAAATAAATATAAGAAATTTTTCATATAAAGTTATACAATTATAAAAATTTTTAATCATTTAATTTGTAATCTGTTTTATTCGTATTCCTATAATAATCCGATATTAATTTTTTATATTAAAAAGAATATCTTTATACATTAATTTAACAAAAAAAGATTATATTTTTAATTTATAAAATTAATGGGGGGATCATTATATAGATACGAAAAAAGCAGATTACAAATTAAATGAATAAATTTTTATAATTATGTAACTTTGGGTAGAAATTTTTTATCACTATTAATTTTTCGTTGGTAAAAGAATACAAAATATTATGCTTTTTCGAGGAAAAATCTTTTATTTGATAAAATTCATGTATTCAAAACATTGTAAAGATATTTAGATTTTGTAATTAATTCATTTAATCTATAAAATTTTATTAAATTAACGACTTTCTCTTAAAAAATAACATATTTTTTTGTGTTCTTTTTTATTAATTAGAATCAATAATAATAAAAATTCTTTATGGAAAGTTATACACAATTATAAAAAATTTTCAATCATTGAATATGTAATTTGTTTTATTTCATATTTAAATAATCTGTCATAAATTTTGTAAATTAAAGAGAATATGAGACAATAATTTATTAGAAAAAAAGACAATATTTTTAATCTATAAAATTAAATTAATCTAAGGCAGACACTACACCTGTACTCATAAATATTGCCTGACTTTTCATATTATTGTAAAATTTTAGAAAAAGAAATGCATTAGTTTATAGTACGTACCATGAAGATTATTCTATTAAATTTTTAAATCAATTCATTTATCAGTTATTTAAAATGTTAAAGTACAATGATATATATTAAAATTTTTCGATTTTGTACCAGGAATACAAAATTCTTATAAACAAAGGAATAGATTTATTTAAAAATTCAACTGAATAATTTTCATGATATTTACTACAAGCTAATGTATTTTTTTTTTTTTTTAAACTTTGCAATAACTTTCCGTGAACATTAATATATCCTCCCTGTACTATTCTGTGAAAGGCTGCAGGAAGTTTGAATAGAATCTTCTGCAAAATGTTACTGTAAGCTTTCTGCAAGATGTAAAGTAATCTTCCAAATAACATTCGGATATAACTTTTCGGAAGCTTACTGGAAGCTATTTCGTAAAGTTCCATTTGGCCCTCATAGAAAATTACATGTAAGCTTCTCTGAACCTTCCGTAAAGCTTACATGAAAGATTCCAATGGAAGCTCCCCGAAACTTTCATTTAGCTTTCGGAAAGTTTACAGGGAATCTTCCTGACAAGTTACTGGTATCCTTCCGTAAACATTGAAATATTTTTCCTGTAACATGCCGTGCAAGGCTGCAGGAAGTTTGAATGGAATCTTCCACAAAATATTACTGGAAGCTTCCTGCAAGATATAATGTAATCTCCTGAATAACGTTTTTGTAATATTGCATGTTATCTCTCTGCAAGCTTACTGGAAGTTATTTTGTAATGTTTCATTTTGCCCTCATAGAATATTACATGTAAGCTTCTCTGAACCTTCCGTAAAGCTTACATGAAAGATTCCAATGGAAGCTCCCCGAAACTTTCATTTAGCTTTCGGAAAGTTTACAGGGAATCTTCCTGACAAGTTACTGGTAACCTTCCGTAAACATTGAAATATTTTTCCTGTAACATGCCGTGCAAGGCTGCAGGAAGTTTGAATGGAATCTTCCACAAAATATTACTGGAAGCTTCCTGCAAGATATAATGTAATCTCCTGAATAACGTTTTTGAAATATTGCATGTTATCTCTCCGCAAGCTTACTGGAAGCTATTTTGTAATGTTTCATTTTGCCCTCATAGAATATTACATGTAAGCTTCTCCGAACCTTCCGTAAAACTTACATGAAAGATTCCCATGGAAGCTCCCCGAAACTTTCATTTAGCTTTCGGAAAGTTTACAGGGAATCTTCCTGACAAGTTACTGGTAACCTTCCGTAAACATTGAAATATTTTTCTTGTAACATGCCGTGCAAGGCTGCAGGAAGTTTGAATGAAATCTTCCACAAAATATTATTGGAAGCTTCCTGCAAAATATAATGTAATTTCCTGAATAACGTTTTTGTAATATTGCATGTAATCTTTCCGGAAGCTTACTGGAAGCTATTTTGTAATGTTCCATTTAGTCCTCATGAAATATTGCATGTTAGCTGCTCTGAACCTTCCGTAAAGCTTACATATTAGATTTCAATGGAAGCTTCCCGAAACTTTCATTTAGCTTTCGGAAAGTTTACAGGGAATCTTCCTGACAAGTTACTGGTATCCTTCCGTAAACATTGAAATATTTTTCCTGTAACATGCCGTGCAATGCTGCAGGAAGTTTGAATGAAATCTTCCACAAAATATTACTGGAAGCTTCCTGCAAGATATAATGTAATCTCCTGAATAACGTTTCTGTAATATTGCATGTAATCTTTCCGGAATCTTACTGGAAGCTATTTGGTAATGTTCCATTTAGCCCTCATGGAATATTACATGTAAGCTTCCCTGAACCTTCCGTAAAGCTAACGTGAAGATTACAATGGAAGCTTCCTGAAACTTTCATTCAGCTTCCGGGAAGCTTGCAAGAAGCTTACATTGGAATCTTCCGCGAATCTTTCGATGGAAGCTTTCCGAATCTTTCGTGCTATGTGGGATATGTTCTGTCCAACAACCTCAAGTACTGACGATACTTCGTGGGCAGTGTATGAAAAGATTCTGGTGAACCATGTTATATAGAAAAGAAATTAGGCTATTTGTTTAACTCTTATTTGACACACGTCCCAAGCGAGACATGTTTGACATACTGAGGTTGTTTGTATGTTATAAAAATTCTTTAATTAATGATGAGAAGATGTGAGATTGTTTGTACCCCGTGTATTGTGCTCCATCTCACAGAAAATAGAAAATACAAAATTCATCAATAATCTTAATAACGTAGTTTATTATTATATAATCCAATTTACTCCGAAATTCAAATTTATCTTTACTGTTAGAACAAGTAATAATAAACTATAATGCTCCGCTTTGCAGACTGTGCTTTAAAATTGAAACCTAACCTTGTTATTCTCGTTCGATTAACAGCTGTAAAAAATCGAAAAAAAAGCGCTCGCGCACATCTGTTTGATTCGACATATCCTGGTAAAGTTTGCCATATTGTAAACCGATTATCCTATATTATCTAGACATATTATATTAAAAAATATGCCTACTAGTTAGTTAAGCGAACAGAATGAATAGTTAATTTTCTACAAGGGTATTAAGATTTCTATTTAAATAAAAATTTAATTAGAGTAAAATTATTAATATTAACTATAGTAGATTACTGGATTAAGTGATAAAAGAGACCTTATCTTAATATTTTACAAGCTTAATTTACCTCGCCCCTAACGTCACTCGGTTAAATTTTCATATTTTATATGAATATGTATGAATTAGCCAATATGAAAGTCAAAAAAATTGCCTGAATTCATAAATTTTTATAATGCAGTTCTGTTTAAAATTTAGTTTTTATATACTTGAAAAAAAAAGAATTAATTAAAGTTCCAATATGCATAGAAATTGTTTAAATACAAATCATATTATCAAGATAAATTAAAAATTTGTTTTACTGAATTCTATTTGGAATAATAAAAAAAAATGATAGGAATTCATTCTTTTTAATCATGTGTTTTAGACAGAGGGACGGAAATAAAGAAACCGAGACGTATGAACGAAGACGGAGAGACAAAGACACAGAGACGGAGAGAAGAAGACAGAGACACAGGAATAGAGAGACATAATAGAAAAGACGAAGACGAAGAGACATAGACAAAAGGACGAAGAGACGAAAACGGAGAGACAAAAACAAAGAGACAGAAACAAAGAAACGAAGTCGTAGGAACGGAGATGGAGAGACATATATGGAGGGACGGAGATGGAGAGACAGAGAAGGAGAGGCAGAGACAGAGAGACAGAGACAGAGAGGCAGAGACGGAGACATAGACATAGGGACGGAGATAGAAAGACAGAAAGATGGAGACGAAGAGACGGAGATGAAAAAACGGAGATGAATAGACGAAGACGAAGAAATAGAGACAGAGTGACGGAGATAGAGAGACGAGAAGACGGAGATGGAAAGGCAAATGTTGTGTATGTGTATGTCCATATGTGTATGGTGTATGTATATGTGGGTATGTCTTTATGTGTATGAGTGTAAGTGTTTATGTGTACTTGTGTACGTGACATGTATATGTGAAGATCTACATGAAAATATACCCTGGTAAAAAAATAACGTGATAAATCACCTGATATCCCAGGTGCTTTATCATACCAAAACACCGTGTAACGATATTTTTGGTTTTTACACATCCCAAACAATGCTTAGTCAAGTAAAAAACAATTTTTTGAATTTTTGAAATTTTCGAACTTAAAAAATTTTTTAGTAATTTAGTCAAAATATTTTCTAAGACCAAATTATTTAAAAAAATTAAAAATTATCAAAAATTTGCGAAAATTGTTTTGAATTTACTAAGTATGGTTTAAAACGTGTGAAAACCACAAAAACTGGTACATCATGTTTTAGCATGATATATGACCTGATAAATCAGGTGATTTATCACTTGATTTTTTTTAGCAGGGTATATATATATATATATATATATATGTGTGTGTGTGTGTGTGTCTGTGTGTGTGTGTGTACGTGTATATGTGTATGCGTGAGTGTGTGTGTGTATGTGTGTATATGTACGTGTTTATGTGTTTCTGTGTATGTGTATTTGTAAATGTGTATGTGTATGTGTGTATGTGTTAATGTGTATGCGTGTATGTGTATGTGTGTATGTGAAAATGTGTATTGTGAATGTGTATGTGTTTGTGTATAGGTATGTGTATGTGCATGTGTGTATGTGCATGTGTGTATTTGTGTTTGTCTGTATGTATATGTGCGTATGGGTATGTGTACAAGAGTATGTGTGTATGTGTATATGTGTATGTGTATATGTGTATGTGAGTATGTGTATGTGAGTATCTGCATGTGTGTATGTGTATGTGAGTATGGTTATGTGTGTATGTATATGTGTGTATGTGTGTATGTGTTTATGTGTGTACGTGTATGTGTGAATGTGTATGTGTGTACGTGTTTGTGTGTGTATGTGTATGTGTAAGTTTGTATGTGTATGTGTGTATGTGTATGTGTATGTCTGTATGTGTATGTGCGTGCATGTGTGTATGTGTATGCATGTATGTGTATATGTGTATGTGCGTATATGTATGTAAGTGTGCATGTGTGTATATGTATCTGTATAAGTGTATGTGTGTATGTAAGTATGTGTATATGTGTATGTGTATGTGTATGCGTATATGTGTATCCGTGTATGTATGTATATATATCTAAATATGTGTCTATGTGTATGTGTGTATCCGCAATTTTGTATGTGTATGTGTCTATGTGTATATGTATGTGTGTATGTGAATTTGTTAATGTGTGTATGTGTGTATGCATATGTGTATATGTGTATGTGTATGTTTGTATGTGTTTGTGTGTATGTGTATGTATGTATGTGTATGAGTCTGTGTGTATGTGTACATGTGTATGTGTGTATGTGTATGTGGTATGTGAATGTGTGTATGTGTATGTGTGTATGTGTATGTGTGTATGTGTATCTGTATCTGTGTATGTGTATAAATGTATGTGTTTGTGTGTATGTGTATGTGTATGTGTGTATGTGTTTGTGTGTTTATGTATGTGTGTATGTGTATGTGTGTATGTGTATGTGTATGTGTGTATGTGTATGTGTGTATGTGTATGTGTGTATGTGTGTATGTGTCTGTGGTATGTGAATGTGTGTATGTGTATGTGTGTATGTGTATCTGTGTATGTGTATGAATGTATGTGTTTGTGTGTATGTGTATGTGTATGTGTGTATGTGTTTGTGTGTTTGTGTATGTGTGTATGTGTATGTGTATGTGTGTAGCTTTATGTGTTTGTGTGTGTACCTGTATGTGTGAATGTGTATGTGTGTATGTGTGTGTATGTGTGTATGTGATATCGGGTGTGCGTGTGTGTGTGTATGTGCGTGTGTGTACGTGTTTGTGTATATGTATGTGTGCATGTGTATGTGTGTATGAGTGTATGTATTTATGTGTGTGTATATGTGTGTATGGGTATGTGTGTACGTGTATGTGTGAATGTGTTCATGTGTAAGTGTGTATGTGTATGTGAGTATGTGTATGTGTATGTGAGTATGTGTGTGTATGTGTATGTGTGTATGTGTATATGTTCATGTGCTGGTGTGTATAAGTACGTGTGTATGTGTGCACATGTGTTTGTGTGTATGTGTTAGTGATAATAGGTTTGTGTGTATGTGTATATGTCTATGTGTGTATGTGTATGTGTATTTGCAGTTGTGTATGTGTATGTGTGTATGTGTTTATGTGTATGTGTTTATGTGTATGTGTGTATGTGTATGTGTGTATGTGTTTATGTATGTACGTGTATGTGCGAATGTGTTCGTGTGTATGTGTATGTGTGTATGTGTGTGAGTGTGTATGTGTATGTGTAAGTTTGTATGTGTATGTCTGTACGTGTATGTGTGCGCATGTGTGTATGTGTATGCATGTATGTGTATATGTGTACGTGCGTATATGTATGTAAGTGTGCATGTGTGTATGTGTATGTGTGTAAGTGTATGTGAGTATGTGTATGCGTATATGTGTATCCGTGATGTACGTGAATGTATCTGAATATGTGGCTTTGTGTATGTGTGTATCTGTATGTTTGTATGTGTATGTGTCTATGTGTATGTGTATGTGTGTATGTGTGTGTGTGTATGTGTATGTGTATATGTGTTTGTGTGTATGCGTATGTATGTATGTGTATGAGTCTGTGTGTATGTGTGCATGTGTATTTGTGTATGTGTATGTGGTATGTAAATGTGTGTATGTGTATGTGTATCTGCATCTGTGTATGTGCATGAATGTATGTGTTTGTGTATGTGTATGTGTATGTGTGTATGTGTTTGTGTATGTGTGTATGTGTATGTGTATGTGTGTAGGTTAATGTGTTTATGTGTGTACCTGTATGTGTAAATGTGTATGTGTGTATGTGTATGCGTGTATGTGTGTATGTGTATGTGTGTATGTGTATGTGTGTATGTGTATGTGTGTATGTGTGTATGTGTATGTGTGTATGTGTGTGTATGTGTGTGTATGTGTGTATGTCCCATCGGGTGTGCGTGTGTGTGTGTGTGTGATCGGAATCAAAAATATATATTTAATTATTGGTTTTATTTTAGTTCTCTGAGACCTTCATAATTTGCTTCAATTTATTCTTTCTCGTTTATACATTCACCTATAATTTCGTAAATCCTCATTGATGGGAATAGACATATCTAAAAATAAATTTTAAATGAATTGAAATAAGAACAATTATTATAAATTATAATTTAATACCAGTTTTTTAAGTTCTAACTCATAACGAAATTACGAATAAAATATAATATTCTATATATATATACTGTGATGCATTCATTGCATCTTAATAATTGATTGATTTGAGAGAATAAGAGGAAAGGATAATGCACTAACGAAACCGATTATCAAATAAAATAAATAAATAAATCAATCTTTTAATTTTGTTGTTTGTTGCAAAGAACACGCGAAATATTGAGAAAAGGCGACTTACCGGTAGAAATAGACACAGTTAAAGGGGACCTCAATCTTAAATTAGAACACGTGGTGAAAGAGAATTTATACTTACCATCGGTTTTTCATGGTGCATTAGGAGTTCAGCTACAATTAAGGCTGCAACTTCATAACACTACTGCACAACACATATAAAAAGATAAAAACACACATGTTAGCATAACCTGTAACAGTGATTTTGTGCGAATCCATCTTATGTTATTGATGACGATACGCACGCCGCGGCACTGTCAGATGTACACTTACATTGACACACACACCCGGTGTATAGGTACATACACACAATATACTCGCGGTACGCGATGACGAGTGAAACCGGAAAACGTCGCAAAACATTGGAAACACGTGCTCAAAAGTAAAGAGGAAGCGTCGGTAAGGATGAAAGTGACCGACTCGCTAAGGAAATTTCCGATCGATGACGGAATCGATATAAGGAGGCAACGGTTGAAAGAAAGAGAAAGAAAATCGAGTCATGCGTATGAAGAGTAAAGGATCAGCGAAAAAGGGGAGCCACCTATTGTTCATATATCAGGCTCATATATACAAAGGTTAATGTAGAAATAACAGTAGCATAAATATCCTACATGGATAATTGTAAAAATATCGAGCAGTATAAGTCTTATATATGGAAATACATAGAATCGAGAGCAAGAGTGATAGAAGATAGAAGAATAGAGCGCTGAAGAGAGATGGTGATAAAGTTGCATGCAGAATAATCAAAATTATATATATGGAGCATTCTAAATTAAAATTTGAATGGAGCGCGCAAGAAATAGATGGCGCTAACATAAAAAAAGCTGCCAAAAGGAAAGGTGTTGATAAGTTATAAGTCAACATTCTTTGTAATTGACAAATAACAATTACGGAAAGGATTAATAATCAATCAACCATTACTCTATTTGTGACGTAATTGGCGAGATTTCTATTTTATACTAGTCGAGAGAACTAAGGAGTTTCTTTTACAAAGCAGAAGAGATTATTGATTTTTATTATCCTTGTTGGAGAGTAACACTTCTGATTATTAAGGTGAGTCTTACATCTTACGTATTAATCAAGTGAAAACTTCACAAAAAAGTCAGTGCGCGTCGCCGTTTTGCTCGTCATATTTAGCGTCGGTTTCGCTGCCATTATTAATATTAATATTAAAGGCACGCATTTAGTCTGATTCTTATTAATTATAATCTAGAGAAAAGTTTTATTGAGTCGAGGCAGAGTTTCATTACATGCAGTTTTATTACACTTTACATAATTTTGAGAAACTGTTGGGTGATTAAGCTGTTAACTTTATTTAAATAAATTGAGAGTGAAAATTACTCCTTTTTGTATTTTACTTAGCAGTGTTACTTAAATGTTTATTAACATTGTGTTCTAAAATATCTAAATTGTTCATTACTGGTATACATCGGTGGTTTTGTAACTGTTCCCTGTGAAGACCCGATTAAAATCTACCCGAGAGAGTTGATTGCTAATCTATTGATAATTTGTATTCAGAGTAAAGTTAGAGAAAATAATATTTAAATTAATAGTGATGCAGGGATTATATTATAGAGTTGAGAGTTTAGTAACTGCGGGAGAGTGAACAAATTCTCACATTACAAATGGCGCACTTAGTCTGAGGCTTCGACGGGACCAGTAAAAAACCAGCGAAAATTTTCTAGAATTTCATGTATATATATTAATTTATTCCCAAAATATTTTATCTAATTAACCCCTCTTATAATGAACCAGACCAAGAGGAGTGATATTTAAATATTTTATTGAGAAGAAAGAAGAATATATTTTTTTTTATTGTGAGAAATATTTTCTAGACAAGAAAATTATTTATCAAGATAAATTCATTTTATATTATCAAGAGGAAATATTTTTTTTCAATTTACGAGAGATGAGAAAATAATTTTCTTTTATTATTATCATCTAATTTTATCGAGTGTTGAGAAAAAAGGAGTCGAGAGTTGAGTACATAATTTTTTTTTTCTACCAATGAAAATATATTTTATTGAGAGTGAAGCAAGAAAGTAGTAAGAAAAGAGAATAAATTATTTTTCGAGATCAGAAGGGTAGCTTAATAAAACAGTCAGAGAAGGGAAAATTTCTTAATTTTTATTTATCAAGAAGAGATTAACGAAGAAATTTTTATTTATTGAGGAGAGATAAATTGACATATACTCAAGATTATTTTATTTACTCAAGAAGAGCGTAAAAGAAAAGAAGATTCAAATCTTATTTTATGAGCAAGATTTTTCATTTTCCCTTCTACACGGAGAGACTTTTGCCTCAATAAACTTGATGCGCGTCCTCACTAGAAAAAGTGATGCCTTCTGCTACGTAAATCATATGTATTGCCTTACATTTTATAATGCATGCATCACTTTTTTTCGTGCATTAATCGTAAAACACAGCGCAAGGTGGCACCGCATCGATATTTATCTTGCATATTCCAAAAATATTGTGCATGCGCGCCACCTTGTAGAGCGTTTCTAAAACGCACTATCTTTTATAGTGCAAAAGTCTCTCGGTGTAGATAAAAATATAATACAAAGGTAATCGCCAGAGTATAAATTTATATTATTTAACATTTTTTAAATATTTATACTATATTATTTATTTTATACTGTGTGTGGAGATAGGTTAGAGATAAGGGTATTATATTATAATCGATTTTTAGTGTGAACGTCTATTAGCCGTAACCTTTCTATTAGCCTATAACCTTAAAATAACCAAGTCCCTTTTAAAGACCTAAAAGAGAATAGATTCTCTCTAGTTTCGAGATTTGAGTTGCCTTAATTGCCTGTTATTAGTAAGATAATTTTTTTTTATCATTATTATAAGAAAAGAATTTATCAAGCCATCCTTTTTGCCCTGCAGGACATGTACCTTTGCTAATTACACCTCTATTTGAAGTTTCTAGATGTTGTTAATTTATTTTGCTCTAAATTTATTTAGTTTCTGCTCATTCTTGTTTCCCTTTCCAAGAACTTTCTAGTAAATGATAAAATAGATATTCAAGAGAAGTCAAGATTGTCGAGGTTTGAGTAGAGAGAAGAGTAAAATATAAAAGGTTATCATTAACTGACCGTATAAAAAATTATTCAGAGCAGTTGAGGCGACTGATTAGTAGTTCTGAGATTTAAAGAAATTTATACGAGGATATCAGAGACTGGCCTATTGAAAGAATAAATGAGGAGTTGAACGAGTTTGATCTCAATACTCAAGGATCAGAGAAAACTCTTCAAGAGCGATTATACAGAGCAGAGTTACGAAAAGCTGGGGTAAATCGAGTTCCGTGGTTTCCTGAGATTGACGAACGTGGTTCACTATTAAAGTCTTCGCTTCCAAAAATGAGTGATTCAGGCATACACACACAGATGGAGCCTCAAATAGTAACAGCTTTGGGACAAGACTCTGGAGAATCAGAGGGAGCTAGAGGCGACGACACTAGGAGGTCTATAATTCTAAATGAAAAGGATACGAGGTTATCTCTGTTGCACAACGTTACGACGAAATCTTTCTCGTCACTGGCATTAGTGGTGTAGCAATAACGACTACAACAGTAACGAGTACGCTAGCGAGTGGCACTGATTTGCATTCAACCTATTCGTTACCCAAGATGACATCCTCTACATATGGAAATAATGCTTCAATGGAAATGCCCGCTAAAACCACTCTAGCTGGAAAAAAGGCATCCAATACATTAATCATAAGTGACTATACCATCTTGGGTTGGATTAATATATATAGTGATCCAACAAGGTTGTCATATGATGCAAATGTGACGAGAAGGAGATATAATAAAAATGATAATACCAAACCTAGTGAGAATGAGTCGAGAAACGAGTTGAGTAGAAAAGTTGAAGAGCGAAGTCAAGACTAACAGCAAGCGGACGAGTTAACCAGCCAAGAAAGAAACAACCAATCAAGAGAAAAGGAAGATGAACTCCAACAGCAAGATCCAACAAGTTGCCGTCATAAATGTCAGAAATCTGACAGAGATGATCCTCGATCCTCAGAAAATAGTAACAGAAGTCAGGTACCTACAAACCAATTGTAAGGGTTACGATCGATCCATGGTGGTATTCAAGAAATATCGAGTGGTAAGAGATATAAAAGTTATACCAGTAGACAGCATAAACATTCTAAAAATAAGTTAAGAGACCTGAGCAACAGCAGCAGTAGTAGTAGTAGCAATATGTCAACAAGTGACAGTGAGTCTGATTATCCTATTCGAGCCAAGAAAAAGATTCGAAGAAAAAAGAAAGACAAAGATATTTTTAAATTAGTCAAAATTCTGGAATCTTGGCATCTGAAATTTTCGGTTCAAGAGAATGCAGAAAATTTTTTGAAATGTTTAGAGAAGTGCAAGAAGAGTACTGATTACTCAGATAAAGATTGGTTAAAAGTACTACGCTGCATATTTTTGGAAGACGCAAGTCGCTGGTATGAAACAGCTGAGAGGAGAATTCGCGATTGGAAAGGATTCAAGAAGGCCTTCAAACGACAATATATTCCAGTGATGGACGAGGAGGATATCTTAGGTGAGTTAAAAGCCAGAACTCAAGGAAAAGGAGAAAAGATAGCCAATTACCTCTCTAATTTTAAGTACATTGTCGGCCATTTTAAGTATTCTCCATCAATTAGGAGACAATTCGAGATCGCATACCAGAATCTATTGCCAGAATATCGGCGGTATATGGCATCTAAAAAGATATATGATTTCGATGATTCAGAGAAGTATGGACAACGGTGAGAAAAACAAAAAGAGCTAGATCAAAAATATGTTCCACCTCCTATCAAAGAGAATTCGAAAATCCCAGGTGCTTCTTATCATCGAAAGACTAAGAGTGCAAAAATAGCCGCTAGCAGAGTCGAGAGTAGAGATGGTATAGAAGAGAAAGAGACTGATAATTTACAAAAAGTGAATACGAAACCACCAAAGCTAGCACCTCGGAAAAACAAGAATAACCAGAAGAAATCGCCTGCTTCATCAGATCAACAAGTTCAAACTGAAGCTGTAGATCTGAATGCAGATGATAATACTTAGTCCACGCAAGCAAATGAGAATAATGAGATGAGGTCTAATAATGATGGGACCAGGCCCAAAGAAACTAGTAACCATTGGCAGTCGAGAACAGAAAGACGCACCACAAATCAAGGTCAAAGAAGAAATGGACCTTTTAATGGAGTAGATTTATCGGTTTTTTATGGTGAATGTCATGTGTGCCATACTGTTGGAAATAGAGCTTCACAGTGTGCAAAACGCACATGTTATTCGTGTTTTTAAATAGGTCATTCTTCATTCGAATGTCCAAATAGAACATCGAATAATCGAGAAGGGAGTCAAAATGCCAATAGAACACCATCAAATCTTAGCTGCCAAGGATTTGGAGCCAGAGGTGTAACCCTGCATACGTGCAAGAACTGTGCTCACGTTCGCAGGTTTTTAAGAAACGACCAAACAGGAACGTAGGATCACCCTCTATGCTCCTAAATGATCGAGAAAGGGCGAACAATATAAACGAGAAAACACAAAAGAGAGAAATCAATGAAAACACAGAGAGTCAAGATACAGAGAATATTAATATAGAGAATCAAGATACAGAGATTATTAATATAGAACACTGAGATACCGAGAATATTAATAAAGAAAATACCAATTTAGAGCAAAGAGAAACAGAGGCAGAAATAAGAAATACAAGAGAAACAGACACGGAATTAACAGATACACGAGAAACAACACTAGATAGAGTAAGAGAGAGACTACCTGATGGAGAACCTGTTCAGAGAATAAACCAAGATCATGAGATACCTCAGAATGATGAAGAAAATCCAACATCTGAAGAGCATATAAGAGAAGCTGTAAGAGAGTTAGTGCAGCAGATGAATCTCTCGAACCCAGCTGAGAACAGTGTTCCAATTCCTGAGGTGGTTCCTGATCGGTCTGTTGAAGACGATGATTCACCTGTCCAGGAGGGGGAAAAGTCGTACCAAGTACGACAGAGAAGAGAAATTCCGAGAATATACAAAAAATTGCAGGATTGACATCAGAGAATCGAAATTTATTACAAATCGAATTAGGAGGAGAGAAATACCTAGCTTTATTTGACCAAGGTGCAACAATTACACTAGTTGGGTCAAAGATTGGAGAGAAATTTCAAGATAGATATTAATACCTAGCAATTTATCAATTAAGACAGTAACTGGAGACATATCAAAACTGTGGGGTGTACTAGAGGTCGTATTAGACGTTGATGGAGTAGTATGGTACCCATGGAGCTCAAGGTTTCAAGACAAATGGAACACGACATGGTTCTTGGTATGGATTTCCACAGAAAATGGGACTTAGAAGTAAAAGTAGGTCAAGATTTATGGAGAGTTCCAGATAGAGAGTCGAGAAAATTTTCAAATCATCGTTCTGAGGTTAAGGCAGTTATTTTTAAAGAGTGTGCTGGAATAGTTGAGATCACAGAAGATCAAGAGAAAACAGTAAAAGATCTAGCTAAGAGAATCTTACCACCACCATGAAAAGTACCAGGAATCACTACCTTAATAGAGCATCATATAGAGATCGAGCCTGGAGTTAGGCCGATTAAACAACGCCCAAGACGTATGTCACCATACAAACTTCAAGTGGTACAAGAGGAGGTCAAGAGAATGCTAGAGTAAAATATTATCGAGAAATCAGCGAGTGAATGGAGTAGTGAGCCGGTGATTGTCAGGAAACCTAATGAAAAGTATAGGTTTTGTGTGGATTTTCGAGATGTGAATAAAGTCACTAAATCCGATACTTTTCCAATGCAGAGTATGGATTCTATTTTAGATAAATTGAGAAAAGCAAGATATATTACTAAAATAGATCTAGAGCAAGCTTTCGAGAACCTGAAAAGAGCATTTACTCAAGCACCAGTGTTAGCAAGACCAGATTTCAGTAAGCCATTTTCGGAACATTTTGATGCTAGCGATTATGCCATAGGAGCTGTGCTAATACAAGAAAGTGAAGATGGAGATCATACTATAGTGTATATCTGTCGAGTCTAAAGCAAAGCAGAGAAAAATTATACAGTGACAGAGAAAGAGGACCTTGCATTATTATGGGCAATAAAGAAGTTGAGACCTCATTTAGATGGGTATCACTTTACAGTATACACCGACCATAGCGCTCTCAAGTGGCTCAGAAATCTTAAAGATTTAGCTGGTAGGCTGGCTCGTTGGGTTTTAGAGTTACAGCAATGGGACTTTGAGATTATACACAGAAAAGGTGCTCTTAATCATGTCCCAGATGCTTTATCGAGAGATTTCAAGTTAGAAAATGAAGAGGTGGCTGGTTTTACCACTATTGAAGATCCATAGTATCCATCGAGAGTAGAGGAAGTAAAACATTTTCCTAAAAAGTTTCCAAATTGGAAACTGGAAGATGATTTTTTATATTACTTTAAAAGAGATAGGTTGCTAAATCCAGTGACTTTTTGAGAAGAAGGCTGGAGATTAGTTGTACCAACAGAGTATCGAGAGAGAGTGATCAGTGATGCCTATAGAGAAGTCTCATCAGAACATTTTTGTATAGAGAAAACTTATGATCGAGTAATTAGAGAATATTATTGGCCAGGAGCGTGGTATGACATAAATTCATATATCCAGCAGTGTTCAGAGTGTCAGAGATATAAAGTGATGCTAACAGGTGCTCAAGGTTTAATGGGAAAGAGAACTGTCGAGAGACCATGGGCTGTAGTAGCAGCTGATTGCATGGAGTTTTCTAATAGTAAAAACCAGTATAAATACGTACTAGTGTTCCAAGATTTGTTCACTCGCTGGATAGAGCTAAGACCGTTGAGAACTGCAGATGGTAAAAGAGTCTTGAGAGCATTTGTAGAGTTGATATTATTCAGATGGGAAGCTCCTGATTATTTACTAACAGATAATGGTAAAGAGTTTGATAATAAGTGGTTAAAGAGTACTTTAGACGAATATGGTGTGAAGCATGTAACTACTCCACCATATGACCCCCAGGCCAACCCAGTCGAGAGAACAAATAGGACTCTAAAGACTATGATTTCTATTTTTGTTGGATCAGATCATCGAGACTGGGACAAGCATCTACATGAGTTCAGGTATGCTATTAATACAGCTACACAAGCTTCAACAAAAGTATCACCAGTATTTCTGAATTATGGCCGTAATTCTGCACCAGTCAAGAGTTTACGAAGAGAAATCGAGGCCAGAGAACCTAAGTTAAAATTAGATCCAGAAATCTGGAAAGATCTATTAAAGAGATTAGATGCTTCGAGAGATTTGGTAGCTAGACATATTGATGAAGCTCAAAATAAGCAAGCTAAGAGATATGACCAGAATAAAAGAGACGTAAACTTTAATGTAGGAGATCAAGTGTTGAGAAGAGCACAGGTGTTATCAAAAGATGCACAAGGCTTCTCTGTGAAGTTAGCTCCAAAATATGAAGGTCCATTTCGTATTATTGAGGTGAAATCACCTGTAGTCTATGTTTTAAAGATGAGAGGTGGTCGCAGAAACGCGAAGGTACACGTATCTAAGTTAAAACGATTTTTACCCCCGCGAACAAATCGAGATCAGTAAACCCACTTATTTTGAAATTTTCTTTTTCAAGAGCATGTTATTTTAAGTGTAATTCGAGAGCTGCGTTGTCTTGATGTTGGTTCGTGCCTCGCGATAACCCAATGGTAAGTGTTGTCCAGTCGGTAGTAAAGTATGTCAAGACAGAGTTTCCTTACAAGAAGTAAAATTTTCCTTTTATTTTCCTCATGTTAAGAGGACGTTGGATCTTTCTATCCTTTTTTAATCGAAAAATGTAGGATATTGGAAAAACTAGTAATTATTAGTAGAAATTAAAAGTTGTCCGCAACTTGTACAGTAAAAAACTATTTTCTCTCATGAGGACAAATTAATTTTGATGCTTTGTTTTCAAGAAAAGTTTGACATACTTAAACATCATAATCTCTAGCTTAACTTATGATTTTTTAAGTATGTCAAACTTTTCTTGAAAACAAAGCATCAAAATTAATTTGTCCTCATAAGAAAAAATATTGTTTCTTATTGTACAAGTTGCGGACAACTCTTAATTTCTATCAATAATCACTAGTTCTTCCAAAACCCTACAATTTTTAAGTAAAAAAGGATAGAGGGATCCAGCGTCCTCTTAACAGATATCAAGACGTACTGGTAGAAAATCACCGTCCATGGGATCACGTAGTGTGCCTAGCCCAGGCCATCGGGCTGAGCCGGAATTACATCCCCCGACTCATCGTGAACTTATGTGGGCTGATGAGGTTGAGTTGGAGGAGAGAGCCCAAAGGCGAAACTAATCTTCATCACCTGCTATTAACCACAATAGTTGAGCAGACCAGCTCGAGTATAAGTTGCGTCTAGCTGCAGAGAAAGAGGAAAGAGAGAGAGGATTAGGTATGAAAGATTTCGTTAACAGGAGAGAGAAGAAAAGGAAAAGGTGATGAGGGAAGCCGAAGACCTGTGGCTTCTTAAGACAGGCCAAGCTACCTTGGAAGAGCTTGAGAGGGGTGGTGAGAAGGGATCAACTCTCCTCATCACTATCACTAATCCTCAGTCGAGATCTGGAGAAGGAGAGAAGGAAGAAGAAAAGAAGAAAAGGAAAGAGGAGGACAAAATAGTGGCTCTGAACACTGTCTCAGTCATAATTGAGAGCCTGGAAGAGAGAGAGAGAGAGAGCAGGGAAGCCGAAAAGGAGTTAGAGGAGATATTACGCCAGCAGGATCCTCGTTACCTCCCGGTGGAGAGTGCTGGTGTCGTGGATTCACTGACCTAGAATAGAGGAGAGGATGAATATCAGCCCGAACCGGAAGAGACGGCCATCTTTACTCCGCTAGGTACGCGCGTCAGTCCACTTTGACGCAGCCGAGAGCCGAGTAGCAAATCTTGACGTCAACTCCAACTGGACGATTATTACTCCGCTCGAAGCCCGTCACCTAGCGGAACTTCACCTTCGCCTCCACCAGGACCAGTCCATTATCGAGAAAGAGAGAGAATAGAGCCAGGAGCCAGAGTAGGAGTCGTCCCCAGCTTCCGGTGAAGACAAGAGAGGCTCTCTTTAGAGATTTGAAACCCATCCCTACCGAGCCTCATCTGGACCCGCCACCGTATGCTTGCTACAACTGCTGGCTGCTGGGACATTCCAGGTTTGCTTGTCCTCGTGTTTTTGTTGATGCCTTCTGCTACAATTGTGGTAGAAGGTACGAGGACTTGTCCAGCTGTCCGCGTTGTAGTGGAGCGCATGCAGAGTGTATGCGGAGCAGGCATAGAGAAGGAAGAATGGAAGAGAGAAGGAGGTCACAATCAAGGTGGCGAGAGAGGTCCCGACCACCATCAAGGGGAACCACAGACTCTGTACCTGAAAGAGAAAGAGAAAGAGATAGGAGTGGGAGAGGTGCAGCGCGAGATCGAAGACCAAGAAGTTCGAATCGTCGACCTCGCACTCACCGCGCACTCGTCAGGCAAGTCCAGATCATCATGAGCGAGCCCATCGATCCACCTCTCGTGACGATGATCGAGAAATGAATCGACTCAGTGAGGTCGTTAGGTTGGCTGAAAGGATTCGAACCCTTCCCCGAGATCTTCAGGAAGCCCTGCTGCGAATGGCCAACTCTGGTTCTTCTCAGGAGCGCTTCCCAGATCGACGCCATTAATGGGTCACTAAAACGTCGAGAGAAGAGAGAGTTCGAGTGAAGAGAAAGAACACTAGCATCGAGCAATGATAAATCGAGTCAAGAGGTTTAATAGATATACAGTGAGTTGCTTGAAATTTTCTTTTAATTTTTTTTTATTATTTCTTAAATCCTTATTTATTACCCATTTCAACATTTAACTGTATGGATATGAGAGAATAAATACAGCTAGATAAGAATGAGATAATAAAAAGTATTAGTAGTTATTAAGGTTAGGTTTATTAAAAATAGGATATAAGAGATATTATTGGTTTATGTAAGTGCGATTCGGCGACGTGATTTTTTTTTCTTTGATTTGTTTTAAAGGCAAATAGCCTAAGTTAATAGAGTAAAGTCTTAAATTATTTTCATGTTTTAATAACATGGACGGCCCACTTGTAACGTGTTCCGGTTATGGAGGGAGGAATTTGTGATGCATTTATTGCATCTCAATAATCAATTCATTCGAGAGAGTAAGAAAAAAAATAAGACGATATGCTCTCACGAAACCGATTATTAATTAAAATAATTAAATAAATTAATCTTTTCATTCTTGTTGTTTGTTTTGAGGAACACGCGAATTATTGAGAGCAGACGACTTACCGGTAGAGAGAGACACAGCTGAAGGGGAACTTAACCTCAAATCAGAACACGTGGTAAAGGAGAAACCACACTCACCATCGGTTTTTCATAGTGCACTAGGAATTAAGGTACGATAAAGGCTGCGAACAACTTTATAACACTAGTGCACACAATATATAAAAAGAAGAAAACACACATGTAAACATAACCTGTAACAGTGCTCTTGTGCATCGCCATCTTATGTTCTTGATGACGACGTGCACGCCGCGGCACTGTCAGATGTACACTTACACTCACACATACACCCAGCCTATACGTACATACACACAATACACTCGCGGTACGCGATGACGAGCGAAACCGGGAAACGACGCGAAACATTAGAAACACGTGCTCGAGAGTAAAGAGGAAGCGTCGGTCATGATGAAAGTGACCGACTCGCGACGGAAATTCCCGATCGATGACAGAATCGATATAAGGAGACAACGGTAGAAAGAAAGAGAACGGAAATCGAGTCATGTGTAAGAACAGTAAAGAATCAGCGAAAAAGGGAAGCCAGCTATAGTTTATACATTAGGCTCATATATACATGGGTTAATGTAGAAATAGCAGTAGCATAAATATCCTACATGGGTGATTGTAAAAATATCGAGCAGTATAAGTCTCATATATGGAAACACGTAGAATCGAGAGCGAGAGTGATAGAAGATAGAAGAATAGAGCGCTGAAGAGAGATGGTGATAAAGTTGCATGCAGAATAATCAAAATTATATATATGGAGCATTCTAAATTAAAATTTGAATGGAGCGCGCAAGAAATAGATGGCGCTAACATAAAAAAAGCTGCCAAAAGGAAAGGTGTTGATAGGTTATAAGTCAACATTCTTTGTAATTGACAAATAACAATTACGGAAAGGATTAATAATCAATCAACCATTATTCTATTTGTGACGTAATTGATTAAAGAAAGGATAAAGAGGAAGGAGCTCGAGAAAAGACGCTCCGTCAACACACTTCTCTATTGGATCTGATGGTTATTATATATGGATGGTTATTATATAGCGATTATTTTCTACTTGCTATTGAAGTGTTTTTTACAACTGCAAAAGTATTAGATCGATAACTTTATATGCTTAAAACTTGACAAAAAATAATTAAAAAATTTTTGTAAAAATAGCTGCAAATAGCATTTTTGAAGCCCTTTCCAAATCTTTTTTCAAATTTTTTCTAGCTTAATTATTTAAAAAAACTACAGCTGATTGAAAAAAATGCAAAAATGAAAAAAATTTCAAAATTGCTAAAGCGAT
Organism: Anastatus disparis; assembly: GCA_017163975.1. Taxonomy (NCBI): domain Eukaryota; kingdom Metazoa; phylum Arthropoda; class Insecta; order Hymenoptera; family Eupelmidae; genus Anastatus; species Anastatus disparis. The sequence continues at coordinate 1,317,483 of JAFFSR010000325.1, forward strand.
TATTTTTTTTTTAAATATCGTTAAAAAAATGTGAGTAAGCTAAAAAGAAAGCATTTAAGTAATACTTTAAAATGCTTTTTTTAAATTTTTTTGGATGAAAATTGAAGAAAATACGCTTTTTCAAAGTCGGAGCAAAAATTTGTTAACCTGCTCAGAATTATTGCCCGGTACTGTATATATATTGGTACACTTGGTTGATTGTCTTGTTTGTTGCTCGCTGAGCCATTATTCGAGTCTTGACTCCACTATACTTGGTTTTAAATTCATTAGAGATTTTACGCTGTCATTTTGCCATTTTTCTTTGTACACAAGGGAGATTTCCATTTTATATTATTCGAGAGAGCTGAGGAGTTTCTTTTACAAAGCAGAAGAGATTGTTGATTTTTATTATCCTTGTTGGAAAGTTTTGTATTTTGGAGCGTAACACTTCTGATTATTAAGATGAGTCTTCCATCTTACGTATTAATCAAGTGAAAACTTAGAGTCAGTGCGCGTCGCCATTTCGCTCGTCATATTTAGCGTCGGTTTCGCCGCCATTATTAATATTAATATTAAAATCACGCATTTAGTCTGATTTTTATTAATTATAATCTAGTGAAAAGTTTTATTGAGTTGAGTCAAAGTTTCATTACACTTCACATAATTTCGAGAAACTGTAGGGTGATTAAGCTGTTAACTTTATTTGAATAAATTGAGAGTGGAAATTATTCCTTTTTGTATTTTACTTGGTAGTGTTACTTAAATGTTTATCAACATTGTGTTGTTCTAAAATATCTAAATTGTTCATTACCCCTGTTGAAAAAAAATCATGTGATTTTTTTATGTGAAATTTCCACCTAAAATTTTTACATGATTTTTGTTTCAATTTGTCACATGATTTTTTTAGGTAATTTTTTTATGTAATTTTTTTAAGTGATTTTTTTATGTGATTTTTTTAGATGATTTTTTTAGGTAATTTTTTTAGGTGATTTTTGCACGTGATTATTAAAGATAATTATTTAGGTGATTATTAATTTTTTAGTGATTTTTTTACATACTATATTAACATGATTTCTCACGTATGATTGTACGTAACTTGGTTCGGAATTTAAATTAAATATAATAGTAAAAATATGAAATATATATAATGATTCAAGTAAAATTATCATTTAGTAAATAATATGTTTGATACTTTATTTACAAATTTATTTACATATTTATCTAATAATACAGATAAACCGATACAAAATTAATTGATTAAGCTCATAACGAGCTTTACAAGTAAAGAAAAGCAAATATTATTAATAATGATACAGGTTTGGTACAGCGCATATATATTGATTAGACTCAGACGTTACAAATACAGAAATTTTTGAAATGTTTTCAGTTCTTAGACTAATAACATCATGGGAAATATTTAAAATCTTTTTAATTGGAAAATCATTAAAAATATTTTCCACATTAACTATGTTACAAAGTACGTATTCATTGTGAGTAGCTTCATCAACAATAAATTCTTTTAATCGAACATATCTATTATCATGAGTGATTGAAAATGAGTTATCTAACCTTAATCTTTGTCGTTTATAAGAAATATACAGACAATTATTTTTTACTATTTTACTGTAACTTCTAGTTTCTTCAGATTTCGCCATCTTCGCTTTGTTGGCTGATTTGGTCCAAAATATCTAGAACCGTTTAAATGAACTGGAAATGCGTCATCTGTTTTGTCAAGGTAAGAAATATAAGAATGAACTGCCGAATGTGGCTTTGTATCTAAATGTTCACTTAATATTGCTTCAGCTTGGTTCATACTAACCGATCTGCATATTTGGTGTACAAGTCCTTTGGCAGCGTGGATTTCCCTCAATAATTTGCCATTGCCATTTTCAAAGCAATAGCCGCTATGAGCCCATAATGGTCCCCAGTCAATAACATTATGTGTTAAGTGCAGTAACTGGTGTATATTATAAGTCATGGCAGATTGAGAGTAATACATTTCAGTTAGCATTACGAATTTTTTGAACAATTCATGAGTTCGATTTAATTGCTCTCGATTAATATTATCTTGATTTAAAATATAAAAACCTTCAACTAGAAGTGCCCAATTGTTGCGTTGCATCATATTTCTACGAACAGAAAGTTCGTTAAACACATTTTCTTAAAAACAGCTTTCCCGAAGGGCGCGCGGCCGGCACAGAGAGATAACGCAAACCTTAAGTTTGTCAAATTCTAAGACGTTCGGAACAGCTTTTTGTAAAGGTATAAAAGTAGAGACACGCGTCAAGTCAGTTCAGTTCAGAGTCAGCCGCCTAATACGCAATATCTCTCTCTGTCGACCGAGCGCCACTTAAGCTTATATATCAATTAACAACTCTTGCTCTTGTACTAAAGAGCTTATTCAAATCAATCGCATTCGTTCTCTAACGAATACACACACACACACACACATCATAAACGAAGCCGTGCACGTACGCATTAACGACGTCTAAAGTCACTAAGCCAACAACGTCTTCACGTTTGTTGCACTCACACTAAACATAAAAATCACAAGGTTACACGCGTGTGCCTGCGAGCGTAATATTCGTGCGTAAATTCTTAGTTAATCTCAACTTGTAATTTAGTGCAGTGTAAAATTTAATAAAAGGGTTTTTTATGCCTTTAAGGCTTTTTCCCTCAAATTGAGTTAAATTCATTTCAACCTTTCTTTTGATTATAGTGCAGTGAATTCATAAAATAATAAGTTCAATTAGTGTAAAATCTTAAATTCCAATAGTGTTGTGTTGGTAAATTCATTGAAATTTTAAATAGTAAATTTTAGTTTCTCAACAAATAAAATCACAGTTAAATTAAGTAAATTGAAGTAAAGTCAAAATTAAATTCTTTAGTTTGTAGATGGTAAATGTAAAATCAATATTTTGTGTTAAATTCAGTAAAATTTAGATTTGCTAAAAAAGGGAAATTTGGGTTAGCTAAAAAATAGGTCAATTTTCAAATTAAAAGGTTAAACTCATTTCAAAGTGTCAAGTTTGAAAAAGGACAACGAAAAATTCAAATTTCGATGTAGTTGACGCTACACCAATGCTTAACATAATTTAACATATGAGGAAATTCGGAAAGAGTTGGAATATTGTAATACAATATCCAGTTTTCCCATTCCCTGGCTTTCCACCATTTTCTCTCTTTGTGATAGTCGAGTTATTTGATTAGGTACTTTAATATTCTTGATAATATTGTCGATACGCATTACATCATTGCTGCTCAAGGAATACATCATGTTGCTGGAGTCTATCCAATATGACGCGAATTGTTCAGCTATTCCTAGAGAAATTAGATGCATGCTGTCAGATACAAATCCTGATATAATGTAGAAATGATTGAGGTTAATAAGGCAACTTGGATTTTTAATACCAAAGACTGGATAACGTGAATTTAGACTCTGTCGCGTGTAGTTAACTGTTTCACCTTCTGTTCTTCGTGGAAGTTCTTCTAGTAAAATATATTTTACAGCGTCACCTCTTGATGTAGGCACGTAGACTCCTGGGTGCATGCACCAGTTACAGCCGTAGTACCCATTGAATTGTACTAGCCCTTGCATGGGAGCTCGTGCAACCGAATCCACACACGAACATAAACAATAAACTTTAATACGCCGTACCTCATTGTTGACAATTATTGATATTCCCTGGTTACTTAATGTATTCATCATGCTAACAAATGGTTTTAAAAAGATATTCATTACTGGTTTGTCTTTTCCAAACCATAAACCACATAAAACAGGATTACAGTTTCGCACTTTGACAGGTAATTCATTTATTATCAGTTGAATTGGCCAAACAGATAATTTGGAGTTTTCGAAAACAGGTGCACCATCTGTATTGAAAGTTGCTGTAATACTATTGACTCTATCGTTTCTAGGAAGTGAGCGAAGAAATCTTTTGTACAGCCTTCTATCAGTAAAATCATTTAAGGTTTCGCTATTTCTCATTCTTTGGTTGATTACATTATCATAATAATTGATATTTTGTCTTATTAGACTTGAAATATTATTTTCTACATTTAATATTACAAAATAATCGCAATACGTTGGATCTTTTAAATTGACAGTTTCATTACATTCAAAACATATCATTTGGCGATCATTACAATTGAATTCGTCAATGTAGCATTTACATTTCAGACATGTAGCGTGAGATTCTAGTCGTTTTTTATAATTAAACAAGGTATCTATTAGATATCTTGTATCTGGGGCTATTTTTTGCCCTAAAATAATATTTATCATCTTAAAATGGTCTGCTATAGCTGTTTGAGATAAATTATGCGTCTCTGCAAATTTTAATCCCAGAAGCAAGACATCCGCAATACTTATGCTCAAGTTGAAATTTAATACATCGTCATATTGTACAATATTTTTAAGTTTACTAAACGGAATGTCTTCATCCTCATCGTTTTATTCACTATCTTGCAGATCTCGAAAATTCCTACCGACATGATCTTCATTTGACTGAACGCTTTCGTTAGATGATTGTTCGTTCGGTCGCATATGGAAATCCTGTAACAAAGAAAATTTTTTAACTATTTAAAATAAACCAGCTTGCAACATGGAATAAAGGTTTTGCATTTGGATCCAATTTCATGGGTCTAAAGTTTCAATCTAAGAAAAGCAGTAAATTTTTTTTTAATACTTTGTATCAATAATAAAAAAGTAATTCTTTACAATTTTGGTTTGTTATGTAGCAACTAATATTGTAATACATTATTAATAATCTATGAGATTTAATAATCCTTTCAATAATATTTATTTCAATTTATTAAAATTATTTTGTTGTAACACAAACTTCTAATTTATCAACTTTGCATAGTATACTATACAAAGCAGAAAGTGGTCTCAGTTTAAATCAAAGATACTTATTTGATACTTATTTTATTTTTGGCTGAATATATTATTGTATCTTTTGAGAATTTTTCATTCATAATCAAATATACCTGATGATGTTTTTGAGAACGATATATGTGGATATAATATTCGTTTTACATTGAAAAGATGTTCAATAAAAAGTAGGTTGTTGCTAAAAGTACAACAAAAAATTAAATAAAATGTAAAAATTATAAAAAAGTGTTAAAAATTATACTTGAATTTGTTGTTCAAAAAAATTATTTTTTTTATTTGTAAAAGAAAAATAAATAGCTGAAATAAGTAAAAAATATATGAAAATCCAAAAATACAAACGAAAAGTGAAGATTGAGACATCTAAAGATATCTGCTTTATTTAGTGTTTTTGTTACAGTTCTGATAATAGTAACTACTTTTAGTTTTAAAAACAATATATTTAAGAAAGGGAAGAATAGTAATAAAAATATTGTATAATAATGATGAAAAAAGAGAAAATCGAGAAAATAAAATAAAATTTTTCTTTATTAATTAGAAGTTAGATAATAATAATTTTACAAAGTTAATAAACACATGTTTGTAAATAATTATAAAATAATGTAAAAAAATCAACCTTTTCTACAAAAAAAAACACTTGAAATGAATAATACTATTGTTAACAACATTGAAAATGAAATCAATTGGATTACAAACATGAAATTTTTTCAAGGTAAGACATTAACGTTCAACAACATTTATGACATAAATTAAATTATGAAAATTAAATATTTTAATCACAGAAAAATATGTAATTTTTGTTAACAAATCTGATTTAATAAAGAACAAGCTTTTTTAAAATTTTTCAAAGATGATTAAGCGTATCTTTCAATAAGAAAATATTACCAATTTAACATAATAAAACTAAAAATGTATAGACAATACATATCAAGAACAACAATATTAAAAAAATTTATATTAATATATTTTTCACCTAAGAAGAAAAAATAAAAAATATATTAAATCATAGGTAAATTAGCACCCTACCTAAAGACGAGGGTGACAAACATAAGATTTAAGACATTTTTTGCATGACTATTTTAAATAAAAATACATGACAAATGAAACTTATTTATACATTAATAAATAAATAAAAAAACAAAAAGAAAATATACTATGGATATATTGAAACTGTTTAAAATAATTAGATGGCACAAAACAAAATAAAAATAAAATTAATAAAATAGCTGCATGAGATGAGAGCATTAAAATAGTACAAAAATTTAAAAAATTTAGAAAAATTATTTGTGTACAATGTAGGAATAATAAATATTATAAAAATTAATAGATGTATTATAAATCAACAATTATGAAATTAATTCAAATAGAAACTAAATGTCTTAAAAAGTAACCATTTAAAGCTGTCAATACAAAAAACTCATATAAGTAAATTAAAATAATTTTTCATAAGTATGTGATTGATGATTATCTTCATATTGTATTCTTAGGTAACCTTTAATAACAAAAATGTAACTGCATTATTTTAAACATTGTATTCACTTAAACATCAATACTTTATACATGAAAACCTGTTGAAATGTGTATATAAAAAAAAGTAAAATAGTAAAAAAGTTAAAATAGTATATGTAAGTACAAGATATATAGTTTTAGGTTGCATTTGCTAAAAGTAAGGTTGATAGTCATTCTTTTATTTATTTATTTTATATTATTACCAAAGTTATAGAAATATATATATATAATACATTCAATTGAAAAAAAAAACCAAATGAAAATAATATTTCGTATTGTACTAGAGCATTTGATGAAAATATTATATATACAAACAACAGTATACCTGATCTGATGATGAATTATGCTGCATATTGTTTGCTTGTTCATTTTCCACGGATCGAGGAGAAAATAGAGGTTCATTGCTTATATTCGATTCGCTATAGGTTCCATATGTTGATTGTACAGTTGCAGCTTCATGATTACTTAACGTTGATTGATCCGAAATATTTGTAGAATCGCTTTCATTCCCAGATAAGGCTGTATCAGAATTTGTAGTACTTGAATATAGCTCTGCAGAGGCAACTAAAGCATCAAAGTCCTGAATAAAAAACATTTAACAAAAAACATTTTAGAGATGAAAAAAGTATTATTGACTCTTTCAATAACTTGTAATTAAATCAATATAATGAAATTATACGACTCATATTACTAATAACATACAAAATTATTAACATATTTTATGTTAAAAAATAATAATTAAAATCACTATAAACTCTTCTTTCACAGGTGTTCATAAATACGTATATTCTCATATTTTATTAATTTTTGAAAAAATTTTTTCATTTCTATAAAACAATGAAATTATTTCAACTTTTTACTATCAAATTAAGTAATAAAAAATACTGTTATTATCTAATACCTGTGTATTTCTTATATAAAATCAATTTCACAACTTGTACGCTACATAATTCAATTAAAAAGTGAAAAATACTTCATTCATTGTTTACATGTGCAAACTATAAAAGTATTTTTTAAAACCTAATTGCATTGCATAGCATGTAAGAAACTAAATTCATTTTCATGTAAAAAAGGTGTATAAAAAATAACATTTAAGACTGTATACATTTCTCAATGCTAAATGATAAGCAACATAAAACTTACACGATAAAATTGTTCAGCATCGTCGTCGTTAAAATTTTTTTTGCCGACGTTTTTGCCTGTTTTTGCCGACGTCTCCATTTGGTAGTTCTTGAAATTAGTTGATTTCTATTAGACATTACGTTTGTTCGATAGTCGTTGTTTAAACAGTTGCAATATAATCGCAATACTTTTTGCAACAACAGTACCTATCTTTGTTAACAGTACCTCAGTAATGTATACACATAAGCTGAAAAAACTTGACCTATATTTTTGAATTACATACGCAGTAGATGATAGAAAAACGTTTCTTCTTTTAATTCTTCTCTTTTAAATTTCATATGCGCATGATATACGCGTAGATTTTATAAAACGTTTTTTATTGCTAATTCCTTAAAATGATTTTTTTATATACAGTAAAGTTTTACGGGCTATGTAGTATATTTTATAAAAACAGACATATTCAGAATCGTGGAAATACTAAACTTAACAGTTGCCTATAGCAACCAGTCACGTGCTATGATTCGTAATTTGTATAATTTCGTAAACAATTATACACCGTTAACGTTATATTGTCTAAGAAAAGATAAATTCAAAAGGTACAAAAGATTGTTGATGTTTCATTAGTGGACTTATCGTAAAAGTAAGCAAAGTTTTATATATATTATAATATTAAATTGTGCAAAACGATATATATTTTTTTTATTGAAAGTAAAAACCAAATAGAAATAAAATATAAGTAATATAAATACCTTTAGGGGATACATTGGATATTTTTTTTTTCGCTGACTTTGATGTAAATAAGGTACTTTTACTTTAAAATTAAACCTTTATTAAAATAATAATAAGCGCAATATATATGAGAAGGAAATAATGTTACGAAATTTTGAAGTATTGATTATTAGTTTGGCTGTTGTTAAATATCCTCCATATTTTAGAAATAAAGGTTGTAATCGTAAAATGTTAAAAGGGAATCTAGAGGAAATTTAAAAACTTCGTTTTTAAAATCTTAATAAATTGAAAAATAATTTTTTAATAAAGAGTATTTTTTTTATAATGAACTTGAAATATCTCTTTTTTTAATAGATATAATGACGGATAGTAGTATTGCATCCAATGATAAAAGGTTATACGCAGCAGTTAGATTTTTCGATAACAATTCTAAAAGGATCGAGTACATCAAAGCCTCAGATATAGTATAGTATAGTAGATTTTCGAAGTTATATTCAATTTAATTATGATCATTGTCATTTTGTAAACAAGTTAGATGCAGTCACAGGAGAGAAAAAAAGTTCCTGCTCAAATATTTCTTATAGAAGGTAAGCACGCTCAATTTGTTTTCATCATAATTTTTTTATTTTTTATTTTCATTTTGAATATTATATTTCCATCTTTAACATTCCTTTTAGATGATTTGGAGCTTCTAAAAACCCAATTAAACGTTGCAGGCCTGCCAATAAACGATTCAGTGACGCTTTAACAGAAGCTATGGACAATGCTTCAACTAGCACAGAAGAAAATAAAAGACCACATAAAGCTGCAAAGCCAAAAAAAAGGTGTAAGAGCAGAGGATTTGTCTAAAGATAAGGTTTATATAAATTAAATTTTAATGTTTTATTATAATGTAATTCTATCTTGTTAAACTCAATACATTTATCATTTTTAGAACCTTAAGAAAATAATGAAAGCTGCACAACGCAAGGACCATGAAAAAATAATTGATCAAAAATTAAAACTTCCAATTGTCGAGATTTGAACTATGATGACATCGATGAACAGGAAAACTCAGATAATGTTTATTTAGAACTTCAACGCGCCAAGGAAGAATTGAAAAAAAAGATGAAATAATAATGGAGCTGTCAAGAAAAGTTTCTATTTCTCCTAATGACCTTTCCGAATCTCCGATATTTAATCATAGAAAAATTAGTCCTACTAGAAAGAATAGTAATACGAGTGGAACTCGTACATTAACGGAGACTCCCAAAACGATTGCTAATTATGAATCTGGATTATTTGATCAAGGAATATTTACTCCTACTGGAAGGAAGAGTAGTCTAAGTGTAAATCCCACAGTAACAGAAACTTCTACAAGTATTGGTAATTATAGATCTCCAGTATCTAATGAAGAGATAACTCCTACTAGAAACGAGAGAAAGAGTAGTCTGAATTAACTCCTACAGTAACAGAAACTCCTACAAGTATTGGTACTTATAGATCTCCATTATCTAATAAAGGGATAACTCCTACTAGAAACGAGAGAAAGAGTAGTCTGAGTTTAACTCCTACAATAACAGAGACTCCCAAGAGTATAATACCAAATAATATAAAATGTTTAATATTAGGTATGGGTTATTACAGTTGTCATATCGCGCTAAAATTTAAAAATTTTTTATTTTTCTTTCCTATTCTTCTTTTTAAAGAAGAAATCTTTTTCCTATACCCTGCAAAAAAAAACATCTATAAATATAGCTAAAAATATTGGTAAAAATACAGCTACATTGTGTATTATAGCTATATTCACGTGTTTTTTTAGCTGTATATCTATGAGAAATATAGCTAGATTTTTAGCTATATTTTTACCTATCTTTATTAGGTACAATCCCTATTTTAGCCCATTATAGCCAGAAATATAGCTAAAAATCTAGCTATACTTCTCATAGATATATAGCTAAAAAAACACATGAATATAGCTATAATACACATTAATATAGCTGTATTTTCTTCAACTATATTTTTAGCTATATTTATAGATGTTTTTTTTTGACCGGGTATTTTTCTTCCTATCATAAAATTTTTGTCGCCACTCAAAATTTTCCCTTAACCTTTCTCAAATTTTTTTTTCTCCTATGAAATATTTTTTCCTTCAACTTTCTTTAACATTTTCTCACGTTTGTAAATAATTTCATATCTTTCAAAACTTTCCATACATAAAAGATAATTTTTTTTATATATACTTCCATATGCCTCTTTGCCTGAAAAAAATTTTCTAGTCCTGTAAACTTTGTTTGCGTCGCCAGCTAATCCATCTGCCAAACTTGTACACAATAGGGCAATAAAAAGATATTAAAGCAACCTTTTGCACATTTAGGAAATTCCCAATTGTTAGATACCCTTATGTTTTGAGAAAAATTTTGTAAATTCAATATTCAATTATTATAAAAATCATTTATGCTTTAATAATTATTTATCTATTTTGTACGATTCCTATTAATGAAATTTTATTAAGGTTGTTTACCGAAGTGGGAACGAAAAGTAACGTTTCAATAAATATTTGTTAATAAAATAATTTTAAGCATCTTTTATTTTTTAATTTAAGTTTATAATGCGCTAATCTTGAGAACTATAAATAAATGAATAAAAAAATAAAATAAATCCAAAAAAATTTGAAACAACAAAAATTTTACAAAAAAATATTATGAGAAAAATTTAATATTAAGTAAAGATTATAATCTATAAACCAACATATATGTATATATATATATACGTATATATATATGTATATATATGTTACTTATTATTTTTATTATATTTATCATTTTTATTCAATTAAACAATTAATTAAAAATATATATATAATTAGAATAAGATTATATTTTACATGTTATTTTAGTTTTAATAGATAAGTTCTTAAATTACTCATTACTTTGTTGTTAAATATTATTACCAATCATAGAATAAGTTACTAATAACAATCGTAAAATTTATTAATTAATTCTATTTTACTATTAAGAGTTATTACTAATCTATCTTTTTATAATAATATTATTCGCTTAGTTTTATTGCATTATTGTTAACAAATAATTTAGATTAAGTTACTATTACTATTAATTAATTTAGCTATATTATAAATTAAGTTAATTTTAAATGCTTATTATATTAACATTTCTTTATTCTTATCTTAGTTTAAGTTGTTTCTATACACTTTCATTGTGCTTTATTTTTATTATAATGTTTTAGCTTAATTAATTTAGTCACTATTACTTTAATCAGTTTCTACTACTATTATTCTTAATATAATGCGTTTATTTTTTAGTTAAAAATATTAGACACTACATTAATTTTAAGATACCTTTTAACATATTTAGTACACTAGTTTTAAGATAGCTATATAATTTATACTTTTATGAATAATCATTTTTCATAATATTATGTTTTTCCACGCTTACTTTAATTTATGCATTAATTAGTTAATAAATTTAAACAGAATTACACTGTATATTTCAAAATATAATTTCTTTTAATCGGATTTAGTAACGATGTTTAACATTTTTCTTTTAACAAATTAAAGTTATATGCTAAAATATCTTGAAAGATACAATGTAATTATAGCGTATAGTTTATTAAACATATTTTCATTTTCTCTCTCTTTATATTTTTATTATTATTAAGTAAAATTTACATAAATTAGCAATAAGTATTCAAAACAATTGTAAGAAAAAGACAGCTATACATATGAGAGAGATAGACAACGATGACGCTTCAACGTTCTTGAAAACATCAGATTTTTTCCAAAGGCCTTTATTTTTGGGTCTGTTTCCATCAAAATAACGCATAATGTCCAGCCTCTTCCGGTCGACCGACCAATACTCAATTTCTAATTGTTTTAATCCCTTAACTACACCCCCAAGTCCCTTGGGAAGGGAAACAATACTCATGTGTCTCAAGAAGAGACAAAACAAATTCAGTCTCTTTCTTGAGCTCAGCAAGCTCACTCCGATTCTTCAAGTCTTCAAATTTTCAAATCTTCAAGCAATCTTCAATTATCAAACTCTAGAGGTATTCTTTCATCAAATCCTTCAAAATAAATTTTCTATTTCTATTTCTTATTTCAAATTTCAAATCCTCTTCTTAAGAGGCGGTCGGAACCAAATTGGTGACTTGCGGTATATGTCAAGTCAGCATTTTTCGCTTTACGATAGTATTTTGTATATTTTTATGGCTTCAACTATTTCAAATTATTCTTTATATACATGACTAGAGGAAATGATTATATTTTTACTATATGAATAAGTAAATAAATTATTATAAGCATTTATTACAAATATCAAACTGACTTGACATATACCGCATGCAAAAAACTGTCGTGTCGATTGTTAGGTGGGATTTTTCGCTTTATAACAATATTTTGTATACTTTTGTGGCTTTCACTATTTTAAATTATTCTTTACATACATGACTAGAGGAAATGACTATATTTTTACTATATTAATAAATGAATAAATTATTATAAGCATTTATTACAAGCACCGAACTAAGTCACCGATTTGGTTCCGACCGCCTCTTAATAAAAAAAAAGAAATCTCTTGTTCAAAATTAGAATTTATAATACTGAATCTTCAATTTTTTCATTCAAAATTCTTACTCATTGTTTCTTTATTTTTACTATTTCAAATAAAATTTTTATTTTACTTAAATTTTTATATCACTGAATCTTTACATTAAAAATCAAAATTAAATAAAAAATTTTTTCTCATCATATCATCTTTCTACAAATAAAACTTTATTCTCTCACTGTCTAAAATTAAAAACAATTCTCTTTTATCATTTTTACTTTATTTTTCTTCGTTCAATCTTTTAAATCTTTTACTTCTCTTGAATATTTTTCTCTTCTAACTCTAAAGAGTTTGATAAAAAGCAACAAGAATCACCAGCACAAACAGTTCAGCGTACGTCTATCTCTCTAACCAGAAAGTAAGTTGTTTTTTTTATCTTCGTTAAAAATTGATTATCAAAAATATAAAATTTATTTAATTTTTCAATTATAAAATTAGTTCTTTTTAATCGTGAATAAAACTAAAATTTAATTTTAAATTTATCTTCTATTTTTTTTTCATTGCATGTACCCTTTACATTTATTTTCTTTTTATAATATTTTCTCTTTTATTTTTATACAAAATAATAGAATAATTTTTCTTCATTATAACATTTAATTTTATCATTATAACTTTATTATTATTATTATTTAATGCACTGCCAATAGTTTCCTCTAAGGGAGGAAACTGGCTTTATTTTAACTTGAGACTCTCTTATGAGGCTGATGTTGGAATAAAAAATATAATATTTTACTAACCTGCACTGCCAATAGGGTCCTCTAAGGGAGGACACTGGCTTTGTTTTAACCTAAGACTCTCTTATGAGGCTCGGGTTAAAATAAAATTCACACAACACTATAGGTACACAAACACTCGGGTATTAATATTAAACAAATAATTTTTTTTTCTACGCCTTTTTTTTACTCGAGTCCAACGCTTCTGTGATAACTATAAAAGAATCCACCACCACTAAGCACGCGCGCGCCAACGCCAGAAATTCATAATAAAATATCAATTTATTTTATTGTGAATTTCCCCGACGTAACATACGCAGGGTTGCGAAAAAAGTAATTAAAAATTATTTGAATCACGAATCATTTTTGAATTTGTAATTAAAGTTTTATTTAATTAACAATTCCTTTTAAATTATTAATTAAAAATATTTTAATTAACAAATCAAAATCTAATCGTGAATTGAAAAGGCTTTAATTAAAAAATCAAAAGGAATTCTCAATTAAATAAATTTCAATTAAGAAATCAAAATGTAATCGTGAATTGAAAGGGCTTTAATTACAAAATCAAAAGGAATTCTTAATTAAATAAATTTCAATTAAGAAATCAAAATTTAATCGTGAATTGAAAGGGCTTTAATTCCAAAATCAAAAGGAATCCTTAATTAAATAAATTTCAATTAAAAAATCAAAATGTAATCGTGAATTGAAAGGGCTTTAATTCCAAAATCAAAAGGAATTCTTAATTAAATAAATTTCAATTAAGAAATCAAAATTTAATCGTGAATTGAAAGAGCGTCAGTTATGATTATGATTTGTGAATTCGAGGGCTTTAATTAAAAATTCCACAATTCCTTTTTAATTAAACGTACTAAGGAATTTGTATCATATATATGTATATAGAAAAACATATGTGGACGCGCACATACATACGCACCTAGGCTCATATATATGCAACATTTCATGTCTACCACACACACACACATACGGACAAGTTGATATATATATATATATATATATATATATATATATATATATATATATATATATATATATATATATATATACATGGTCTGTTTCATGTCAACTTGCACCCGTTGACCCGTATATATTTTAGTTTATATATATGTATATATATATACATACATACATACATACATACATGGGATATTTCATGTAGGTTAGCACGTACTCATAAGTACAGGTTTTCTTTTATATGTGGTACATTTCATGACAACACGCACACACCCATTCGTGTACCCTTAGATTTACATATATGGGACATTTCATGTCGATTCGCATGCATGCACACGCACGTTAATATATATTGGAATTTTTCACGTCAATTCGAACGCACACACACAGGTTTATATATATATGGGACATTTCATGTCAATTCGCATGCGTGCACACAAACTTTAATAAATATTGGATTTTTCACGTCAATTGGAACGTACGCACATACAGGTATATATATATATATATATATATATATATATATATATATATATATATATATATATATATATATATGAGATATTTCATGTCGTTTACAGGTTTTATATATATATATATATATATATATATATATATATATATATATATATATATATATGGGACAGTACATGTCGTTGCGCATGCATGCACACACACGTTAATATACATGGGATTTTTAATGTCAATTAAAACGCATACAAACACACAGGTTTATATATATTGGACATTTCATGTCGATTCGCATGCATGCACACGTACGTTAATATACATGGGATTTCCCATGTCAATTCGAACGCACGCACACACACACAGGTTTATACATTTGGTACATTTCATATCGATTTGCATGCATGCACACACGTTAATATACATAGGATTTTTCACGTCAATTATTACCCACGCCTATACAGGTTTATATATATGGGACATTTCATGACAACTCTAACACACCTATCCAAGCGCCCTTAGGTTCACATATATGGGACGTATCATGTCAACACGCACGCACCGGTTTTCATATATTTGACATATCTTGTCAACTCGAACACGCAAACACATCTAAACATGTATTTGAAATTTGTATTTATATATATGGGACCGTTTCTGTCTATTCGCATGTACGCACACACATGGGCTTATGAATATATATATATATATATATATATATATATATATATATATATATATATATATATATATATATATATATACACATATATATGTATGTATATCTGTGTACACATATACATGGGATATTTAATGTTAATCCACACGCGCTCATACACACAGGTTTATATACACGGGACGTTTCATGTCAATTTGCATGCATGACACACGTACTTGAGTTTGTATATATTTTTCTTTATATATATATATATATATATATATATATATATATATATATATACGGGGCTGTTCCTGTCAAAGCGCATGCACGCACACACATGGGCTTATGAATATATGTATATACATATACATGGGATATTTTATGTCAATTCACATGCGCGCACACACACACACACACACACACACAGGTACATATGGGCAAATCTTCAAAACTTTTTATGTACTACTGGCGAGTCATTTTGTAGCTGTTACTGAGTTTCCGCATGATGTACAATATCTAAACTGAGTTCACACCTTCTGTGCAATCCTGTGACTCTATTCCTAATGGATTTAATCAGTGTGCCACCAACGGTGCAGTAGATACTTCTATAAAACGTAAATTTTTATGTATGAAAAATTACATAATTTTATGTAAGTAAAAATTTACGTTTTATAGAAATATCTACTGTGCCGTTGATGGCACACTTACCAAATCTATAAGAAATAGAGTCACAGGATTGCCCGAAAGGTGTGAGCCCAGTTTAGATAGTGTGCATCATGCGGCAAACCACTAGCAGTCGTGAAAGGACTTTTCAAAAGCATCACGAGAAAATTAAAAGTTTTAAAGATTTGTCCATATATATATATATATATATATATATATATATATATATATATATATATATATATATATATATAAGTGCCACCAGATTTTTTTTAAACAAGTGAGCAGTTTTTAATCAGTTACACAAACAGGTTATTTTTTCTATGTTACTTAAAATAAAAAAAGTCTAATTTAGGAAAAATTGCTAATATTAATACTGATAAAAATCTTAAAGATTTTTAAGGAATGGTTTTACTTTTTGATGGATAATTTGATTATATGATTTTATTTTCAAAAAAGTTTTTCCCATAATAGTTATCTGTAATAAAAAAATTCTTTTACAATGTTAATTACTTTTTCCTGACATTCGTTTTGAAAGTTTATGCTTAGCAAGTTTAAAATTTGGTTGTGACACTGATGATGCTGCTATAAATTATTTTGGATGTGTTATAATTAGTGTGCTGCCTCAATTTTCAACTGAAGGATTATAAATTAAGGATATTTTGGATTGAATTGCGGAAATAAAATAAATGATTAAAGAATTAGAATCAACAAATCAATAAATTCAATTATTAATAGTTAAAAAAAAATGTTATCATGTCAGTGAGTTTTTTCGACAGGGTTGTACATAAATTAAATTAATTAAAATTAATATTTTCAATCAATCATATACCTATTTTTTTATTAAAAGATATATTTTTACAAAATATGTAACGGTAAAAGAGTAATTCACAGAAAAAATTGTACTTCGTTAAAAAATTTTATAAATTATAAAAACACAAGTTTTTTAAACTTCATAAAATAATGAATAGCGTACTGTACATATTGTTCTTGTAGCAAAAATTCTACATGTAAAAATGTAATAAGATTAAAATACAAATAACGATTAATTAAACGTATTTATAAATTATAACATAAATTTAGCAAATGAAATAAAATTTTAGGAAATCCTATTCTAATCTCTGCTGCACTGTAACAATAGTCTCATTCTAATATGAAAAATTGAAAAAAATTATAAAACTTATTCTTTTTTATAACTTTGGCATGAAAATTGCATGAAATAAGCGACAAAATGTTTTTTATTTGAAAAATAGACTTTTCAAATTTTTGGAAATTATATCATACAAATTTTCCTGGACATTTTCCGACTTCACCCCCTTTGAATTAATGTTTAGTGACAAAATATATAAAAAAAATTTTTGGAACCGTGGACTTTAATGTTACTATAGCAATCTCCCCTATTTTCCAACCTGACTTTTTCATGTGAGCACCATTGCGCGGTACTTTCTGAATAAGCGGTTCAATTATTCGTGAAAAATTAAAGGAAGACCGCAACCAGCCTAAACCATTCTTTTTTTATCAACAGTTGGTGGATTAAAGAATAATTTTAGCTAATTAAAATGTAAAAATTCTTAATTATATTGGTCACCAATGATTAGTGCAATAAAATAAAAAAAATCATTAAAAATGGCAAAATGAATTTTTTTATATTTATGATGTTTTTACAGAGAAATGGTGCAATGTACGGCAAAATTGATAAGAATATTTTCGACTTAATATTTGATGAAAAACACGAAAAATTATGTTTTTCTGCGAAGAATTAACAACCAGAAAATTTACTTTAGAGATTTTCCTAACTATTTTCCAGCTATCCACCCTCGAAATTCGTGTTCAAGGCACCAAAATACATAGGAAAAACTTTGGTGGAGCCGTGGATCTCCATCGGCTACGGAAACTCTCCTAGCTACCTATATTAGTTATAAATGTCCTCCGTATTCAGGTGAAATACCCCGGTGAACATGTACATTAAGGTTTGGAAAGATTCTGATGTAAAAGAACCTTTCTAATTTTTTGGTTTTTGGTACCAGTCCATAATACAACTTTGTGAACTCTTATGAAAAAAATTGTCATGATTTTCGTTGATACCTTCTGAACTTTTTTGATTCATTAAGTTTTACTAAGGAATAGTAACCTTAATTTTATCGAATTCACAATTAATGAACAATTAAGATCGCTTTAGATTTGAACAGCACTGTAAAGTTTTCAGGAGAATCCTTCTAGATTGTATTTTAAAAAATTCTTCAGAAATATTTTCCACGTTTTATCATCGTATGAATATATTTATTAAATTATTGGTAAATAAATGATTATAAATCTATGAGATCATTTTTTTTTTTTTTTTTTTAACGTCGCTATATTTATGCTATGCTATTATTGCTATGCTAATCAGCGACGGAGCTCGTAAGTGTGTTTGTGAACAAAGCACATGTAACGTACAGTGGTGCTTGTATCAATCGGCCGAGAGCGGGATTCGAACTCGGAACCTCGAGATTACGAATCCAACGCTCTACCGAATGAGCCACAGACCGACTCCTATGAGATCATGTAAGAATACGGATGAATCTTTATATTTTCTGTATATTGATTGAAAGGTTAATGAAACTTCACGAACTCTGTGGAAGTAAATCGAGATGAATTATTACAATCTTGTAAAGAGTTTAATAGCTATTAAAGATCCTTAAGAGGAGGTCGAGTATATATGTCCTATTGTAATCAAAAAATGGATTTTTTAACAAAAACTAATAATTTTAGCAAAAAATAAAGAGAAAGCCCCATCTTGTATCATAAAAAGCAATATTTTCTTTGATAAGGAAAAAATTTTTTTATCGATTCCTTTTGAAAAAAACCTTGAAAAACATAAAATATCGAGGTTTGGATGGACAATTCAGTTTTTCAAAGTTTTCTTTGAAACGAAGCGATAAAAATAATTTTTTCTCATAAGAGAAAATATTGCTTTTTAGTATACGAGATGGGGCTTTCTTCTTATTTTTTGCTACAATCATAAGGTTTTGCAGAAAATTGAATTTTTTTATTATAAAAGGATAGAGATGTACGACCTGCTATTAATAAAATACCGTGAAAATTATTTATGATTCTCAGTAACGATCTTGAAGTTATAAAAAAATATACATATTATTAAATTTTTTTAACTCTTGAAATAGTTAAGCATACCATGGAATCGTTTGATAGTGGAAATAAAGCCATTTTACACGACTAAGCTATAAATTTTTTTTGTGAATAAATACAATAAATCGCACTAATTTATTAATACTAGGCAATTTTTCAGTTTATTAATAAGTTAATTTAATTAATACTATGATATGCCCTTCAAAAATCACTATTCAATATATTAGAAATTCATAAAGAATCTGAAGAAGTCATAATCATATTTTTTGATATATGGGGATATCCACAAAACTTTTAATTGTCTAGTAACAGGTCATATTACAGCTGTTACTGGGTTACCACATGATGCACATTGTTTAAACTAGGTTCAAATCTTTTGTGCTATCCCGTAACTCTATTTCTGATATATTTTGTAAATGTTTAACAAACGGCGCAGTAGATATTTCTATGAAACATTCATATTTACTCATAAAAGATTACCGTAATTTATCTTATGTGTAAATTTACTTTTTATAGAATTATCTGCTGCGCCGTTTGTGGCACATTTACAAAATACATCAGAAATAGAGTTACAGGATAGCACAAAAGATTATAACCTAGTTTAAATAATGACCTGTTACTAGAGAATTTAAAGTTGGATGGATATCCCCATATAATACCATAGTGGTACACATGAAATTGGAAAGGTTCTAAAAATATATAAATTACAATAACTTTTCTGATGAGGATATATTATTCAGATTAATATTATTTTTAAAATTAGATAACATTATTTTTATTTTTAAGAGCATGACGAAGCTTCCAGTGTTCTAATAATATTTCCAATCCCAAGTTATGAATAAACAATGCGTTTAATAACATTTTTTTGCGACAAAGAAAAAATTTGTAAGATTCAACTCGAGTGCGGACAACTCAAGAAACCCACGAAAATACTACATAAAAAGTAATAATACAAACTTTCAATGTAACGTATTTGAAAAGACGCGTAGTCTTTTTTCCAACGAATTTTTTACCTAAATTTGTTGGATGATTTAGAAAGAAAAGAGCGTGGTTCTTTTCCTTTGAAATTTTATCTAATCATGAAATTCCCTAACTAATCTTATTTTGAATTTACCCTTGTTTGAATAAAAATGAATTGACACTTAATTTTACTTTAACTTTGAATCCTTTAATTGAATTAAATTTAAGTTTACACTGTATTTGACTTTACCACTAATTTTGCACACAAAGATCTATTAATTTGCAAAAGAGATATTAAATGATTCTACTGATACAAAGCAACTAACCTTGCGGTTGTAGTTGCTTTGTTTTAATTGATTTTATCTAAAATTTACACTTTATTTATCGGGAAAGGATTCACTCAATAAATACACAAATATAAAGGAAAAAAGCCATGTGGCATAAAAAACCCTTGATTTATTCCCTACAACTTTACACACTATTTGCCACACGATTATATTTTTATTCGCACGCACGCAAAGATGAAAGAAGAAAAAAGGCACGATGAAAATTTGTATAGCCGCGGCTTAGGTGGGCGAAGGTGATGCGTTGATTCGCAATCGACCGTTCGTCGCTGTACGGAAACTTGTCCGCACCAGTAAAAGCCCCAGTTAGCTTTTGAAAAGAAAGAAATTTAGAACGAAATTTGATGTTCTCGCAAGAGACAAGACCGCTCGAGGCGATGTCACGCTTGATACTAACTATTTTTTTCGCGGCACTTAAAAAGTCTCCCTGTTCTCTCCCCCCTTTCGTCTACGAGCTGACTTAAGGGAGGTGAGAACAGGCGACTGTAAGTGCTGCCGCTCATCATCGTTTTTGATTTTTACATAAATTTATGTTGCGACGCAACAGTATTTTAAGATTAGGTTTGTCGAGCTTGATATAATTTCCAATCCAAGTTCATAAAAAATTTACAAGTTTAAATGATTTTTTATTTTAACAAAAATTATTGTATTAACATAGCTTTAGTGCGGACAAGTCATTATATTTGTTTTTCTCATCCGTGCTGAGTAAGCGGCCTATAGCGCATGCGTTTTCGGGGTAGTAAGTAGCTAATAGCGCGCGCTGCGTGTGTTGTTTTTTGAGGGCGTGTGTTTCACAGCTATGTATAATATTATTTTGTATTAAATCACGTAAATACGTCACATTCTGTAAAATAATGTCACGCAAAAGCGTCAATTAATGTAAAATAGCAAAGGTTTATACAAGCGCAGCGCCCTCATACTGTATCTCATCGACCATATGATGAATTTTATACTCTATCTCGCTTTAACCTCTGACAAAGTAAATCGTATCATCTATTCTTGTATTATTTTTACATTAACGAAATCGTAATTATTCCGTATAAACGTGAAATTGGTGAACTAAAAGTATGTAATTTAATTACAAATAATAGTACCAAAAAGTATTGAAATATACTATTGCGAGTCAGTCGTACGGCAGATATGAGAGAGAGAGAGAGAAACTCGGGCAATGGCGCTATACGCTACGCTCGTGCGCCAACTTGCCCTCGTGCGCAATAGTCAACTAAACCTTACTCGTTACACAATATACTATTAATTTACGAATTTAAAATGATATTAATGAAATAAAAAAAGCAAAACTTGATTGCTGTAGCTCCAACATCAGATAAATATTACGGAAAGAAACATAATGAATCACCCAAATTCACAATTTTATAAATTACAACTGAATCACTGGAAAAATAGTTGCATACAATAGACTTTTCCAAATTTTATGAGTAACGGCTTATAATTGAAATTTCAATGTCCGAACGATTCGGAAAACTTGAAACATTTATCAATTTTCATTTCATAATAGTTCTTAAACATTCTTTAAAGACCGGAAAAATATTTGTTCCGATTCTTTTAGAAATTTTAGGGTCATTTTAACGAGGATATAACTGATGATGATGTAACAAAATTCAACTGCAATAATCACAAATTTTCCAATCGAAAACGTTTCCATAAATAATTTCCATAACTTTATAATTTCCGCGAAAATAATCATAATCTTCATAATTCTGCAAAAATGACGATTTATATTGACTTTTTCATAAATTTAAGTAACTTATAGAAATTTTCTCAAATTCAATTTACTTGTTTTTGTTATAAAAAACGAAAGATAATTAGTCTCAAAGCAGACTTAACGTAGGTAAATATTATTTTTTTATATACGCTTTTCTTATATTCGCCTTCATGTCTGTTTGCATGTTTATCTGTCTGTAATAAAATCTTGCGCGCTCGATTTCAGGCACTTCTTGACAGATATAAATTCTGACAATTGGCATAGACTTTGGTCTTGGATGACAATACAATAATCAGTTGTCATTTTGGTACCTGGACATCCAGGTCGATGATAATGGGTGTGAAAAGTCATCTCCGAGGAAGTATAAATGGGGAGGCTTTCTTTGGGTCAAGGCGAGTTTCTCGGGGGTTTTCAGGGTTGCTAAAACCGAATTTGAGATCAAACAATTGCCACAAAAGGATGCACGTTGTCCAGAATACGCATGGACGTCGTCTTCGAGGAAGTACAAGTGGGGAGGCTTTCTCTGGGTCGAGGTGGGTTCCCCGGGGGATTTTGGGGCTGCTAAAACCTAATTCAAGGTTTGAAAGTGAATCTATAATGCATAATAATGATTTAGGATGAAGAGGTCGAACTGGAGTACCAAGTCCCCGATAACGGATGTACCTGAGTGTAATCTTCGAAAAGTCTGGTTGCAATGTAACTCTAAATGATAATAAAAACAATTTTAACTTAAAAATAGAAAATACAAAATTTTAAAAACATGCTTTAAAAATAAAATACAATAATTGAATAAATAGACTAAAAAGTATAAAATAAATAAATTAACTTTTTTTAAATTTTTTAAATAATAGCGCTTATTACCTGTATATCGGAATGATGTTTGATGAAAAAATGTTAAAATTATTCACTAATTACAATAGTAATATGCTTTCTCGAAGTTAAATTTCGCTGGCATTATTCGAACGAAAAATTCATAAATTAGTAGGGATACTACCGCAAATTTATATGCGAGATGATTTGTATGAATGATCTTTATATATGGGTATCGACTACGAGTAAATCAACATATTTCATGGAACTTGCATGAATCTTAAACAATTGTTCTTTTAAAATCTTTTTATTTCCGAGTATTCTCCGACCTAATCAAACAACCTTAGAATCGAAATCTAAAAGAATCTCTAAGTTTCATTTGACGTAGTCCCTGCAAATATCTGTAAACTTCATAATCGGTATGGAAAATTTCAAAATTCATTCATATAGACGATTTCCAGGTAGCCAGGATCACCTAGATATTGTGAGATGTCATCTCGGAAAACGTACATGTTATTAATAAATAATGGCTAAATTTCAAAAGATATTCTTGTAGACAATGTTTATCTTACTCGGAACATCCATGTTTGGCTAGATAACATTTGAAACAACTTCAAAGTAGTTATTAAACTATAAGTTGAATTTCAAAAGTTTTAGCTGTAGATGATGTTTAAGTTGTCATTAACACCTAGGTATCCAAAGACGGCGATCGTGGGTACCACAGCATAATAAATAACTATTTTTTAAATATTGTCTACATCGATAAGGTAAAGTATGTATATATATATATATATATATATATATATATATATATATATATATATATATATATATATATAAAGTTAAATATGTGTTTGTATGTGTAAGCGTGTGCGTGTGCGTATGAGTTGAAATTAAATGTTCCAAATAAACTTGAATAAACCTGTGTGTGTACGTGCGATTCTACATGAAATGTCCCTTATGTATATATATATATATATATGTTTATATCATGCTTGTAAGTCGACATGAAAAGTCCCACGTACATGAACGCGTGTGTGCATGCATGCGAATTGACATGAAATGTCTCATATATATAAACCTAAGGATACTTAGATAGGTGTGTACAAGTTGTCATGAAATGTCCCATATATATATAGAAAAACCTGTGCTTGCGAGTACGTGCAAGTTGACATGAAATGTCCCATATATATATATATATATATATATATATATATATATATATAAACAAAAAAATTGCGGGTAAACGTGAGCAATTTGATATGAAATAGACCATATATACATATGCAAAAACCTGTCAGTAAGGTCGTACATGAGTTGACATGAAGAGTCGCATGTATATAAAAGCGTGTATGCATGAATGCAAATTGACATGAAACGTCGCATATATGTAAACCTGAAAGAAATCGGATAGGTGTGTGAGAGTTGTCATGAAATGTTCCATATATATAGAAAAGCCTGTGATTATGAGTACATACGAGTTGACATGAAATGTCCCATATATATATATATATATATATATATATATATATATATATAATCCTGTGTGTGTGCAGACGCATTGGCATGAAATGTCCCATATATATAAACCTGTATGTGCGTGCGTTGAAATTTACAGAAAAAATCCCATGTATATCAACGTGTGGGTGCATGAATGAAAATTGACACGAAACGTCCCATGTATGAAAACCTGAGAACTCGGATAGGTGTGTGAGAGTTGTCATGAAATGTTCCATATATATAGATAAGCCTGTGATTATGAGTATGTACAAGTTGACATAAAATGTCCCATATATATATATATATATATATATATATATATATATATATATATATATATATATATATAATGCTGTGTGTGTATGTGTGCGTGCGCATTGGCATGAAATGTCCCATATATATAAACCTGTATGTGTGTTCGTTGAAATTTACATAAAAAATCCCATGTATATTAACGTGTGTGTGCATGAATGAAAATTGACATGAAACGTCCCATATATGCGAACCTGAAGGAACTCGGATAGGTATGTGAGAGTTGTCATGAAATGTTCCATATATATAGAGAAGCCTGTGATCATGAGTACGTACGAGTTGACCTGAAATGTCCCATGTATATATATATATATATATATATATATATATATATATATACATATATAATCCTGTGTGTGTGTGCATGCCCATTGGCATGAAATGTCCCATATATATAAACCTGTCTGTGGGTGCGTTCTAATTGACGTGGAATGTCCGTATGTATGTATGTATGTATGTATGATATATACATATATATATATATATATATATATATATATATATATATATATATATATATATATATATATATCAACTTGTCTGTATGTGTGCGTTTGGGTCGACACGAAATGTTGCATATATATGAGCCCAGGTGCGTATGTATGCGCGCGTCCACATCTGTTTTTCTATATACATATATATGATAAAAATTCCTTTAAAACGTTTAATTAAGAAGGAATTATGGAATTTTTAATTAAAGCCCTCGAATTCACAAATCATAATCATAACTGACGCTCTTTCAATTCACGATTAAATTTTGATTTCTTAATTGAAATTTATTCAATTAAGAATTCCTTTTGATTTTGGAATTAAAGCCCTTTCAATTCACGATTACATTTTGATTTCTTAATTGAAATTTATTTAATTAAGGATTCCTTCTGATTTTGGAATTAAAGCCCTTTCAATTCACGATTAAATTTTGATTTCTTAATTGAAATTTATTTAATTAAGAATTCCTTTTGATTTTGTAATTAAAGCCCTTTCAATTCACGATTACATTTTGATTTCTTAATTGAAATTTATTTAATTAAGAATTCCTTTTGATTTTTTAATTAAAGCCTTTTCAATTCACGATTAGATTTTGATTTGTTAATTAAAATATTTTTAATTATTAATTTAAAAGGAATACTTAATTAAATAAAACTCTAATTACGAATTCAAAAAGGATTTGTGAATTAAAATTTATTTAAAGCCCAAAATGATTTAAATATTTGCAACCCTGAACATACGTATCATTTTTGGAGCCCCCATAAGGGATAGTTAACGGAAAAAAAGAGTTAAATCATTAAACTCTTCAAGTTATTCGGGTTCGGAAATTTAAATTTTTTATTCAAAGAAAAAACGTTATCGCTGCCGCATTTTTCTTTTCAAATTAGAATTTTTCATTTTGCGTTATTACACTGTAAGTTGGTAATATATAAAAAAACAGATTAGTTAACAACTTCGAAAAGGAGAAGTGAAGTGACACCAAGCTAACTCGCATGGTAAATGCAGAATTACCATAAGCGAAATATTAATAGAGCGTACAGTCGATAAAGTAGGTTGAGCAGCCGGTAAATGCCCAGTGGTAATTCTTTTAGCTGTCGGTAAAGGCTCTCAACCAGTACAACAATCATCACTCTATCGGTAAAAGTAGGTTCCCGAAGCTTAAAACAAATTTTGAACGGTAAAATATTTTTCATACTTTCGCTTTACTTTACGGAAATTTAAAGGAGGTCCCTAAAAACAATAAGATTCGTAACCTAGCGCGAATAAAACTAAGAACTAGGCGAGAAAGAGTAAAGATCGACTCTTTCCTTTTAATAAATTTATTAACAAAAGAAATCTCTCACATTTTAACAATTTATGATAAAATACTTTGCTCTGAATTTTTAATCTAAGATTTTATTATAAAAAAAATAATAAAAATAACGTTTCTCTTTCAATATAATTATTCTTTTTCTTTTTAATTATTTGAGGTAGTTCTCCACGGAATTCAATTAGTAGACAAAGTTTTTTTTTTTTTAAAATACACGAAATCCCTTGAGCTTCAAGGAATATGTTACAATTTTTGAGTATAGATAGCTAAACTAACAAAATATTCACTATAAAAATTTACGATTACATGACCATTTTAGTGCCATCCGTAAATGTGGCAACCTCGCATTTTCCACTTGTGTTCGCAATTCCAGCGAGAAATTTCCAATCTTATAATTTTATCATTACAACCTAATAAAATTATTTGTAATAGTAATAATATAAAAACGTAAAGAAAACTAAAATTAATATTATCTTTGATATTATTATTATCATTATTTTTATAAAAATTTTAAATTAATTACATTAATAAGCGTATAAAATAGATTACAAAAACTTTTATAATAATTTTATAAAAACTAATTTTTTATTTTGGAAATAATTCGCGCACTACAATTGCTTGTCCAAGTTAGATAAATCAACGTGTCTATTTGTTTTCATATGATTTTTATATAAAATACTGTCGCATTTTGTTTCCTATGATTTCTTAATAAAAAGAATTTAAGATTTACTTTATAACAAAAGTATAATGAGTTTGAATCT
This sequence comes from Anastatus disparis, assembly GCA_017163975.1. Classification (NCBI taxonomy): domain Eukaryota; kingdom Metazoa; phylum Arthropoda; class Insecta; order Hymenoptera; family Eupelmidae; genus Anastatus; species Anastatus disparis. The sequence goes on from JAFFSR010000325.1 coordinate 1,345,122, forward strand.
CATAAAAAGAACGAATAGAAAATAAATATTAGTTTTATTAACATTTAGAAGCTTATTCTGTCTATTTTTTACGCTACACTTTGTAATAATTTTTCTCGCTTGCGCAACTTTCATTTTTGTAAACTGCCCTTTTCTTTTTCTCGAGTTCTTTTGACTGTGTGGTTTGATTTTGGAGACATATAAGGCATAACTACCGAGATGAGAGAGAGCGCTATATTTGTGCGAGTGAAATAGAAGTTGAAGATTTATATAAGTAAAAGCGTGACAACAGTGTAGTACTCGATAGTAAACATTTAAATTTCATATTATTTTGAATTTTTGATTATGAATTTATTTCCTTTATTCATGAAATTATGAATTATTAAACTTCTGCTGTAAAATTGTTAAAGGTTTAAAAGTTTTTAAAAAAAAAATTAAATTATTTAAATGTAATTTTTAATATAAAATAATAATTGAAATTTATTAAATTAATTTTAATTTTACTAGTTTTTATTAGTTTCTTTCAATATTTATAAAAATTCATTTTAAAATTTTAAAATTTTATGCAGTACTTATTGTTGTTAGTTAGTTAGTTTATTTTCAAATGCCACAAAAACTAAAAATTTAAAGTATCAAATTTTCGTCAGATAATCTTCTATTAATAAATGAAAAATCAAGTAATTCTAATATACGGTTATAAAATGATCACGATAAACAACTTCAAAAGAATCACATAACGAATGGTGCTCTGTTTTCCGATTTTAAAAATCGAAACCTTAAAGTGCGATAAAAATCAAATCACACACGATAAAATAATTATTAATAAAAGAGCGATTTATATAATAGTAATTTGTAACACGGATAGACACGGAAAACTTCAAGAAAAATAAAACCTATTTAAAAAGATATATTATCACTATATTCGTTTTCTTATTGTTATTTTAAAAAATTGAAGAAATAGTAAATTTTTAGATTATTTTTTTTTAGACATTTCTTAAATCTTTCAAAATTTTGATAACGTAAACTATTACAAAGTCAAAAATTATTTCACGAACATATAGCTTTTTATACACTTAATATAAATCTAACGTATTTGATTTTCAAGATATATTTTAAATGAGAATTAAAATAAGTACCAGAAAAATTTTATTATGTAATATTGGAATCCTAAATTCTAAATAACCAATGAATTAAGTTATTTAAAAATTAATATTTTCAACAATATGAAATCCATAAAATATATAAAAATAAAATAGTTCAAATCCATTCTTAACGATATGTATATCGTTCCTATTTTTCAAAGTAGAAATAAAAATAAAAATTCGAATTTATATTTTCTTAATTATAGTAATTATATAATTCTTTCAAACAAAAATTTTTCATTTTATTTTGCAGAAGAACTGTTTATTCTAAGCGTGATTTAATCTTGAAATTAAATAAAAACTTTTAAAAATAATACATTTTTAGGCAAGTATTATACTATATTTTTGAAAATTTTTTAAGCTGTCAATCTAGAAATATTTTATATACTAAATTATATTATCGAAATTGTATTACTTATCATTTTTTTTTTATTTTATAAATTATTTTAAATTATTCCGAAATATTTTAATTTTTTTTTTTTTTTTATTATTTACAAAATTATTTGTCTTGCTATAAGCTAAAAGGTTCATAACATCTGTATTTTTAAAGAAAATATTTATTGCTAAATTTATTGCTTAATAACTATTTTATGGTACAATTTAAAAAAAAAAACGGAATTCAGAAGTAAATGGCATAGGATTGTTACAATGTTCTAATTTTAAATATACAATAACAAATGAATATAGAGCGGTACTTTGCACTCTCAACATCTTCACACAAAAGAATTTTGTAAACGGAAATTAGCAATGCTTATATTGATAATTTAATTTAAAAAAAAAAAATCTAACTATAATTATAATTTAATTATTTATCAATGATTTTCATTATTAAATTTTAAATTGACGATTTTATTTAAGAATATTATATTAAATCAAATCTCGGTTTTTCGCTAATGATATGATTCTATTCAATCCACCAATCATATTTCTTAATATAAATTGTTTCACAACATCCGGCCATCGTTTTTTTTTTTTTTTTTTTTTTTATAATTTTAATTGGCCTTTTGACTATTAACCATATTTGGTTTTCTTGTCTTTGGCCATGACCAGGTATTTGCCCATTGGGACTTTTTTTGTATATTTTTGTTTTTCGGGTTTATTCCCTCGGAAAAACTTCGAAAATTATTTTTTCTAATTTTTCCTAGGGAATCAAACCCTGGTCCACTGGAACGCAAGGTCAGTTGATTTTTACAACTGCACTTTTTCATCCCTTAGCGACGGAGCTCGTAAGTGTGTTCTGTGTACAAAGCACATGAAACAGAGGTGCTCGTTTGAAAAACAGCCGAGAGCGGGATTCGATCTCGGTTCCCCAAGAATACGAATCCAACGCTCCTACCGACTGTGCCACAGACCGGCTCTTCGTTTTTTTTTTAAAGAGGATTATTCATAAATATTCAGTTGACTTTAGAGTCCGTGGAGAAACGTCTTAATGATACCGATAACATATACTAACGAGTTCTTTACTCTTTCACACCTAAATAATTTAACCGACAGAGTTAATCAATTAGAATCGGTACAACAAGCTACACAAATTAGTTTAAATAATTTAAGTGAAGAGAATAAAAATTTAAAACGAATAGCCGATATAGAAAGGGTAATAATATCAGACTTAATTAATGCTAATAATGAACTGTATAGCATAACAAGTAAAATTAATAATAAAAAAAATAATATTACATCTTTTCTGGGTAGTTATGTTATTAATACATTAAAAAGAATTGAATCATTAGAGTCCCAACAGAGAGATTACTATGATCAATTAAATAAAATAACTTTAGAATTAAATAATCTCAAGCTTTAAACAAACAAATTTCACTTAAACTATCGGATATTTTGATAGTGAACAATAACTCCCAACCGCTATCGCGAGCGCAAAGAAGAAGCCGCGCAAAAGTAATCTTAAGAGATCTTCGTGAAAAGGGGGAGATATTCGCTACTCTTCAGGAATATAATGAGAGTAGACGAATAGAGCCTAAACCCCTATCGGTTAAGCAAAAGATTGAAGTAAGCACCAGTTGTCCTTGTAAAAAACATGTTTTTCAAGGCCGTTTCGATCACGACTGTAACGAGTGCATCATAACAAGAAGAACTTATTGGAAAAAAAACTATAAAAAATATTATATTGCCGATTGTAATCGCCATTTATTCGATAATTTAATATCATTCGAAACCTCGTACAAAGATCCAACTAGACCATCCTTGGATGAAAGGATTAAACTACCAACAGTAAATAAACCTACAAAAGTCGTGAAAACGCCAACACCTGATGCGGATTTTAAAGCTCGTGTAAGCGAGTACGCTAAAATGATCCATAGGGCAATTCATGACGATATTAAAAAATTCGCGAGAGAACAATTGTCTCAAAGTAAATAAATTTCTTCTTTTAATTTTTAAATAAATTGTATACATAACTCCGTTTAATTTTTATTATATTTTTCAAATAAAATTCTTTAATAAATAAATAAATCTTTCTTTCTTTTTTTTAAAAAAATATATAACATTATTTTACTTTTCCTATGTCAAACAATAGAATAACGCGTAATCAAGCTAAAGAGGACGACGAACTAAGAAAAATTGTAGACGATGTCAACCCTTTTACGACAAAAGATAAAATTCCTCGTGAAAAGGACAACAAAAGCGCACCAATCGAAAACAAAAACCAAATAAGCGGTATAGATTCTGACGATATAGCCGAAAATAATAACGCGGTGAATACTACTTCAGTACAGAGCTTAGACTCTAAAACCAATTTTAAATTAACAGAATCGTATCAGGAAAACGAGTCTAAATTAACTTTTAACATGACTTCGCCAACTGTTCCACCTACCCTAGCTAATAATCAGCTAGTAGTTATAAAGGATGCGGTCGAAGTCGTGCCCTATTTTGATGGAAAGAACATCCCTTTGGCGCAATTCTTACAGAGTTGCAAAGAAGCCAAGACGATGATCGACCCAGTGGCCGAACAAAATTTAACACGTCTGATTAGGGGACGACTTCAAGGTGAAGCGCGAAACGCGATCAATGGATGTGATTTCAAAGACGTATCCGAATTACAAAGTTACATTAGAAAAATATACGCTCCTGTTAAATCTATTCACCAGCTCCTAGGAGAATTAGGGAATGAGTTTCAGAAGGATAAAGAGACCGTCATTTCCTTTGCCAATAGAGTACGCGAGCTTGGTAGGAAAATTTTGGAAGTAGAAGAAATGTCTGCCGGTGGCGAGGTATCAGACGCAGCAAAGACTAGTCTAGAGGAAAGCATCGTGGAATGCTTTAAACGAGGCCTACGACCAGAAATAGAGCAAAGATTTACGAAGAACAAAATCGAGGACGTAATTTATGAAGCAATTGACATTGAGAAACGTCTCGAAGCCAAAAATCAGTTACGAGGATTTGCTAGTATTGAAAAATCAGCTCATAAAAGGATAAATCTCTGCCAAGTTTGTAAGACAGAAGACCACGAGACCGGAGATTGTGACAAGAGAAATTTACCAGCAGTATGCAAGTTCTGTAAAAGAACGGGGCACACTGAAGAAAGATGCTTTCTGAAAATGAAAGATCTTCCAGAATGCCAGCTGTGCAACAGGGCTGGACATATTGCGAGTCAATGCCGATTAATTTCAAAGTGCCAAATATGTAATAAGATTGGTCATATTGCTAAAAATTGCAATCAAGCATACTCTGCAATTTGTCAGATTTGCAATAAAGTCGGACATTCGGCAACAGCTTGCCCCAATAATCCAAGGATTGTTGGATCAAAATCACAAATGCTGTGCCAAATATGCTCATTACCAGAACATACAGCTTACAATTGCAGTACGAACAAAAACCAATTAAATCGAAATTGGAATGATAAACAATGTGCATACTGCAAAAATAAAGGACACTTAATTGCGGAATGTAGAAAAAGGCAATTTAATCAACAAAGAAAGCAAAACTCGGGAAATGAGACGAGTCCACGGACTTCGGGCGTGAGCCAGAGGACTCGAAGCCCGACACGCCCATTAACACAAAATCAAGTAAACAACATACTCTGCGAACTCTTACCATAAGGTTAAGGTTCCCAGGTGAGACTGTGCCGTATATCTCTTTTAACATACAAAGAGACGGACCCGATCTCAACTTTATGTTAGACAGTGGATCCGAGGCTAATCTCATGAGAATAGACGCCATTCCCGATCATTCATTTATTCGTAGAACAAAATTATACAATTTGATAGGAATAGGTGAAAAATCGGTAACTACGCTGGGTACAATAAAATTGAATTTCCAAGGACATCCTACCGAATTTTTAATAGTACCTCCCACGTTTCCTATACCTTATGAAGGAATCTTGGGCTCTGAATTTTTCTCGGAATCCAAAGCAAAAATAAATTTCGAAGAGAAAATTTTAGAAGTATATAATTCAAGATTGCCTTTCAAACAAAGTAAATTGTTAAAAGACTTAACTAGTCTTCGACTTATTTGTGTCGAGTATACAGCTAGACTAAGCTTTTTGCCTGTGATTCGCTTACAATCGAATGAAGGGTGCCATTGGTTTTTAATTGATTCTGGGTCTGAAGCCAACTTAATAAAAGAAAAGGTCTTGCCAATTAATAGCAAATACGACAGTTCAATTAAAATTCATTTAAAAGGAATAGGAACTGAATTAATGCCTACCTTAGGAGCGATCGATCTTGGCTTGCTTGGACAACAATCCTTATTTCACGTCGTGCCAGACGACTTCCCAATGCCTACAGACGGAATATTGGGTTCACATTATTTGAATGACGTCGAAGCTATAATTGACTATGAATCTTCAAATCTTATAATACGAACAAGATGTATTCCCTTTATTTTTGATGAGGTTTCTGTGGAAAGTTTAGACAAACTCTCAGAACACAGAACAGAACACAAATTTCAGACGAAGATATGTTATCAATGGCACCGTTTTATAAACAAGATTCCATTTCTTACGTGCCTTCTGAACTAGATTTACCAGATTTCGATATAACCAATGAAGACATCTCATTCCGAAATCAATACTTCATATCTAAGCAGGAAACTATGGACGATTTAAATATTCCTAATAATACGAATTTTGAAGAAAACCTTGCTATATTAGATATAGAAGTTTTACCAACGAATACGAAACAAATTTTTAATATTAACCAAACTAATATTAGTAAAAACCTGCGACTAGATCATTTAAACCCCGAAGAAAAGGATTATGTGGAAAATTTAGTGTGCAAATATAGAGATAGGTTTTACCTGCCAAATGACGACTTGCCAGGAACCAGTGTAATAAAACACGCTATTTGCACAACAGATAATACACCAATTAACGTAAAACAGTACAAATTTCCATATACTTTAAAAGACGAAATAAATCGTCAGGTACAAGACTTACTAAAGAAAGGAATTATAGAAAATTCCACTTCGCCTTACAATAGCCCTGTATGGATCGTACCAAAAAAGGCTGATTCTCACGGTAATCCAAGATGGCGATTAGTCATTGATTATAGACAATTGAATGAGAAGACAATTAGCGATGCATACCCCCTACCGAATATCACCGAGATCTATGATCAGGTAGGAGGGGCTAAATATTATACAGTGCTCGACTTAGCATCCAGATTCCACCAAATAAACATGCTGGAGTCCAACGCTAACAAAACTGCTTTCAGCACCCCTTTCGGCCATTATGAGTTTAAAATAATGCCTTTTGGCCTAAAAATTGCACCGGCTACATTTCAAAGACTCATGGACCGAATTTTAACTGGGTTACAGGATGTAAAATTATTTGTATATTTAGATGATATCGTAATATATGCCAATACATTGGAAGAGCATAACGAAAAGTTCGAGGCTCTCATGGAACGACTGGAACAAGCTAATCTAAAGCTCCAGACTGATAAATGTGAGTTCCTTAAAAGAAAGGTAACATATTTAGAACATGTCTTGAGTGAAAAGGGTATACAACCAGACCCTAAGAAGATCACTGCAGTTAAAGATTTTCCTAGATCCAAGAATGTTAAAAATATACGACAATTTCTTGGTTTAACAGGTTATTACCGTAGGTTTATAAAGGATTTTTCTAAAATAGTTAAACCTTTCAGCAAACTATTACAAAAAGACGTACCGTTTGAATGGACCGATAAAACAGAACAAGCCTATTTGGAGTTAAAGGAAGCTTTATGCAAAGCTCCTGTTTTAATTTTTCCAGATTTGACAAAACCATATAACATCACGACTGATACATCAGGTTATGCAATCGGAGGAGTTTTGTCGCAAGGAGAAATCGGACATGATCAACCAATTGCATTTTGTTCACGAGTGCTCCGTGGTCCTGAACTATACTATGAAGTTTATGAGAAGGAAGCTTTAGCTGTTGTAGACAGCGTAAAATTTTTTAGATCGTATGTATATGGGAGAAAAGTGACCATTATTACAGACCATCAACCCCTCGTTTGGTTTAAATCTGCTGATCTTAATACCCGAGTACAAAAATGGCGCTTTAAACTCTCGGGATATGATTACGATATCATTTATAAACCGGGAAAATTAAATTCTAACGCAGACGCTCTTTCACGAAATCCAGTAGAAGAAGCCAATGTCGCAGTAATGACAAGAGCACAAAAATTGCTTTTGGACAAAGAGGAAAAAGCAAATGACGAATCGAATGAAGAAAATTTAATACCTGACGAAAACGTTACAGTAAGTCAAAACGAAAAAGATAACCTAGTTCCACCGAGTCAAATAGGATCAAATGACGATTCACAAGAAACTGTCATCTCGGATCATTTAACCCTCGCACCACCTTTACACAACAACGACACGGCCCTGGATGAAAACGAAAGTCAGAAAACTAATTCAACTAAATCAGAAAATAAATCACGATTCATAAATATTAGAGGATCAATAGAATACCGAGACAATAATATCATCTGTTTTGTTTTCGAAAATGGACAACCCTGCGATGAGATGTCCAGAAGATTCCTACATTTTCACAAAATCACTGATCTACCTGAACTTAAATTACAAGAGGTACATCAGTTAAAGAAATTCAAAAACAAAAAAATCTTCCTTTTATGTATAAAAGGCAAAGAATCCGAATCACTCACAATGGTGAGTACACATCTGTATATAACTTTTGTTACTTTACGCGAATTATTAATTAAGTTAGAAATAAGACAAATAAATATAGGTAAAAGTAAGAATATTTTGAATTTAGATTGGACTGAAGTCTTAAATATTTTGGATACCGTTCTTGAAAAGACTAATATTAAAGTCTTAGTTTGTAGAGGAACATTAATATATGTGCCCGAAGGAAAGAGAGATGAAGTATTTAATGAATTACATAAATCTCCTATAGGCGGACATAGGGGAGTATCCAAAACATTTAATAAAATCAGAAAAAATTATTACTGGGAAAGTTTAAAGGACGATATTCAGCGACGCATTCAACAGTGCTTAGACTGCCAATTGAAAAAGCTCGTTCGTTTAAAAACCAAACTACCCATGATAATTACTGATACACCTGGTTCAGTTTTTTATAAAATATCTATAGATATCGTCGGACCATTACACCTCACTAGGAATAATAATCAATTTATCCTAACAGTACAAGATGGATTGTCAAAATTTTGTATCGCCATACCATTGGCTAACGCTTTATCGACAACCATTGCTGACGTTTTTATCAAACGTTTTATATGTATATTCGGCAGTCCTAAAATAATACTAAGTGATCAAGGACGAAACTTTCTAAGTAGTCTGATGGGTAGATTAGCCAAGAAATTTGGTATCAAAAGAATAAAAACCACAGCATTTCACCCACAGTCTAATTGATCTTTAGAAAGATCTCACCATGCTCTTATAGAATATCTAAAACAATACGCTAACGTAGATGAAGGATGGGACGAATGGTTGGATTTAGCTACCTTTAATTATAACACTAGTGTTCATGAAGGTACTAAACATACACCATTTGAAATAGTATTCGGACGTTTAGCACGCCTACCCTCGAGTAGTCCTTTAAGAGAGGGAGACCTCATACCAACTTACAGGGATTACTAATCGACTTAGTAACTCGGTTAAATGGAATAAGAAAACTCGCGCATGACGAACTTTTACAATCTAAATATAGATCTAAACGATATTACGATTGAAAGATAGATCCTAACAATTTTAAATTAGGGGATTACGTATTTTTATTGTCGGGTCCGAAACCGGGAAAGTTCGGAAATCATTATTCGGGACCGCATAGAATACTTGAAATTGTAAATAACTCAAACGTGCGAATCCAAATTAATAAATCAAGCAAAGTAGTACATACTAATCGTTTGCGACTATCACATATTAATTTGGAAATAAGTAATCATAGAAAAAAGGGAAAAGGGGGAAAAACACTAATAGTACTTTTGTTTCAGGTAAAAACAGAAAACCTACAACCTAAAAATCATGTTAAAAGATATCCTATCCAATCCAACCATGAACACCAACTTGATGACCTTTTTGATGTTGACGATGCTTGTCAACACCTCCTATTGCATGATAGGATACGATTGCGGGTCACGCTATTTAAACGTGACTACCTTATCGTTGTTAGACGTCGGAGAATGTAAAACACCTGGCGAAACATTAAAAATCACTCAAAAATTTATACAACTGTTACAAATAAATGAGTACGCAGAAACACATGTGTATCAATGTAAAATCGAAATCCGTAGAACCATTTATAGGTGTGGCATGTTCTCACACATATCAATTGTGTATAACGGACAAAATGAATATATTAGAGAAATTACTCAGCAAGCATGCAGAGATGCCCACATGACAGGCTCATTAAAAATAACGGATACACATGTGATTCACGGACTCAGAAATAACAATAGCGTAATACATGGGGTAAATTTTGCTGGAAAGATGTCCGATTCGGGAGATTGTACCGGAGCAACTTATTCAGACCCTTACGGTACGTGGACCGATGTAGTTGTCCAAGGAACAGTAAAAATTTCCTTGTGCGATTACACCACTCGCATCGCGTTAGACAAAAACACAATACATTTAAAAACCGGAACTACATGTCGTTTAGAGGACGGTAGTTGTATAGACATTGAAGGAGGTTACACTTTTTGGGACCCACTCCCGTACGATAATTGTAAATTCAACCATTATGGAGTCTTATACGAAGGTTACGCGAACAAAATATTCGATAATGAGACAGGAGAGTTCCAAACAGTGTATTCTCTTACGACACAAGACGTTACTTTTGCTTTAACTTCAAAAAATAAACTTAATATTTGCGGATATACAGTCACGCGTACTGAACACCCTAAACTATTAATTTTTGAAACAAATCGCGGTGAAACATTTGCTTCAGCTAGTAAACAATCGGTTTCAAATTTAGACATCTTTGCATACATGAATTCTAAATTCGTTTATGTAGAGAGGCATATTAGGACCCAAATTAAAAATCTATACAGAGACGTAATATACCAAAAATGCAATATTGAAAGACAAACCCTAAAAAATTCATTAACAATTGCTACTCAAGCACCGGACGAATTTGCCTTTAGCTTGATGAAAGGATCGGGTTATATGGCCGTAGTAGCCGGGGAAGTTGTACATATCGTAAAATGTATCCCAGTAGAAGTAAAACTGGAACACGGTACATCATGTTATGCCGAATTGCAAGTATCATGGAAAAACTCGACATACTTCCTAACTCCTAGAACTCATGTTTTAAAAAAGAAGGGCACTAAGACTGCGTGCAATGCATTCTTACCCGCTTACTACTACCTAGGAGAAACTTGGTATAAGATATTACCAAGACTTACCGAAGTATTATCACCTACAACTCTTAAACCGAATACCAAGCCCACTTGGAAATATGTGAATCCAGCGAATCTCGCTTCAAGTGGTATATATACCGATCAAGACCTCAATGAATTGAGAGAAAGGATAATGTTTCCGGTAGAAAGACCCGCGTTATTTAACGACGTAGCAAGGGAAATGCACGGTCATCAAACAACGGAAAGTGATGGCGCGATTGTAAAACTTTTAAATGAGGAAGCAATTAAGAAAATTGCAAAATCAGCTTGGTCAAGAATGTGGCAACAGTTTATGAATTTTGGAACAGCTAGTGCTGGAGTCATAGCTGTATTAATGATAATGCAGATTATCAAAATGATTGCGGATGTATTGATCAGGGGCTACACCCTACATTCTGTATTTGGATGGTCCATCCATTTACTCAGCGCTCTTTGGGGTACCCTGACTCAATTACTGATCCATCATAGGATGAATGAAACTCCAACGCAAGACACCGAAAGAGGACAAGAACTACTGGAAAGACCAAAAAACACTAATAACGAAAATGCAACAGCACCGAGCCAAACATCAGTTTATCCAGTAGAAGCCATACAAAACGATCGTAGAAACATTGAAACAGTTTTACATTAAACAGAGGCTTATGCTTGCTTACTCGTCTCCTCGAAGCAACCATCTTAGGCCTGGGGTGTCATATCGCGCTAAAATTTATTTTTCTTTCCTATTCTTCTTTTTAAAGAAGAAATCTTTTTCCTATATTTTTCTTCCTATCATAAAATTTTTGTCGCCACTCAAAATTTTCCCTTAACCTTTCTCAAATTTTTTTTTCTCCTATGAAATATTTTTTCCTTCAAGTTTCTCTAACATTTTCTCACGTTTCAAAATAATTTTATATCTTTCAAAACTTTCCAAACATAAAAGATAATTTTTTTTATATATACTTCCATATGCCTCTTTGCCTGAAAAAAAATTTCTAGTCCTGTAAACTTTGTTTGCGTCGCCAGCTAATCCGTCTGCCAGACTTGTACACAATAGGGCAATAAAAAGATATTAAAGCAACTTGTTGCACGTTTAGGAAATTCCCAATTGTTAGATACCGTTATGTTATGGGAAAAATTTTGTAAATTCAATATTCAATTATTATAAAAATCATTTATGCTTTAATAATTATTTATCTATTTTGTACGATTCCTATTAATGAAATTTTATTAAGGTTGTTTACCGAAGTGGGAACGAAAAGTAACGTTTCAATAAATATTTGTTAATAAAATAATTTTAATCATCTTTTATTTTTTAATTTAAGTTTATAATGCGCTAATCTTAAGAACTATGAGAGCGCGGTGGTGTAATGGATAGAGCTCTTGCCTTCAACGCGGAGGGCATGGGTTCGAATCCTGGCCAGGTACCTCTAACTTTTTTTTCGAAAGAAAATAAGTGTATGTGCCATTTATATCGCGACTCTTTAAAAAATCCGACCTCATTGGGTATCGGTTGATTGTTGGTTACAAAAGTGGCTGACCATCCATCGGTAGTCAAAGTTTTCGGTATGGTGAGTCTGACAGTCCTAGCCTGATGTAATGTGTTAAACAGATGCCGGGCGGGGGACTCCCTCGACTTCACCATATGAAAAGGTTAATCATATAGAGGACAATATCCTTTATATATTAATCTTTAAAAAAAAAAAAAAAAAAAAAAAAAAAAAAAAAAAAAAATCTTAAGAACTATAAATAAATGAATAAAAAAATAAAATAAATCCAAAAAAATTTAAAACAACAAAAATTTTACAAAAAAATATTATGAGAAAAATTTAATATTAAGTAAAGATTATAATCTATAAACCAACATATATGTATATATGTATATGTATATATATATGTATATATATGTTACTTATTATTTTTATTATATTTATCATTTTTATTCAATTAAACAATTAATTTAATATATATATATATATATATATATATATATATATATATATATATATATATATGGGCATATCCACGGTATCGTTAATTTTTCTTCACAAAAAAAATATGTTTTTTAAATATAAGCACATTGCTCAGACCTTTTTAGAAAGATTTTTGATATGTTAAAAGCTAAAAATTTACTTGTGTTACTCATTTTTTTTGAGTGCTCAAAAATCTTAGTAAAGAAAATCAAAAAAAATTTTTTTTTACTGATGAAAATTAAATATTTTCATAAATTATTTTTTTATATTATGAAAGCTTTTTTATGGTAAAATATATCACATTTTGTATATATCACAAAAGCTATAGTAGCAGATCATAAAAACATAAAGCTAACCATAAAGATTTAAAAAGTGTTAAGGAAATCACTGGAGTCTAAATTAGTTAGGTTTTAATACCATCATTTTTATTTTATCACCAAGTTTATATATTAAACTGAAATAAATAATATGGTAATAATATTTATTTTAACGAACATAAATAAAGAAATATAAAAACAAACAAAATAATAAAAATGAAACAATATTTTTTGGAAAAAAATACATAATATCTATTTTTACTGCGTACATTTTCTTTTTGGATTTCTACGCCTCGCAATTTCACATTGTAGATTATTTTTTTTTTCATTGCTTCTTAATGTTTTTTTTATTTTTGAAACTTTTGTTTTACAACTATTAACATCATTGTCAGGTTCACCTTGCTTTCGTTTTAAACTTTGACAATTTTTTGTAGACCAGCCATGGGGAGTTAACGAAAAGTGCTCACAGGACGGATTGTATAAACTATTAGTTATACAGTAGGAGCACGTTAAATAATTCAAAAACAATTTATTCGCCTCGTTTCTCAACCAACATAAATTAAATATTTTTTTAGTGTTTGGAACTGGTTTTAACAAGGTCTCGATTTTAGAATCAATATTTTCAATATCAGATTTAAAAATCAAGAATGCTTGTATTTTCGAATTTGATGAGTTTACAGTTGTCACCATGGATTCGGCTGTAGTTACATCAGATCCTTGTGCTACAACACGGTCACACAATCCTTTTATTGTGCCGCCTATTCCATCTGCTACACTCTTTCCGTGCCCAGGAGACGTAAAATTCCAAGTCGCATAACTCAAATTCATTTTACAACAATTTTCCTGGAATAAGTGAAAATTCTTCTTATTTTTATATTGAGTTGATGGACCATCACTTTGTATGTGTAGCACCGTTAGTTCTGGAACAATACGTTTGATAAGTTTCAATACTGGTTCCAAATGGGCCCATACTGATGCAGCGTCATGTCGTAAGCACTCTGATATCGTGCAAAATGAAACACAAATAATTTTATTTTGATTTATGTCCTTGCAGTAAAATGCCCCTGTATGCAAAGACAACTGCTGTTTGGATGCACCGAAATGAGCACTGTGAATTTCTTTGCTATATTTGCCAACATAATTTTGAGAGAAGTCTATAACGAGGTACGCTTCATTTTCTTTTAGAGTTGAACGAACAATTTCAAGCGCTTTATGTTGATGCGTAGTTATATATGAATGTTTTAAATACTCAGGAATTTGTTGATTTGCTTCAGATATCAATTCATTAACTGTACAGTCAATTTTCTGTTTAGATACAATTTTAACTTTATAAGTTAAACCTTTCGATCCGAGTCTACTTTCTTCGTGCGTTAACCATTTATAATACCACGTTCGTTCTTCATTATTTTCGGCAATCATATTTTTATTCTTACACATATCACATTCTCCAAAGAAGCATTTCTTACTAAATATGTTACAGACTTTAGAATTTATAAATGCAGTCGAAGAACTAGATGATAATAATTTCATTTTGAACAATTGTTCATTTAACAGTTCCATGTTTGTATGCATCTTACACATAGTAGTATCTCTTCCATTGATTTTTCTATGACCAATCCAATAAGGTTTAAGTGCATAAAACGTTGAGCGAGAAATGTTCATATTTTCTTCTTCAATAAATTTTGTATATAACGAATTAATTGAATCATTAAGAAACCTTTTTCTTTTTATAATGCCCTTTCTTTTTATCACATCTTTTCGTATTACGTCTGTTTAATTTTATTGTATCTGAATTTGCATATTTTTTTATCATATGATTCGACACAAATGGAGAAAGAACTTTCAGGTTTTTGTATTTTTTTATGATACGCCCGGATATACATTGAGCAAAAATAATCTTTTCTCGCTTTTTTTTATATAATTCTCTTTTTTCTAACAAAGCTTCTTTCAATATTTTATGACTAATCAAATCTTCACGGATTTTCTTGCGACCTTGTTGTTCAATTTTCTTTACGCTCATTAATACTTTTTTTGACTCATCATTTTTATCGACCAATCTATAATATTTCATTTTCCATTTATGAATTTGCTTTTTCAAATTTTTCATCTGCAAATTTTGTTTGTTAATTTGCCTGCGTAATCTAGCTTCTCTGGCTCGAATATAAGCAATAGTTCCATTTAGGCGAGAAATTTTTTCATTATTGTCAGTAATCTTGGATTTCAACTCAATTTCACACTGTAACTCATTACTACTTACATTAACAGATGATACTTTGTTTTTCAACTTGCTATCACTTGTGTTATTATCTATGTCGTAAAATATTGCAGGAGCCTGTTTATTTAAATTCTCTTTTCTTTTCGAGCGTATATTCGATTGATATGATTGACAAGGAATATTTTTTCGTTCACGAAGAACACGTTGTGGTATTTCTTGAACATTTTTTTCTGTGTCACATGTCCTAAATATAAAAAAATAGAACATTGAAAATGTATTATATATTGTAAGCAAGTATACGCGTAAGTCATTTGCAATCAATCATGGAATGTAGAGATTGTTTATTTACTTACGTTATTTCAGTAGGAGTTGATTTATTGGAGAACAAGCGTTTACAATTGTACTTTTGTTTTCTACGTAGTTCTTCATTTCTTTCACAAGCATCACGTTCGCGTTTTAATCTCATCCGCTCTCTCTTTAAAAGTAGTTTCTTAAATCTAGTTTCTTCCATTTTATTAATTACCTGTCACTGAATAATTATAAAAATAATAAGGATTATTTATTTGAATTCTTGACATTTTTATTTTATACAGTTATGTTTTATATGTTACTTATATTATCGTACGTATTAATTATTAATAGTAACGACTGTATTTAATAAATATTAATGAACATACTACGAATCACAAATGAAAATTTCGGAAATACTTACCCATGATTTTTATTTTGTATGAATGTTAGCTACGAGAGCTGAATGATTGACTAACTTCGTTTAAATGTTCGAAGACACTTTGATCAATCGTTGTTTACATTCAAAGGGACACTCAATACAGTGTATTGAAAAGCTAATGAAAACATAGCGGTTTACAGTAGCTGAACTTAAATGTTCACTTTTCATTTTCGCGTGTTAATATTTAATTGTATACATACACGCGTACCAACATACTCACATGTACATACACACATATAATACACGTATATAATACAATGTCCAGTTATCTGTAGGCTGTTAATCCTTGTTATGTTAATAAAAATAGTATTTTGACGTTTTTCAGAATTAAAAAAAATTTATCAGTTATTGACGGCGTAGTAATTGTTGAATTTTTAAACTTTGTAATTGAGCATTTTTATAGTAAATTTCTAACACTAAAACTAATAGTTTACACAAATGCATTTGTATTAATCTATGACTTTGTAGATGTGCCGTAAAAAAATTAAGAATTTTAAACTAAGTTACGCGATTATACGTTTGCAGACTTTCAGATGTAATTTATTATTTTTTGGAGGCACATCGATTTTGAAGCAGAGATTGGATTTCTTATTTGAAATAGAATAAAATCATATTTTCAATATTTTAATTATGAGAATGCTCAACTCGTTATGAGCAAAAAATTTGAAATATTTTTCAATACATAAAATCAAGTCACGCTATTTTCGAATTTACTCCCGGCTACAAGTACGGCAGGCACATTCTTGAAATTTTGTGAAATTACAGGTATTAACAATAATAAACTACCATAAAAATTTTAAGTTCATATTTTCAACGCTCAAAAACTTCTAGCCGAAATACCAAAAAAAAATTCAAGAGTCACGATCACAATTTTCGAATTTATTGATGATTTTTTATTTTAAACACCGTGCACAGCGTTAAAAATACTCCAGATGACAATTTTATCAGCACGATTAGTAGCCTTAGGACTACTGAAACAATACGCTTGCTTGCTGCAACCTCTTGAATCTTTATTCTTTAAAAAAAAGCGAGTCACAAAAAAATTAACGATACCGTGGATATGCCCATATATATAAACATGTATACACTAGCATGCACACTCACGCATGGACATGTCAGTGCGTCCAATTAGAATGAGATTATATTTTACATGTTATTTTAGTTTTAATAGATAAGTTCTTAAATTACTCATTAGTTTGTTGTTAAATATTATTACCAATCATAGAATAAGTTACTTATGACAATCGTAAAATTTATTAATTAATTCTATTTTACTATTAAGAGTTATTACTAATCTATCTTTTTATAATAATATTATTCGCTTAGTTTTATTGCATTATTGTTAACAAATAATTTAGATTAAGTTACTATTACTATTAATTAATTTAGCTATATTATAAATTAAGTTGATTTTAAATGCTTATTATATTAATATTTCTTTATTCTTATCTTAGTTTAAGTTATGTTTCTATACACTTTCATTGTGCTTTATTTTTATTATAATGTTTAAGCTTAATTAATTTAGTCACTATTACTTTAATCAGTTTCTACTACTATTATTCTTAATATAATGCGTTTATTTTTTAGTTAAAAATATTAGACACTACATTAATTTTAAGATATCTTTTAACATATTTAGTACACTAGTTTTAAGATAGCTATATAATTTATACTTTTATGAATAATCATTTTTCATACTATTATGTTTTTCCACGCTTACTTTAATTTATGCATTAATTAGTTAATAAATTTAAACAGAATTACACTGTATATTTCAAAATATAATTTCTTTTAATCGGATTAAGAGCATGACGAAGCTGTCTGCCTTCTAATAATATTTCCAATCCTAACTTATGAATAAACGATGCGTTTAATCGAGTTTTTTTACTACAAAGAAAAAATTTGTAAGATTAAACTCTAGTGCGGACAACCCAAGAAATCCACCAAAATATTATACATACAAAGTTATAATAAAAACTTTCAATGTATCGTATTTTAAGGTTAGGTTTGTCGAGTTTAATATCTAATTTCCAATCAAAGCTCATAAAAAAATAACAAGTCCAAATGATTTTTTATTTTAACAAAAATTATTGTACTAATACAGCTTTAGTGCGGACAAGTCATTATATTTGTTTAATTTATGAATTTAAAAAGATATTGATAAAATAAAAATAGCAAAACTCAATTGCTGCAGCTCCGAAATGCCGTTAAGTAACGATGTTTAACATTTTTCTTTTAACAAATTAAAGTTATATGCTAAAATATCTTGAAAGATACAATGTAATTATAGCGTATAGTCTATTAAACATATTTTCATTTTCTCTCTCTTTATATTTTTATTATTATTAAGTAAAATTTACATAAATTAGCAATAAGTATTCAAAACAATTGTAAGAAAAAGACAGCTATACATATGAGAGAGATAGACAACGATGACGCTTCAACGTTCTTGAAAACATCAGATTTTTTCCAAAGGCCTTTATTTTTGGGTCTGTTTCCATCAAAATAACGCATAATGTCCAGCCTCTTCCGGTCGACCGACCAATACTCAATTTCTAATTGTTTTAATCCCTTAAGACTACAACCCCAAGTCCCTTGGAAAGGGAAACAATACTCATGTGTCTCAAGAAGAGACAAAACAAATTCAGTCTCTTTCTTGAGCTCAGCAAGCTCACTCCGATTCTTCAAGTCTTCAAATTTTCAAATCTTCAAGCAATCTTCAATTATCAAACTCTAAAGGTATTCTTTCATCAAATCCTTCAAAATAAATTTTCTATTTCTATTTCTTATTTCAAATTTCAAATCCTCTTCTTAATAAAAAAAAAGAAATCTCTTGTTTAAAATTAGAATTTATAATACTGAATCTTCAATCTTTTCATTCAAAATTCTTACTCATTGTTTCTTTATTTTTACTATTTCAAATAAAATTTTTATTTTACTTAAATTTTTATATCACTGAATCTTTACATTAAAAATCAAAATTAAATAAAAAATTTTTTCTCATCATATCATCTTTCTACAAATAAAACTTTATTCTCTCACTGTCTAAAATTAAAAACAATTCTCTTTTATCATTTTTACTTTATTTTTCTTCGTTCAATCTTTTAAATCTTTTACTTCTCTTGAATATTTTTCTCTTCTAACTCTAAAGAGTTTGATAAAAAGCAACAAGAATTACCAGCACAAACAGTTCAGCGTACGTCTATCTCTCTTACCAGAAAGTAAGTTGTTTTTTTTATCTTCGTTAAAAATTGATTATCAAAAATATAAAATTTATTTAATTTTTCAATTATAAAATTTGTTCTTTTTAATCGTGAATAAAACTAAAATTTAATTTTAAATTTATCTTCTATTTTTTTTTCATTGCATGCACCCTTTACATTTATTTTCTTTTTATAATATTTTCTCTTTTATTTTTATACAAAATAATAGAATAATTTTTCTTCATTATAACATTTAATTTTATCATTATAACTTTATTATTATTATTATTTAATGCACTGCCAATAGTTTCCTCTAAGGGAGGAAACTGGCTTTATTTTAACTTGAGACTCTCTTATGAGGCTGATGTTGGAATAAAAAATATAATATTTTACTAACCTGCACTGCCAATAGGGTCCTCTAAGGGAGGACACTGGCTTTGTTTTAACCTAAGACTCTCTTATGAGGCTCGGGTTAAAATAAAATTCACACAACACTATAGGTACACAAACACTCGGGTATTAATATTAAACAAATAATTTTTTTTTCCACGCCTTTTTTTTTACTCGAATCCAACGCTTCTGTGATAACTATAAAAGAATCCACCACCACTAAGCACGCGCGCGCCAACGCCAGAAATTCATAAAAAAATATCAATTTATTTTATTGTGAATTTCCATGACGTAACACAGTAAATTATAAATTTGTAATGATAAAATTTTTATTATGAATACTATTATTTTTGCAGATCGTAACACAGAAAGCTCTAAGAAAGGGAAATTAACAAACAAATTTAATAAAGAAAATGAAAATGTTGATACAACTGACAAAACGTTAATTAATCCTGCTGCATGTTCAAGTAATTAATTTATATTATTTCATACAAATATAATTAATAGAGATTTTCATTATAATACTTAAAATTTATTGTTAGCTTCAAAAAGACCAACATCTTTTGAATCATCACCAAATGGAGAGCCTAGCAAAAAAAAAAAGAAGTTACGAAAAGACAAGAAAAAAAATAAAAAGGATAAAAAGGAAAAGGGGAATGAAGAAAAATCTGCTGAAAAAGATGTTCAATCTCCTGAAAAGCTTCCAGAAGAAACAGAAGAAGAAGGAAAAAAAGTAAAGCAAAGAAATCAGGAAGAAAAAGTGATTCGGATTATGATTCTGATAAATTTGAAATCTCAGAACACAAAAATTTCACACCCTGGACAAAAAGAATCGAAGGACAAAAGGTATGTATTTTTTATTATAAAAACATACTCATACGTAAACTTTTAATGATTATCTTACATATTTATTTAAATTTTTTAGATTAAAATGTTTCATTTGAAGCATAACATTTCGATTCCATACGAAGATTGGAATGCTTTGGAATTTACCGACGATATAAAGAAGTATTTCAGGTTATTAGCTCGTTCAATCTGGAAAGAAAGGTAATTAGTTAATAGAGCTTTTAAGCTTGAAAAATGTATGAAGGATAGACTTCCAGGGAGGTTTCCCAGAAAAGAATTATCCCCAAAAAGAAAAGCAGTTTTTCGAAGTAGGTTATTGGTCATATTAAGTACTATTTATTTAATATTTATTTACTATTAATATATTTAAAATATTTTGTTTTTTGCAGAAGCATTTTTTCTTCATGTGGACACTACTGTCCCTATTAAAAAAATGAGAAGATTACATAAGAAGCAATGGAAAGCTTACATGACCATATATATCAATTCACTCATTCAAAAATATAAGCGAATCCAAACTAATCATTCATCAAGTTCTGATTCGGACAGCAGTTCATCTAGTTCCTCTTAACTTCGCACATAACAACCAAAGCTTACCAATCAGAAGGTTGTGAAGATTGAACAAACTGTCAAGCTAGCTATTAAGGAAGGTGGCGAGAAGAAAGATTATAAATGTTAAAAAAAAAAAAGACTTCTCTAACTCTATTTTTTCATTTTTTAAATGACAGTCATAATTTAAGTATTTTTTAATTTTAATTTTGTTTGTTAACGTTTTTCTTAACTTTGTAAACATGTTATTAAGACCGTAAATTATTCTATTTTTTGTATTTGCCCCAATTCAAAAAATTAGAAAATTACATGAGCAACAGTAAAAATCTTATGTGAGCACGGTACCATCTCTCATCAATTTCTTCGCAAGTACATGATTCCTGAACAATGTTACATTGATCAAGTCATTTCTAGTTTCTCATGTGATAGGGTTTTATAAATCACAGCTCCTCGAAGAGAACAACCAAAGCTTACCAATGAGAATGTGAAGATTTAACAAACTGTCAAGCCAGCTATTTAGCAAGGTGGCGAGAAAAAAGATGAGAAGAAAGATGATAAATGTGAAAAGAAAAAATAAGACTTCTATTACTCTATTCTTTCATTTTTTAAATGACAGACATAATTTAAGTATTTTTTAATTTTAAGTTTGTTCCTAAATGTTTTTCTTAACTTTGTAAACATTAACAAATAGATTACAAGTAGCATCTTAAATAATATGTAACTTATCTTTTTGTAATAATAATAAAATTTAAATTTAAAATAAAAGTTTTTTAAACTAAGAAAATATTTTGTATTTAACATTTTATTTTTACTTTAAATAAAGTTATTTAATAGTATATTACGTACCTGCGGGAGGAAACATCTTGTTCGGTCCATAGCACGCGTATAATAACGCCCGAGGCGTAGACGAGGGTGTTAAACGCGTGCTAAGGGGCGAACAAGTTTCCCCCGCAGGTGCGTATACTATTTTCCATCACCCGCGTCCCGGAAACAACACTTTTGTGTTTTTGTCGTAGGACTGAAAGTGCTGTTTCCTGGCCGCTGTGATGGAAAAATATTATTGCTATTATATTATTTATATATAAACGTCATTTATTTAGCATTTCCCCAAATCATTATAAAACATTACCTTAAAAGAATAGTAGCAGTTTTATATTAAAACGAGTCATCAAAATTACCTAAAAAATCACCTACAAAATTACCTAAAAATTTACCTAAAAAATTACATACAAAAATTACCTAAAAAATTCACATAAAAAAATCATGTGACAAAATGAAACAAAAATCATGTAAAAATTTTAGGTAAAAATTTTACATAAAAAAATCACATGATTTTTTTCAATAGGGACTGGTATACATCGGTGGTTTCGTCATTGTTCCCTGCGAAGACCCGATTGGAATCCACCCGAGAGGGTTGATTGCTAATTTATTAATAGTTTGTATTCAGAGGTAAGTTAGAGAAAATAATATTCAAATTAATAGTGATTCAGGGATTATATTATAGAGCTGAGAATTTAGTAACTGTGGGAGAGGGAACGAATTCCCACATTACAATACATATAATATATTTCGATAAAAGAAAACTTATTTTATATACATATAGATAGTATCATTTTATCAGTGATTAACAAATGATTGTTAAATTTAGTACAACGAGCAACATATTTATGATTTCAATTTTTAAAGTTCAAATAAAAATTGAATACATATTTTATGTTGAAATACTATTGTCAATGAAATTAGCAAATTTATATACCCTACTAAAAAATCTCAGGTGAGAAATCACCCGATTTCTCAGGTGATTTATCATGACAAAATCTCATGTGACGATTTTTTTGGTTTTTACACGTTTCAAAGCATACTTAGTCAATTGCGAACTATTTTTGAAAATTTTTGAAAAATTGAACTTAAAAAATTTTTTGTAAAACGAGTCATAATTTTTTCTAAGACCAAATTTTAAAAAAATTTTTTAAGTTCCAATTTTTCAAAAATTTTCAAAAATAATTCGCAATTGACTAAGTATGCTTTGAAACGTGTAAAAACCAAAAAAATCGTCACATGAGATTTTGGCATGATAAATCACCTGAGAAATCAGGTGATTTCTCACCTGAGATTTTTTAGTAGGGTATATAATAATATAATATATGAAATTGCAGCCGAGCGACATTAGGAGCAAGGTAAATTTTGCTAGTATATATTAAATATAAGTCTTTGATCCATTAATAATTAAAAAAAAAACTCATCTGATGTTTTAAATTCGTTTAAGTTGTCGTCGAAAACTTTATTATTGAAAATTTTGGTACTTTCCGTAGACTTTCTCAGCCAATTCTCAACTAATTGACTTCAAAATTTTCAGAGAACTCAAGTATATATGTCTTCACAAAATAACAGTTCTAAAATTTTGATAAGATAAGTTGAAGTAAATGTTGAATTGAATTCCTTTTATAAAATTCATAAAAATATGTATTTTTATCAACTTTTTAGATTAAACTTTTGAATTCTCTTATTTAAAAAAAACTGTTATTTTCTGAAGATGCATAAACTGAAGATCTCTAGAAATTTTAAAGGCAATTGGTTGAAAATTGGCTGAGAAAGTTTGTGGCCAGTACCAAAATTTAGAAACTCAAGTTTTCGACTACTTAAAAGAATTTGAAATATCGATTGAAATTTTTAAAAATTATTCATGGATCAAAGTTATATATTCAATATATACTTATTTTAATAATTATATATATGTATACATATATATATATATATATATATATATATATATATATATATATATATATATATATATTATAAAAGATTTTCGCCGCTGCCGCTGCCACTCTCAGTCTCTCAAAATCCTCCCGTACTCCTTTTTACTAATAAATTTAGCTAATTCAAGGATAATTTAACCTAATTTATCGTAAATTTCAGCTAGTTTATTGTGAATTTGAGCAAAAAATTTCATTTTTTAGCTAATTTTAGCTGGTTTATTGAGAATTTTAGCTAAAAATTTAATATTTTAGCTAAGTTTAGCTAATTTATATTAATTTTAGCTAAAATCTAAATTTTTCAGGCAAGTTTAGCTAATTTATAGTGAATTTTATTTAAAATTTTAATTTTTTCACTCAATATCTAATAAATCAGGTCAATTCGATTTAAATTATCATAAGATTTATTTTTCTTTTCATATTATAAAAGATTTTAGAAATTTACAAAAAAGAAAATATTTGTTTATGCCAGGTCTATGAAATAAGAATTGAGCCTTTAGAAGTAAGAAGGTGATTCTCGGAGCATAATGCGAAAGAAAGATCGGTCGGAGGTTGTGACTATAACAGTGTCTAATATGTGCTGTATAAATAAATATTTATATCATATGTTATATTTTATATTATGTGTACATTATTAATTATTGCAATATAAAAATGTATAAATGTATATAAGTATATAAATATAAAATTATTACAAGGGATTATATCCATTATAAAATCTATATATTAAATTCAAAAGTGGGATTGGCGAGATAAGCGAGCAGGGTGGTATATATTATAAAAAGATTTCGCCACCGTCGGTGTCGCTGTCGCTGCCGCTGTGTATAAGAATTCAATTTTAGGTAAATTTTATTTTGATTTCAGCTTAATTTCAGCTGCATTTTAAATCTATTTATACTATATATTCTCTCTATACTATTGAAAGTATATCGCCGCTGTCGTCGCTGTCATCGTCAGAAATGTGCCCCTCATTTTTGGACTTACATTACAGCGTTAAATTTAAAATCTTTTTACTACTAGACTGACATTTGATTAAACGTTTATAAATCAATTACTGACTTATA
Organism: Anastatus disparis; assembly: GCA_017163975.1. Lineage (NCBI taxonomy): Eukaryota > Metazoa > Arthropoda > Insecta > Hymenoptera > Eupelmidae > Anastatus > Anastatus disparis. The sequence goes on from JAFFSR010000325.1 coordinate 1,370,077, forward strand.
ATATTATTTAGTATTTTAATATTATTATTAAATATTTTAATATGATAATATTATTTAATATTTTAAATAAAAGTTATTAAAATAATTGCAAATTCTTAAATATTTTTTTAAAGTTATAAAAGCAAGATGGAGGTTGGCGCGTTTGCATGCCGGAGGCTTGCCCCCTAGTATCTATAATGATTATAATATATACAAGCCTCCTGCGCGCAAGCGCGCCAACCCCCATCTTGCTTTTATAACTTTAAAAAAATATTTAAGAATTTGCAATTTTTTTAATAACTTTTATTTAAAATACTAAATAATATTAATTATTCAAAAGTTTTCTTGAGGTAAATCTTCAATGATCTTTTAATGAATCTAATCATCTGTGAAGTCCTAGCTTTATACCAGGACAGAATCAATAATTAAATGTTGTGTGTTATGAGGGCTACGTGTATATGTTTTATTACAATATTAAATGAATAAAGTCAGTAATTGATTTATAAACGTTTTATCAAATGTCAGTCTAGTAGTAAAAAGATTTTAAATTTAACGCTGTAATGTAAGTCCAAAAATGAGGGGCACATTTCTGACGATGACAGCGACAACAGCGGCGATATACTTTCAATAGTATAGAGAGAATATATAGTATAAATAGATTTAAAATGCAGCTGAAATTAAGCTGAAATCAAAATAAAATTTACCTAAAATTGAATTCTTATACACAGCGGCAGCGACAGCGACACCGATGCTGGCGAAATCTTTTTATAATATATATATCACCCTGCTCGCTTATCTCGCCAATCCCACTTTTGAATTTAATACATAGATTTTATAATAGATATAATCCCTTGTAATAATTTTACATTTATATACTTATATACATTTATACATTTTTTATATTTCGATAATTAATAATGTGCACATAATATAAAATATAACATATGATATAAATATTTATTTATACAGCGCATATTAGACGCTGTTATGGTCACCATCTCCAACCGATCTTTATTTCGCATTATGCTCCGAGAATCACCTCCCAACTTCTAAAGGCTCATTTCTTATTTCATTTATCTGTCATAAACAAATATTTTCTTTTTTGTAAATTTCTAAAATCTTTTATAATATAAAAAGAAAAATGAATCTTATGATAATTTAAATCAAATTGACCTGATTTATCAGATTTTGAGTGAAAGAATTAAAATTTTAAATAAAATTCACAATAAATTAGCTAAACTCAGCTAAAAAATTAAATTTTTAGCTAAAATTCTCAATAAATCAGCTAAAATTAGCTAAAAAAAATCTGAAAATAATTAAAATCAAATTGACCTGATTTATCAGATTTTAAGTAAAAAAATAAAATTTTAGCTAAAATTTACAATAAATTAGCTAAACTTAGCTGAAAAATTGAAATTTTAGCTAAAATTAATATAAATTAGCTAAAATTAATATAAATTAGCTAAAATTAATATAAATTAGCTAAAATTAATATAAATTAGCTAAAATTAATATAAATTAGCTAAAATTAATATAAATTAGCTAAAATTCTCAAAAAATTAGCTAAACTTAGCTAAAATATTAAATTTTTAGCTAAAATTCACAATAAATCAGCTAAAATTAGCTAAAAATGAAATTTTCAGCTTGAATTCTCAATAAACTAGCTGAAATTTACGATAGATTAGGTAAAATTGTTCTTAAATTAGCTAAATTTATCAGTGAAAAGGAGGAGTTAAGGGAGAATTTTGAGAGACTGACAGCGGTAGCGGCGAAAATCTTTTATAATATAGAAAAAAATATATATACAGGGTGATCGGATAACATCGATACATATTGGTATCGTTGGATTCAGCGTGACGAGCTGAGTCCAAATTCACCTCTAAAAAATTTTTATCTCAATTACAGTAGCCAAGATAATCAATTAAAAGTGACCAATGAGCGATCGTTTTTAGAATTCAAAATGAGCGATGTTGCCATGTCGTGAAGGCTTCGAAAAGAATTCAACAAGTGTTTGCATTCGTAAACATATCGTCTTTTTTTTTATTGTGTCATTTGAGACCTAACCCATCTTTTTAAATGATTGGTTATGAATCTATACTGCTAATGTTTACGATCGATGTACATAATGTTGTACGACAGATGGCAACGTTAGTCTTATCATGATGATATTATTTGTTGTTCTATTTAATAAAATAATTATTCTAAACAAAATTCAGTGAAATAATGATTGATCATTAATTGATAATTTATAAGTCAAGAATGATTATTTTTGAATTTTAAAAAGAAATTCTAATTGCAAAGAGTATAGCAAGAATGATAATAAATTATAAAAATATTTGAATATAATATTTAATGTTTTTAAATATTTGTGAAAATTGATATTAGTATTGATATAAATATTAATGTAATATTCTATTTTCTAACAATAAATGTAATCAATGAATGTAGTTATACTATATCCATGATTATAGTATATTATAAGTACGGATTATAGCTCACACAGCATGAAACTACGTAATGCAAGGTTTTAAAGGAAGTTTGAAACTTTGCAGCTATCTTTCAGTGTAAGATTTCAGCAATGTTTTGTCCGCGACAAAATTTCTTTCAGAAATGTTTCATGAAAGTTAAATAGTTATGACAAAATAGTCTTTCTAAGAGAATTATTTATAATTTAATAATCATAAAAGAGTAGATAGGCTATAGGCATACTGGCACACCCGGATTCTAGCACAGCCCAAGGTGTGTTAGAACCCGTACGGATTCTAGCACACCCTCCTCCAAGTGTTTTAGAATCCGAATGTGAACTAGTATGCCTATAGCGTTTTCTACTTCTTCTACTTTTTTTTTTCTTACAAATGGTTTTGTGAGAGATAGAATAATTTCATGAGTTTGACATTGTGTAATGCACAGACAGTCTTATGAATTGGATTATGGTTTGTACACACAGTAACGCATTTGAAAGATGGGTTGAATGGATATCCGTATTCATTGATGTTATAAACGGGAAATTTGAATCTTAGCAACCATTTTCGTTTGAATTCATTAATAACAAAAATTTTTGTAGCATCATGTAAATATTCACGGAGTAAGTTTGCAATTTGAGAGCAATCTAGTCCATCAGTGTTCCAGGCTATTCCATGATTGTGTTTGAGTCGAATGTTTTCTTCTTGCAATTCGTCAGAGAGCCTTTTCCATGAAAAAGGTTTTTTGAATAGATGAACGATGGGATCACCACTGTCGTTGAGAGGAATGATTGCTATTTCCTTTAGAACTTATTCACCACCCATTTGCTTAAAACCAATCATGTCTACCGCATATTCCATTTCGAAATATTAATTTTTTTACGTAAAAGTGAAGATAATTCAGACAAGCTTCCGAACATCTCCACTAATAGGATTGTACTGAACGATGCGATCGTGTAAGATCATGCAATAAGCTGAAGTATTAGCTGGAAAGTCAGTTTGAGACTCAAATTCTAGACGTACATCGACAGGAGCGCTCTTTAGAGATTCGTTTAGTCGTGAACAGTCAATAACTATGAGTGGTTCAAAGTTGATAAACTGAGACTTTGTCAACAATGGTTGTGAATCTCTTCCTTAATAGCTTTTCTGAAAATTAGCATACATATCATATAGAATAGCAAATTGATTCTTAGATATGTCAAGATTGAGATTGTTGTACGGATAATATTGCAAATTCAAGAAAAGTCTCACATTACTAATATTACAGTGGTCAAAGCGACTGGCATTTTTAGATCTTGAACCTTTTTTTCCCGATTGTAATACAAGAATCACGAAACGTGGTTTCTCCAATTGATTTGAAGTTTTTACCGTCCAGACGTGTTTATTTGTTGTTGGAAAAAGAGGATATTCAAATAACTCCCATGAACGAAAACTCATAGAAATAGGATTATCTTTGCCAATGAAATTTAACAGTTGGATTTTTTGTTTATCTGATGCAATAACATATGGCATCAACCACTCTATCTTTGATATTTTTATTTGATAAGGTTCATATGTGGTTGCATTGTTGGCTACAGTACCTTCCTGTACTATAGAATTCAGGTCATTTCTTGATCTTGTGAGAATGAGTTCATGCTTCATATTAACAACAATTTTCTTGTAATCTTCTGCGAAGCCTAAAATCATACTTAGAGGGATAGAAACGTCAAAATTTCCATGACCATCTACAATTGTTTTGTTTCCTTCTTCAACACCAAGCCAGCCTGCATTTTCTAATGTTAGACTTTGATTTGGATTAAATGAAGTGCATCCCTTCATGAGACTACTCAGACCAACATTTTTACTTTTATCTATCTCTACAGCATTAAGTTCATATCAAATTTCATCAAACAGATGACAAATGCCATTGTTAACGAAATTAGTTTTAGTTAGTGCTTGTCCATCTGGTTTTTGTAATTTTTCACATACATGGATGTAACTACATGATGGTAAGAGGCATAAATCTTGATGCTGAATAGAAATACGGGTTTCATCACTGTTATTAAAACTTAATGTGGAGTATGGTTGATGTGCGTGAATCTCATAATGAGCAATAGACTCATCGAATGCGACACCTGATTGAATGCTTAGAATTTCGTCCATTTTTTTGAAAGCAGCAGAGAATGATACAATTTATCTTTTTCAACGTACTTTGAGACCTATGCTTTTGAGAAACTGGATGCTCTTCCGTGTTAACGGTTTGAGTACCTTTGGACGACTGATGGTGGGTTGACATGATGGCTGACTCATATGCACACTTGGATTGTAAACGATTCCCATTATACAGATTTTATGTGAAGTCTAATAGTAATTACCTCTCCTCGGAAATTCACTAAATTTCCGTCTTGATCAACGATTCGGATTTGAAGATGATCTATACTCTTAACATTGAGTGGTAAATATATGACATGAGTTGGAACTTCTATGATTTTATATCCTAGAGGAACTTTTGGGAAAAACTCATGGATCGTGTGAACTTTTTTGTCGTTGATGTAAGCACCTGTAGTAATATTACACTCTACTCTGAGTGCGTTTATTTTCAATATCTTCACAGGTAAATCAGAGCTGTGATGAATGTCTTTATGAAGGACGCGACGAGTGAAACCGAGAAGACGACCTATTGAATCTTGAGGTCTAAGATTCAATAGGTCGTCTTCAGCTTTAGCCTCATTTACTGCTTTAGCTATTCCAGTAGCTCCTCCAGCCAGAGCACCAGTTGCACTTAGTGCTGCGAACAATGGTATGAGAAAAGGCAGAGCGCCACCTATTTTTGATGGAACAGGTAGAATACGTGGAATGATAATTTTTTTCTTACCACCAACGATCTTGAGAGCTTCACGTGCACCTTTTAAAGCGGACTGTATAACTTTGCGAGAATGTTTACTTGGTTTTAATGATTTTTTACTTGCAGTTACTAATTGACTCAATTTTACACCCATTCCTGTCTTTCCTTTTAATTTCATAGCATTTGCAACAACAAAAGCAGTTGCTTTTTCGCTAAAACTTGCATTTTTGGCTCTAACACGCTGCCAAGCTTTATCAGCGAGCTTCATGTCAGCTACTTTTCGATCAGCATTTTTATCAGAATAAGATATGTCATGTTCTTTGCATGCTTGATCAAGTGGATTGATACCTGGATCACCTCTTTTTAGACGCTTCTTCAGTTTTGTTCCGGGACCACAATATTGATATCCAGGAATATGCATTTCAATAGGTAAGTTATTGATTACTTTATCAAGTAACCCTTTACCCTTAGGGTGCTTCTGTGATTTGTGTACGAGCATCTCTCTTCGAGTGCTGATTTACAACTGATGATCAAAATATAAAACAAGCGTTTATATTTTGAAAAGGTCAATCTTAGATTTGACTTTGTTACGTAAACATGGATTTTACTGAGCAGAACGTCAAACTTCCCGTCGCCAACTTTGATTTTGAGAAAACGAAAAGAAAAAAGCGACATGGGGAGTTACTTCCAGATAATATACGAGCAGTATTCTGTGGCCCATCGAACTGTGGAAAAACTAAAAGTTTACTGGCTCTAATAACACACCCTAATTGTCTTAGATTTGAAAATTTGTATGTATACTCTAAATCCTTGAATCAATTAAAATACCAATTTCTTCAAAAAGTTTTAGAGCCAATTGAAGGTATATCATATCTACCGTTCAGTGAACATGCATCTGTAGTGTCTCCAGATGAAGCCCTACCTAATTCAATTATGATTTTTGACGATGTGGCTTATGAGAAGCAGGATAACGTCAGAGCTTTTTTCTGTATGGGGAGACACAAAAGTGTAGATAGTTTTTATCTATGTCAGTCATATGCTCATATACCGAAACATCTCATCAGGGACAATATTAATTTGATGGTAATTTATCGTCAAGATGATGTTAATCTTAAACATATCTATAGAAACCATGTGAATACTGACTTCACTTTAAATGAATTTCGAAATCTTTGTACTGAATGCTGGAAGAATGACAAGTATGGATTTGTTGTTATTGACAAAGATAGAGCAATGAATGATGGTAGATATAGAAAAGAATTTGACTGTTTTGCCATTAAAAAGGAAGTATAAATCTTAATCTTTGCAGTTCGATTGTAGACAGCATCTTGTCAGCATGCTTGACTTTAAGAAAGAAAAAAATGTTCTTAGCGAGCTCTTACGAGCACGCGAGGCTATTAAAAAAAATACTCTTTGTTAAAAAAGGAGAGAGATGATTTTGAAAAGGTTATTAATGATACTTTAAAACCAGTTACTACACCACTTGAAAAGCTTGTCGATTCGACAACTGAAAGTGTGTCACGTTCTAATCACATTTCAGCTATAGACAGTAACAGAAAATCGGCAAAAAAAAGATTGAGATTCGATGAATCAAGTTATATTGTAAAGGATATTAATGACTCGGGTTCGGCGTTTGATAATGGTGCTTCTAATGGCGATGATTTTTCTCCGATAAATAGCACAATGATGAATTCATCATTCAATTCTGCAAATTCATTATTCAAATCTATATATTTACCATTGTGACGTGGTACGTCCCAATAAAAATTTTTTTTTTTGTTAATTAAGAATTTTTTTTCGTTGTTTAATTTACATACACGTTTCCACGACACGTCACAACGATTATGAATTTGTAAATCACCAGGGCACTACAACACACCACCGGCTTACTCACCGACCCGGGCGTAATTTATTGAAAAAGAATAAATAATTAATCGAACGAACTTTTTTTTTGTTTACCGGTACACGAGGAGCACGACTAGCAGACGCGCGCGGCAGCCATTACTTACACACTCATAGCCCATGTGTGTGAGCGCTAGTGCTGCTTACGCAGACCGTAGGTAGGGAATTTTTATTACCACTACATAGCAACGACCGCGCGTGCGCTAGGAGCGGCGCACGACGAAGAAGATGTAGAAAGAGAGGGAACACAAGAGAGAAGAAAGAAAGAGATGGAAAGATTCATATTCGATGGGAGCAAATTAAGAGTGATGGCGCGCCTCTTTCTCGCGCAGTGAAGAAAGAGGGAGAAGCTAGATGATGAAAAGAGACCGAGAGAGCAGGGAGAAGGGAGAGTACTCTTGCTCTTGCTTAAGTACAGCTGTACTGAGTAGCCTGTACTGAGTAGCCTGTATGTACGCATATGTATATATATATACATGTATATAGGTATATATATAGAGATAGCCATGCCTGTAATGATTCTTTCTCTCTAATGAATGAAGACGGATAAAAAAGAGAACGTAGATAAAAAGAAGATTAAAAAGAAGAATAAAAAGAAGAAATAAGATTAAAATTGCTATAGAAAAGGGGGCGCGCAGGTTGCAGACTTGCGTTCGAGGACCGGAAGGCAAATTTCACGAATAGAAAGCAATTATTCGGACAAATTATTTGTTATTGGAGGAGTTAAAAAATTAAAAAGAGATAGATGATGAAGAAGAGGGAGAAATAGACCGAAGAAGAAGGAAGTGAGCATCAAAGAAGACATTCGATTACCGTCCTCGTGCCGCATCGGAACTATACCTCGAAAAATCCTCATTTTCTTTGAAGTACTACTTAAAGACTTCGTGCGTTTCGTTGATAGCTGTGTAGAGATTGCAGAGTGGATAGACGAGCAAGCAGTTGAGCAGCCAGATTCCATAAGGAGGTTTTTGCTGCCCTGAACCGTCAACCAACTCATCTCCGCAGCCGGCGCCGACCAGTTGCTCGTGCAGAGAGAAAAAGAGAGAGAGAGATATACGACCTGAGGCCATCACCGCCATCCGTGACCAAAATCGTCGCCATCGCCGACCAGATTCTTGTGTCAACGAGATTTCTACAACGGTGAGTGGACTGTAGTCCGAATCGACTAATATTTTTTTTGTAAACTAGCGGCTCTCGCCGACTAGGTGTAAATTCAGTGCGGGCGTAAGATTTTAAATTTAAAGTGATTGTGACAACGTAGTAGTGCGAATTAAAAATTTCTTTTGTAGCGAAACGAAATTAAAAGTGCGAAAATTTGACTGTAAAAATAAATTTGTAGTTGAGAAAGTAAAATTACAGTTCGACCACGTGTTCAACGATTTCGTTGACCGGGTAAATTCGTTGTAATTGAATTATATTAAATAAGAATTAAAATTAAATTACACTTGATTGACCGGAATAATAATAATAAAATTTGAGATCGGTGGACATCGTGGTGTGTATGACGTAATACAATTCATGACGCGGGCCTTAGCAGCCATTTTGTAAAGAAAAATCTTTGAATATTCTGCGTTGATTATTAAATCAAATTAATGGAAATTTAGATTTGTAAATCAGAAGCGATAGTAATTAGATATTAAATTTTCTTTACTTAAGTATATTAAATTTTGAGAGTGCGGGAGTGAAAATCCGACCACGTGTCTAACGATTTCGTTGACCGGGTAATTTAATTAGATTAAATTAAATTAAAGATTAAATTGGTATTTGGCACGAAAGTTCAACGAAGTATTAGTTTTTTTGTAACTGTGACCGGTGATTAAACAAATTGATAGACACGTGGGATTAGTGTGAGAGAGAGAGAGAGAGATAGGTGCGCGGGCTCTTGGTAGCCATATTGTTGAAAGAAATAAGAGTGAGGTCGCTTACGTCGACCAGACCGTAAATTTCAATTTTTTTTATTAGAACATTAGATATTATTTTCAATAAAGCGTAAAATAAAAATAAATAAAGTTAGATTTATAAATTTATATTGACCGGGATGTATGGGTGATGAATGTGCGCGAGTAGTAGATTTAACAAATTTAATAGAAAAATAGATTAAATTAAAGTTTATAGACCGAGCGAGATTAAGTTTAAAAATTATTTTTTTTTCTTTCTTATATATATATTTTTCTTTCCGTTGAATAAAGTAATTCAAGAGTTATAAATTGAACAAGTAATATTAAAATTTTTTTTGTGTAATACCTCTCCCAACTCAACTAATAAAATTTGACACCAGAGGTCGCCCACCTCCCAGCCAAGACAGCCCGAGATTCATGCTGCCGATGAGTAAGCAGGTGGCCTGTCTGGCGCTCTTAATAAATTAAAGATTTTTTTTTTCTTTTCGACAGGCCGAACTTTGCATGCGGGGACGGGCAAGGTTATATTAACTTATTCGATAAATTTGTTTATTGGAATTTAAATATAGCTAAATTCTCACATCGCACCATTTATACCTGCGCATAAGGAAACTGAACCGACAGACTTTTTATCAATGCTAAATGGAAGCCGCAGCAAAATCGATAACATATACGAAGTGAGAAAAGTCAGTGGGGTATACATGATGGGTGATTCACAAATTCAATTTGATGATAAAATAATAAAAGTGAAAGATTTAAGTTTTCCTAAAAGCAGTGGTCTAATGGAATTGCTTTTCAAAAAAGAACCAGATGATAATCTTTTAAGTACAACAGATCGCAAGAACTATCGCATTATCCTGGAAGCAACAAATGCCCATAGAAAAAGACATAGCAAAAGTGAGAATATACGCTCTTCGAAGAGTAGAAAATATTCAAAAATTATAGCATTAATGTTCCGCAGTGATCGCAATAGAATGTCTACCAGCGGAGGGGGTCTCATACCTAAATATAAAATAGCGAAAAAGAATACTTCCATAGATCTAGTCTACTGGGATGATCCGAATGAGCTTGTCGAAAGACTGCGATTATTAACAGCCGAACGATCTGCTGGAAATAATAATCACAATAATGAAATCCAATCAATCATAGAGGAACTACGTGAAGCTGGGCATATATATTGACGTACACAATTTTCAAATCAATAGTAGTAACATGAGTCTCGATGTGTTTGGAAGAAAACTTGAGGGCTCGCAAGTGAGTCGTGGTCCTCGAGGTATTGGATTCAATGTTACATCAGATGGTGATTTTGATTTAGAAAATAAGCGGCTTTGCAATATTGGAGAGGCTAATGATTCAAATGATGCCATTAGTTTGAGTTCACTAAATAATATCCTACAGAAAGAAGTTGATTACTTATCTTCTAAAATTATAGAAGTTGCTAAAGCTATACAAGAATATGAGAACAAAGTTGAAATATATAAAGCAGAAATAGACGAAAAATTAACTTATGTCTATGATATGACTCAACGAAATTTTGCAAGTATTGAATATATAATTAAAGAAATAAATAGACGATCGGATATTGCTAAAGCTGAAGTTTAAGATGGAACATCAAAGATTAGTTGAAGAGCTACACAAGCCAGCACGTCGAAGGTACAAACGAAGAAAATATGACACACGCGAATCAGATGAGACTTGGCAAGCTGACCTTGTAGAAATGATACCTTATTTTAAGGAAAACAAAGGTTTTCGCTACTTACTAACTGTCATAGATATATTTTCAAAGTATGCATGGGCTGTACCAGTCAAATTGAAGAGTGGCAATGATGTTACTCTAGCTATGAAGTCAATATTAAAACAAGGACGGGTGCCATCGAATTTACAAACTGACCAAGGAAAAGAATTCTACAATTCAAACTTTCAGAATCTTATGAAAAAGTACAAGATAAATCACTACTCTTCACATGATAATCTTCATGCAAGCATATGTGAACGCTTTAATAGAACTTTAAAAAATGCAATGTGGTTAGAATTCAGCAAACAAGGAAGTTATAAATGGTTGGATATTCTGCCTGAATTAGTGAAAGCATACAATTCAAGAAAACATCGGACAATAGGAATCGAGCCTGAAAACGTTACGAAGATAAATGAAAAAGAAATCAAGAAAAATTACCCAACTGAAAAAAGACCTGTAAAAAAACCAAAATTCAAAGTAGGAGATAAAGTGCGAATAAGTAAGATAAAACAAGTTTTTGAAAAAGGTTATACACCAAATTGGTCAACTGAAATTTTCACAATAACAAGAGTTGTAAAAACCAATCCCATAACTTACCACGTCAAAGATTATTATGATGAACCAGTCTCCGGCGGCTTTTATGAAACGGAAATTCAAAAGACTATGTATCCAGAAATTTATTTAGTAGAAAAAGTTTTAAAGAAGAGTGGTAAACGTGTATATGTTAAGTGATTAGGTCTAAGTAACAAGCATAATAGTTGGATAGATAAAAATGAGATTGTTTGAAAAAATTAAAATCTATTTTTAAATATAATAATGTAATAAATAAAAAAAATTTAATTGTATTTTGTTATATTATTTAGATATATATTTAAATAGAATATTGTAATATAATTATAACTATAGGTGGTGATGATAAATAAAAAAACAAATGTATAATGTTAATATATTTTTATTTATTTATGTATTATTATGTACAAGTTACAATAAATAGTTTTTAAAAATCATTTCGTAGATATATTTTTTTATACCCGTTCGAATTTGAAAGCAGTTCCTCCCAAATAAATTGCAAATTAACGTAGTTTGTTTGCTTCATCGCAGAGTTTGTAAAAAAATTCTTCATCTTTTAGAATTGCTGATGAAATCTTCTCTGGTAGGAATACTTGAAAACTTTGCTCGAATTCTGCTACAATCTTGACACCATATCGTGTCTTCACCTCTTTAAGTGCTGTCACCATGTACTGGTGATCTTTTTCCAAGTCTGTAACTTTTTTCCTTGGCAAGAAGTCGCTTCCAGCAATCTTATTAAGTGTTGATAAATCCATTCTGAAATCAAAAAGAAAAAAGTAAAAATAAAAATTTCTGTTAAAGATGATATTTTATTAGGAAAAAAAATTATGCTGTAAGCTTACATGATTAGTTAGTTGACTCTTGGTTTCTTTGTAGGAGGTTGATCGTTCTCAAGCTCTTCGATTACTTGAATGTGCTCCTCATCGTGCTCCGTCCCTTGATATAGTCCATACCCCACCTCGATTTCTGCCCTTTCCATCGCCACTTGCAATAAATCTCTTCTCTCACCTTCTTCAGAACTTATCCCCTCTATTGATGGATCCCAGTCATGCATGAACTCCTCTAATACGTCATACTCAATAATGATTTGCTCACCTTGGTTGCCATGAAGTGTCACCCCCACTCGTGCTGCACTATTTTCATTGGATGTTTCATCCCCTCTCTCAATTTCCCCCTCTCTGCTATGCTCTGTAACATCCATCCCCACTTGCGTCACTCTATTTTTATTGGATACTTCGTGTCCCCTCTTCTTTTCCACCTCCTGCTCTTTTTCAGCAGCCATTTTTCTTGCATATACCCTCTCTACTTTAAGTGCAGCTTGCGCCATCTGTATCTCTTCAATTCTAAAATGACCCCATGGTAAAGTGTCTGTACTATTAGGCAATAAAAAACTCTTATCATCGTGTGGACTTAGTGCAATTTTTCTTTGCTTTTCAGTATGCACTGTGTGTAATTTTGATCGAATATTGCACTGTTCACGGTGTATAATGACAAGATCCTGAAGACAACTTTGGTAATCCTCGAAAGTGATTGTTTTCTTCACGACGTTAGATTTTATACCTTTAGCTTTTTTCACTGTGTCTCCTCCATCAACCAAAATACTGTACATTTTACTCCGCAAACCTATGAATTCAAACATAATCTTGCCACAGCATTCATCTTTCATTAATCCAGGAACTTTCTTATTGACACGTGGAATATTAAACTGATTATTTTCAGTATAATCAGAAGTATCAAATCTGTAAATGTCTTCCTTCATTGTTTGATACATATCAATGTCTTCAACTTCATATATTAAACTATCCGTATCTGTATATAGAAGTTTACATTTTTGTCCTAGTCGCTGTTTCATATATGAGTAATGAAACTCATATAGCAGTGTTTTTGATAAATCAAGGATGGAAAAACCAACGTATATAGGTTTTTTTATTGTGATACTCGTTCTCTTCAGCTGAATAGCTACCAAATTTTCATCAAAAATTGCACAACTGTGAAAATTTGGTTGAGCTATGCGTGCTTCTGCTCCATATCTACCTGTGAATTTATTTATTAATCGCACATCAACACGTGACCGCTCTCGTTCGATGCACTTTCCATATACAGAGTTAATAAGCAATTTATAGAAGAGTTTTTCAAACTCATTCTTCGCTTGCTTCCTCTTCTCAGTATTTAATTCAACGTAAGGTTTGAGCCAAGCCTTTTGTTCAAAACTTAAAATTCTATGTACTTTTTTTAATCCAAGTCCATTATCTAACGCTTGTTTAAGCGTCCGATAATGTATGACATACCTTTCCTTGTTGTCCAAAGTAGTAAGCAGTTTTTTTTTGCTTCGAGCCTGGTGGTGGACGATGTTCTGCGCAGAAAGGTAAATCCCGATGTTCATCATGGATTTCCACAGGATATTCTAAATCCACTTCAGCAATATATCCTATATCCGAATCTGGCGGTGTATTGAAGAAATCTGGAATTGTTTCATAATCAATCCATTTAAATTTTCCTATCGGTAAATGTTGTATCATCGCCCAACCATGAAGATTATTAATATCAAAATATAGAAGGGTCTTCTTTTTCTGATTTTCGTTATATGAAGGACCCATGTATGGATTGTTTGCCTTTGCATACCGGTTACAGCACTGGCTTATTCCGCCACGGATGCCTGCTTCGATAAACATTAACATGTCAATGTCTGTCAAAAGTTCCAATTCTACCTTCGTCATTTTAAGAGCTGCTGAAAACGTTAAGCCTGGAGTTGCGTAGAAATGAGCAGGACATAAATCGTAGGCTTTAAGAGACGTCTCTCGGAAACTTTCGAAGACGTCAGCCAATAGCAAAACATCGGTTTTTAAGTATAAATCCGAGTACTCTCCTAAAGTTTTTATATTGAATTCATTCCAAACTTGAACAGCGTGCTTATAATCTTCTTCAGCTATATGAGAATCCTTTTTTTCTGGCAGCTTTGTAGACATCAATTTATCTAATCCATCCATAAAATCGTACGGAAATACACCTTTCCGTCCAAGAAGATTTATTTTAGCATCTGTAAATCCATCTGTTTGAAATTCTCTCACTGCTATTGATGAATACTGCTACTGATATTAATCTAAAATTGATGTCACTATTATCCATATATTTTGTGAAAGAAATGTATTTCTCTTTATTATGTGGTATTAGAGTCATTCGTCCCTTCATCAATGTAGAAGTCCCGATTTCTTTCAGAATAAAATGAGTGTCATAATTGAGATTATGAAAAATAACAGAAATGAATCTTAAAATCTTATAATTCAAATTACATGAATTATGAGCTGCACCTCTAAAACTAAAAAAAAAATAAATGTAAAATAACCAAATTAATTTTCTTTATTTAATTATAACCAATTAAACAACTTACCGTCCTGTGAGATGACAATGGTCTCGTACTGTAACTTCTTCGGCACGGATTGGTTTTCTACATATATGACAATTAGTTGACCTCTGGAAAGACAATTCTTCTAAATCTGTAAGTTTCATTGGTTTCGGATTTTTGTAGAGTTCATCAATTTTCTCACCGATTGATTTCAATTCTCTTACAAACCATTCTGCAGGTGTCTCTTCACATTCGTTAATCCTTCTGTATGATTTATAATAAGATAATTTATCATCAAAACTGCATTTCATGTAGTATCCAATACTGTATGCTTCACGAAGTTGAAAAGCCTTCTCACTGTCTGTAGGTTTCAATAAACATTCAAAATCTGCATAAATAACAAAAGGAACTTTTTCACTCTTGCTGTAATCTTCGAATTTGAGAATATTATTCTTTGAGTCGGGCAGATTTATTCTTATTATTTAAATTTTTACAATTATTTTCATAAATTACGAATCTTTCTTCACTATAAAAAATTTGTAAACACCTCTCACAATGGTAAGATTTTATATGGCTTTTAGACACTTGAGAAGCCAGAAGTCGAGATAAGTTTTTAATCCAAACATAATGATATTGAGGCATGTTTCCATCATCAGCATCATTATTTTCTTCATACTCATCTATGTAGAAATCTTGAATAATAAGCAAATTGACATGTTTCACCTTTTTTTCTGATGTAATATGACACGGCGATACTTCAAACTTCGGACCATACTTTTTCAACATGTATAAGTTTATTGAAATATTATTATTTAATTTTTCAAATTTCGGAATATCTTTAATTTTTACTGGAAATTCAATTTTATCAAACCTCAGCTTATTATTATGCGGTAGATAATGATCCACTCTTTGAGGATTACGGTTACTAGGATATAATGCGTAAAGTTCAGCATATTTGAAACACTGATTGTCATTATTGCGAACATCAACACACGCTTTCTTATTTTCTATAAACTTCGGAAGAGGTATATAAGAACTACCCTTCAAAGGAGAATATTTTTTCATATTTATACACAAACTTATTATACTCTTCAAAGTCCACCCTGAATCCTTTTCTTGAAATTCCTCTATTTGAGTAAGAATAGGCTCTTTGATATTATCTTTGAACCATTCCTCTAAATCAGTTGACATGTATACTGTATTACTTTCATTTGTAAAATATTTAGTATCATTTAATTCCTCAGTATTTTTCTGCACAGAAAATTCAGAGATGAAATCAGAATTTATTTTTAACGCATTATATTATTCTAAGCACGCCTGAACCTTAACTTTAAAAAGTTTTTGTGCATCACTTAAAAAACTCAGAATGTCCACATGTTTAATATTTACCACTACACCAGTTCTGATTCGATTTTGGAAAGCTGACTCTACGTCTCGCCACTCGACTCTAGCTTCCGTTTCTTCAAATTGTAGATTGTCTCCTTGATGAAGATTTTGTTCCAACTGAACTTGCATGCACGAAAGATGTGTCATACAAGTTTGACATTTCTGTTTCTCCCCTCTTGTGAGGTTAGGTCGAACGATTTTTTCGTTTAATTTAATGACAGCAGAATTACACATATCTAACCAATAATGAATATCATCATTGCTCAATTCGTTTATACTTCGTAAAGTATCACGAAGTAATTGGACAAGACGTTCAAAAAAATCGATTGAAGTCATTTTTACTTTTTTAACTAAAAGATGACTAGAGCAACAGTTTCAACTCACACAATATTCAAGAATAAATCTCACTGATTGTTATATACGAAGTGTAGTCATCCAAGAAATAGCTTCGCTTTTTATAGGTAAAAACAATGTAAGGAGGGATACAAATTTTCAATTTCATCCAATAGTAAAAGGAAAAGTTAGTGAAAATTTGAAAATTCGTCCAATAGTAAAAAAGAAAATTTAAGAAGGGATACAAATTTCAAGATTCTACCAATAGTAAAAAAGAAAATTTAAGAAGGGATACAAATTTCGAGATTTGACCAATGGTAAAAAAGAAAAATTTGGAAAATAAAGAAGGGAAAAGTTTTTAGAAAGGGATAAATTTTTCTTTTAAACTATCCAAAAACTGTAAGAATTTTTCCTATTTAGTCTCTCAAATCACTTCTCGCTGAAAGAAATTCCGAGTTGTAGGATGGCTAGAACCCGTGACTATGGTGCAATTATTAAAAATGCAATGTTAGAATTTTCTGAAGAGAACGTTTATATTTGTGACATACAAGGATTTCAAGGCATGACTGGGGATTCTTTTATTTTTAAAGAAGTCAGTTTTCTGAATTTTAGAAAAACTGCTTTTCCAACTGCGTATCTCTTTAAACCTCCGATGACATGGAGAGAATTGAGTCAAAAAGAAAAAAGTACAACGCAATGGCTGGAAAAGTATCACCATGGAATACAATGGAACTCTGGAGATATACCTTACCATCGTCTTCAAAAAATTTTTGAAATTTGTTCGCAAGGAGTCAAGAAAGTATTTGTCAAGGGTGAGCAGAAAGCGCAATGGTTAGCTGATCTTTTACCAAATGTGTAATTAATACATTTATGTTTTAACTTTCATACTTTTCTTGCTGTTTTAATACTTTTTCATTCTTTTTTATACTTTTCCATACTTGTTTGATACTTTTTTTATAATTTTCCATACTAGTAGTTATTGGGGCACCATGGGCCGTCCCAACAAACCCCCACTCCACCACCCCAAAGGTTATTGACCACTAGGTCAATGACCTCTGAGAAGGCGAAGTAGGGGTTTGTTAGGCATGGTACCCAAACAACTGGAGGGTCACTCACCCCCTCCTAGAAATTTAGAGTGGGGATGAACTGGAGGGTCACTTACCCCCTCCCACAAAATTTAGAGTGGGGATAAAAATATTTTAATCGATATTTCAAAATTATTAATTTAAAATTTTGTAATATAATCCTTTTTAATTATCGAAATAATAAAAACTTGAATTATAAAATATGAATTTAAAAGATTTTTAATTTCCAATTATTATAAATTTTTATATTGAATCAGAAAATACAAAATTTACATATAAATTATTGTGTGTATGAAGGATGAGGAGTTGGTAACAGACAAGGTGATTGAAATACTCATGTTTCAAAGTTTAACAACACATTTATTATTAATAATAAAACATTACAACGTAGCATTCATACAATTAACTAGTGTGTACATATGATAAATAATAAATTCGTGTATGATTATAAACACATCTTCTTTTCCTAAAACTAGATTATTCTTTTTAATAATTCGATGAGATCATTTACAAAATTATCATTAAAACTAGACATTGTGCTTTTTATATCGCTAGAAGTATAGTATACATATTGAGATTCCTGACTATTTTCTAATACATTTTTCATATTTATAACCATTTCTCGTAATATATAATCAACAGATTTTACAACAGTATTTAAATATCTAATTCTATAATCTATACATTTTGATAAATCTTTTAAACGTTCAAACGTGACACGTTTAAATACTAGTGACCGATTAAATCGACCATATTTTTTCGGCGGTCCACCACACTCCTCTCCTTCTGGTTGTGCGTCATTGGGTACCAATTCAAAAGCTCTCTCGTGAAAACTAATCATAAAACGGATAGTGTATCCAGGAATAGATAGCCGCTGATCCAGCATAGATTCCTCGTTATAGCAAGTGAAAAAATCTTCAATTTTATCAAATTCCTGCTTCAACGCCTCCCAACAGTCCAGTGACAGAGGTAAACCTTGAAAATTGGCTCCACAGAAGCGTACTACGGGTGCAAACTCCTTTTTGCCTTCGCCGCCTATATTCTCCAGGCCTACCTGGATAATTTTTCCAAAAGAGCTGTTCAGCCCGTAGACCATTGGCAGAACCTGCTGCCAATAATTTTTCTTGCTGTTTTGTTTTATTAAATATGCCAAGTCATTACCAAATGTCTGCTCCAGGCTTCTCTTTTGACCAACCATCTTGCTTGAGCTTTGTTGTTACTGCTGCTATCACTGTCGTCAAACTGTGGCTAGACTGAGTGGGTGCCGCTTCTTTTATACTGTAAAAAATTGGTGGGGGCGCCGCAAAAAGTTGTTGTGCGACCAATCAGAGACAACCAAATATCATATTACTCGTACGAGATTTTTCCCACAAAATTCTTGACTATAGTATCATTTTTTTGCAAGTTCTGTGAGAAATTTTCCAAGAATTTCTTGAAACCCAATCCGCTAGACATATAATACAGAAACATGATACAATAATGACCACAAACGTTAGAATATTCGCTTTGTAAGCGTTTATTATTCCATCTAAATTTTTTACAATTTTGCTGAATACGTCGTAAATGTTGTTGAATTTGTGGTGGTTTACCAAGACTATCAAAGTACACACCTGTGCCATACTTATCAACGTATATGGCAACCCAGTGCGCACCACGCTGGTTATAATTTTGCGTATTAAGTACAAACGCACAAGGTTTCACCCACATCAGAGGAATCCGATCCGCTGGATAAACGCCTACTGCGTGAAACTTGATCCTCATCAGATATCGAACAATCTCTTTTGAATTCATTGCGGAGAATTTCTAAAAATTCTTCCGAAATCAGCGATTTTACGCTGGGGTTAAGTTTCAGTAGCCAATGTTTCAGATTAGCAACGTTATTTAGTGCACACACGTAATTTGAATAAGGTGATTTTAAGTAATGATGCATGCACTGTACACTGCTGAAATTTAAATTTCTAAAAGCTGGACAATCTTGTTCTTTTTCTAAATTTTCAATCTTACAGGTGGTGAGCTTGGAAAGTAGTTCAAGCTTTTCTTGACCTCGCACGAAAATTGTATGACAATTCATGCAAATATCTTCCAAATTTTTGTATAATCTTTTTATCGATATATCACCTTCGTACCACTCCAGACCATGATGATTCAGCGTCACCCAATTGTTCTGTCTCAAAGCATTTTTAGGTAAGCGTCTTAAATTACAAGGAGGCGCCACAATCCAATGAGCGATAAAGTTTTTATGAATACCGAGTACAGCCACCTCCTTTGGAATCAAACGATTTTTGTTGTCCTTTAAAAACTGCACATCAATTACCACGTCCATACTGTTTGCAATGAAAGTTGCTCGCCGACTGAGATAATAAAGCTGGCTTTGCTTTACTTAAATAGTAAGAAATATATCCCCACCACTACTTAACCGCTATAATCCACGACAACCTGTCTCGACGAGTCAATTTCGAGCAAATTGTCGTATTCAGCATAAATTATACAATTTACAGCGCCCTCTAGTGGGTCGTCGAATCTAACATCAATTCGTACATTACCATTTTTTATCAAATTCCAATGACTACCATCACTCGCCGATAAATCAGGTGTCAAATCAAAAGCGAATAGGCAGTAACCGTTTGGATAGTCTTCACGGCTAATCGAGTTGCCTGAATTCATAAAGTGAATACCTGTGCCGGAAAAAGTGTATGATAAGCATCAACGTACATTTTGCTTTTTTTGAAATCTGGCTGTAAGGGCTTCGATGGCACTTGCATTCCATCAACGTACAGACACAAAAAATTTATATTAAAATTCTTGAAATTGAATGGGTTAAGACTTTTATCTCCGTTGTAAGCTTTATTTTCAACAAAACCGAGTATAATTCTTTTCGGCAGTTGACCTAATATGACATTGTCGATTGTTTCCCCATGCACACCATTATGTAACGTAACAGCCTTAACTTCTACACGTGTCAGTGGGTATTTTGCAGTAGTCTGTGACAATAGTTTTTCGTGTGCTAGCACAAGTGAAGGATTTAATCTTACCCGACGCACAAAAAGCGTAGCCTCGGTAATATTTACCGTGAAAGCACCAGCGGGATCCATGAGACAGAATCCATCACGAGAACGCACAAGCCTCACTCTAACTTCAACACCACCCAGTAATAATTTGTCTTGATTAAAAACATCACAATGTAAATGGCCGAGTAAATCAATCTTCCTGCCAATCATGAGTGCCTTACGTTTATTGAGACCTACATTACCACCTGTGGTATCGTCCATTTTCCCTGCTGTATCATCGTACCACAAACCACTCGTTAAATGAGACTTTTTAGCTGTCGGACCATAATTTAGTAATGTTTCAATGTAAGCTCTGTATGCATAAGCATTGTTTGGCGGTGAAACAGGTTTCTGATTGAATAGCACGTCGACTTGATTAAACAACGAATGCAAAAGATTATTTATTGGTCCAACGCTCGGATCCTTAGGTGGTTCAGCACTAGTGCATGTTACACCTACACTCTCACTTAACATTGTGTGAGCCAAGTCTAGATATTCAGTGTTGCCAGGGATTGTAAATTCAATTGGTGATTGGTCGTTGAGTGAAGATATCGGTTTATACTGTACCCAGTAAGAGCCTTCAATTGCAGTCTGTGTCGAGGGTAATTCAAAGAGTGATAATTCCGACTTGATTGACTGACAAGATTCTGTATGCAACAACGCCATCTTGAAATTTTAATTTTCGAAAATATCTCTAGCTACACGTGCTTTCTTATTCTGCTTCTTCTTCTTCTTCTTTTTCGCAACCTTACCACTTTTCGAGCGTTTAGCTGCTGAGGTGTTTGTAGTACCAGCTGCACTCGACGACTGAACTGACGATGCCTCGTTCTTCTTTTTATATTCAGATTCTTCCCCATCTTTTGCACTCGACTCACCCAAGAGCAATTTGTCCAGAACAACGTCAGCTTTTCTTTTGAGATTTTTACCACTCTCGCGAATGCGCTCTTTGGCCGCCTCTTTGACAGGTCTGCCACCTAGAGTGACATCATCTAAGATATTTTTACCCGCTCGAAGAGCCTCTTTACCGACCACTTTTGCACCTTGCTTGATCTTCGGTATAGCTGCTCGGAAGAGACCTTTCAAAAAACTACCTACTCCTGCACCCGACTGGTGATAACCAAAACAAGGTTTACCAGCTCTAACGCACTTACCCCCACCACCAACCATTTGGTTATTGAAGAAATCTTCAAACTCAGACATTTTATCGGATGCGCTTAAAGTGAAGCGTTACAGTCAACGTACCGTAGTCGAATGGAATGGGAAATCCGTGTTCGTCTCTTATATCTATTTCGATCGACTGAAACGCTGAAGACAGCAGTGGTAGGTACATGGGTGGTGAAAAGTTTTTAATTTCAACACCTCCGTAAACGTAATCGCGCAAATGAAGCGAGACTATACGTAGTAAGCTCGTGCGCATGTCACCTGTTACGTAAGGCTGGCAAATGTTGCTGTAAACCATCAGCACGGTTGGCAACCCGTTTACAAGATTTGCTGGACGATTACCGGTAATGTAGTGTTCTTTATTACCTTTGCAAGAGAAAATTGGTACATTTTCCAGACCTAAAATTCTAAGTAATTTTTCCGATAGTGTAAACGTGTGCTTATAAGTTGTACAATCTTCTCCACATCGACATCTAACCCGTACATAGCCACCAGCTTGGATTTCAAAATATAAATGATTTTTCACATTCTCGAGATTATTTATTTCTTCCAAGAGACTTTCAATATCACGATAAACACCAGGTTTCACTCTGGCAAACACCTCGGCCCCCTGTTGAGTCTCTTCTGTTTCTCGCAAAACATTCGCCATTTCACGTTTGGCTGTTTTAACAGAAATAACTCCCTCCCGCTCAACTATTGATATATGCTGAAATGTGAGAGGTATTTGAATTTCCGTGAGTCCTACACACCAGTCGCCATGAAGATAAAAATTTTGCGATAATTGTGTTGTGAAATGTGTCGCCACATTGTGTGGAAAGACAAACTTGCTGCTGTTGCTCGGTAAAACCATGTAAAATTCATCGTTCATTGTAAATTTTTCAAATCTTTAGCCGCTATCCAAGAATTAAATTTTTCTGGATACCCCTCCAACTGACCAAATATTGTTTTTTCGACCCCCTACCTTTACTCTTCAAAACCTCGTCAACCTCAAACGCTTCGCTATCTAAATCCTTGCGCACTCTGCTCAACTGTTCTTCGTAAAAATATCCGTCAATTTTTTCTCCACCAAGATCTGTCAAAGTATAAACGGGTGGTTGTTGTCTTGTGTCAACTCTTATAATTTTAAACAGCTCCAGAGTCCAGCCACCCTCGTATGCTTTCCTGAAGGCTGTCTTGGCACGACTGACACGAACCAGATCACCAACGCTGTATTTAGCTACTCTAAACGGGTTTTTTTCGCTGTAACGCAACGTCAAATTTCGACGTACCACGTGAGCATTATATAAGTTGACCTTGGAAGGGGGCATTTTTATGGCACTGTGCCACGACTCGTTGTAACACGTCACAATTTTTTGCAGAACATCTATATAACGTCTTGTGCGCGAGTGAGTAAAGTATCGCCAGATTCGACCTTTGAGAGTTCGAATAAAGCGTTCGGCAATGGCTGCCTTTATATCAGGGTCTCTCACGACTCAGTAGGTAATATGTTTCTTTTTTAGCACCTCCTGCACCTCTCGACCGATAAATTCCTTACCTTTATCAGTCTGTAGGTAAATAGGATGTCTATCATTACATCGTGATAAAATTTTGTCCAATGCTACAGCAACGCTTCGGCTCGTTTTGTCGAGAAGAGGCTCTGCCCAGGCAAACTTTGAAAGTGCATCAATGACAATGAGAATATAGCTGTACCCATCATTGTAGGTTTTAAGTGATCTAAAATCTGCCAAGTCAGCTTCCCACACCTCAAAGGGGCTGAAAACGTTGTAATGTCGACGAGGAAAACGATGTCTCACGAGTTTGTGTAAGGTATGTGCATCCTGACTCTCCAGCCACTTGGCGATGGTATTGTTATCAAATTTTTTGGGTTTCGCGTGTTTCAGTAGATGAGCACCAGCGTACGCTGATGGTGCAGAAAGATTATAGTAATAATGCTCAAGGCCGTCCGGCTTTGACATCTTCTTCTTCCTTTTCTCTTTCTTTCTCATTGCTCCTCTTCCTCTTATAAATCAGCTTTCTCTCTTTCTTTTGCTGTCTTTTAAATGTATTTTTAATGCGTTTCAAAAATTTATCGAACGCAATTTTGCTGATCATGCACAAAACAGTAAGTACCAGCTGCAGTCTTTTCATTACCATCCGCAGTCTCCGAGAGCATGCGTGAAAATGCTCGTTCAGCCAGCAGTCTGTCGGCTTTTATATGATTCGTTATTTTTTTATTTGAATATGAAATATCGTGCTCTAGACAGGCATTGTCAAGAGGGTTTTTTCCTCTCTGACCGCGTCTGAGACGCTCTTCGAGATGTGTGCCAGGGCCGAGAAACTGGTAGCCTGGCAGATGCATTTCAAAGGGTACAACTGAAATCAATTGGTCTATAAAAGTACCAGTTTTCTCCCCTTCTCCTCCTCCTCCTCCACCACCCCTCCATCACTTCCTTCCATGCTTTCACATACGGTCCCATTTTAGCTGCTCGAGACGACTCTTTTTGCAGGGGTTGATGGCGTAGCTGCCAACTCGCTACCAACTTTTTTACGCTTTTTCGCACTCTCAACTTCTTTCTCCTTTACGCTCGTCTGACTAGTAGCTGTTGAAGTATAATAACCTTCGTTTTCTGACGACGATGACGGCGATGAGTCAGCGCTATGAGATGCAATCTTACGCCACAGTTGATCGTTACCAATGAATTCTCGAGGTATACTAACTTGTCGCAAGACGCGTGCAAACTGTTTGTATCCGCGTGGTGGTGGTCTTTTTCTACTTCTCATAGCCTCGTTCACCAAATCGACAATATTAGTACCCTCGACAACAGCGCCATCTAGTTTGATTATACCACGACTATCCCATTCAATATTACCAGCTTGTCGCAAGTATCTAATGAGATGTCTAGCATTGCTTCGAAATTTCTGCGGTACCGACTCGACAATCTGTTTGTCGTCGATTTCGTCATTATCGCCTCTATCCATTGTCGTTCCCGTTTCTAATAATGCGGTCTCGTGTGGACGTATTATACCCCCACTCTCATCCTTCTCCTCCTCTCTTAGATGCAAGTAACGCTGCAAGATTTGCTGATATTGCAAACATTTTTGGCGCTCATCACCCGCAGAATGTAAAATTTTACTCATTTCCTCGTCGAGGCGTGTCGTGGCTGTACCAGGTGTCTGGACACTGGATGCTGGTGTTGTATGATTGGTAGTTGCTACATCATGCTGTGGCTGCTGAAGCTGTTGCTCCAAGCATTCTTGCGGTACTAAAATCATTTTTCTTGCGTACTCCATGCCGATAAAACAGGTTTCACAATTAGCCGCAGTAAATATGCTGATTTTACCATCAATTTCCTTTTTACCTCCAAACTACCCAGTTTAGCGAGTTTCCGCAACAGAGGTGCGACTTTTCGCAATTGTTTCTTATAATACTTGCTGAGTGGAATATTTCCACGTAAAATGTTCAAAGCACACTCGCAAATGTACGTTATAAGTTTAGAATTTGCTTCGCGTACTATAGCCTTAACTTTATAGAGTTCGCTTTTACACAAAACATGTAGCTGAGTCCAGTACTTTTCTGGAATCGGTCTGCTGCTACGACTACGTCTCACCGGCTCCATTACAATCGCACGACTGGTACATTATTCGAGCGAGCACCAGCTTTTATGGGTTTGCAACGAGGCACATAAACGTACTGATGTTTGTCAAACGGAAATATACAAGTACGAAATCTCACATTTTCAGGCGTACCCTGCTTCAGGTCTATGAACAAATAGCCGTGTGCCTCTGCTGTGGCATCGAGATATGCCTCTTGCAAAAAACGAGGCTCCTCGGGGCAGACTTGGCGCGCCAGATGATTTATTTGCGCTCGATCGCGCGGATTTTTAAATACCACGATGTAATTAGAGTTTAGAGAGATTTCTCGCTGACCTTGATGAAAGAGATTTTGCGAGATAAAGATGACGCTCAAGTTATTGTGGTGACTGCCTTTGGTAAAGAGATTGACTACAGCTCTGCTGGACGATTCTCTCATCAGATCGTCAAGAATCAAGAGTTTTGGTCGTGGATCATTGGCATAATCTTCGCTCTTTGGTAAGCCCTCGTGAAATTCGATTCCCTCACCCAACTCCCTGTAAATTGCCTGCCACTCGGTATAATACAAGAGTATACGCTCGAATTTTGTATCACTCATGCGATCAATGTGATGCAAAAAATTCTTCACAAATACTGTTTTACCACACGAGCTGGGTCCACAAATCCTCAAAGTCCACGGATGCATCCACCTGCAAACGTCCATGTTACCGCCGCTGCTAAACTTCTACTACTAACCTCATCACATCCTCGAACCACTCTACATATACGATCAGCAAGAGTGGGGGGGCGGCGGCGGCGGCGGCGGCGCGCGCGTGTGCGAGCAGTATCGTGCTGGCGCTAGCCAATCGTTTAGCTGATTAGCCATATAGCTGGCTGACGCCAGCATTATTCCGCTCTTTAGCTATATGGCTGGAAAAGCTTAACAAGTATTAACCTGTTATTTACTCAAAAGCGCTCGTCACCATCACTACTTGTACCTGGCACCACCACCACCACCACCACCACCACCACATTTCCAGTATAAAAGTAAAAGCAGCAGCATTTATAGGTTAGTGTTGTACAAGTTTTCGTATCGTGAAAATAAATAAGTTATAGTCAACAAATTTGAGCAAAGGTAATCAAATTTTAACAAAAATTCATTAAAGACTCAAATTTTTAAATTTTGATAAAATTTTATAGAGACTTGTCGTGAGGAAGTGTGGTGATTATCCGTATCTTGAAGAAAAAATAATAATAATAATGAATCAAACAAAAAAGGTGCATTTCAAGGAAGGTAAACCGGATATTCACGTGATACGCGTGTGGGATTACGCGAGCCGTGCAGCACGACGTGGAGAGTGGGAGCAAGCGGCTCGTGACAGAGAGAGATTTAAAATGAGAGTGGAAAGAATGAAGATTATTTTGGAACCTATAATTATGAAAAAATTGACGACCACTTAATAAACAGAAAATAAATTTATTATTCTGTTATATTAATTTTAATTTCAATAAATTATGAAATTTATTACAAAATTGTTTTTGTCTTAATTCTATAACCTATATATATATATATATATATATATATGTACATAATATTTTTACTTCGGTAATAATATATCAACATTTATTTATTATTTAATTAGATTTATAGCCGTATGGATAGCTAATCTCGTTATTTACAAATCGTCTCTTTGAGTACACGGGCTCGCATATTTTACATTCAGGTCGTGTTATAACATCGTGAAACCGTGTGCGTCTAATAGCGTCATAGTTTGCAAAAAGTGGCGGTATTTCACCAGTAATAAGATTTCGTATGGAATCAAAGTTTATTTTCTGACTCACCGACGAATTAAGTCTTATACCCTTGATTTTGCAAACACATCCTTCAACGCCATCTGGTGTCAAATATTTATATCCGTAAAATTTGGGTCCACCAGAGACGAATGATGTGATGCTTGTGCCAAGACCATAACAGGCCAATTCGTCGGTCAAGTCACCCAAGAACGGCCCTGTTTTCGCATCGTACTCACCCACGCGACTTACATACACAATAGAGTCAGTATCGTAATACAATACACGTTTACCCAACGGTTGCAATTCTTCGTAGAGTTTTAAACGCGCCAAGGCTGTGGTATAAGCGGCTACGACAACGTTACATAATGCCGATGGCTCGACAGCCGCTTCTGTGTTGTGCCAGCATACGTAAATTGTCGTATCGTCGATCGGTAAAATTGAGTCAACCTCGCTCTCAGCACTACAGAGTAATTCAAACAACCTCTGTGGATCATCCACCACTTCGGTCTTTGGCATATTTTCTCGTTGACCAAATTTACCCCACAATGAGTTTAAACAGAGTTTTGCTACAGATCTCAGACCAGCGTTATATTTTATTCGATTTCTGTCTAATTTTATGCCCTCTTGTTGCACAAATTCCTCAATATATCGAGCAATCGCGTTTTCGTCACCGACAGCACATTCCGAAGGGTAACCCGACGCGTACGTTTTCTCAGCGAAAAATTTATCGATATAAGTTGGAAATAGACCACCCTGACCCGTGGCTTTGTTGTACTGAGTAATTTTATAAGACCATATTTCAAATATTTTTCGGATGATATAGCCCATCTGAACAGCTTTTCTCAACTCGTCAGCAACCCACGTACCGATAAAAACACGATCATCAGGATTTTCATGGTCACAATCTGCGGTATACATTAATTCAGCACATGTTCGACACAGTGGAAACAAAAGCTTATTATGCATTTTAACGGGGAGTACAGCATGATATAAATTTCGCGGCGGCAATACTTCACATTTAATAAGACCTTCAACGTGACTTATGTCATTCGTTTGACCCACCAGAGAGCGACACTCATCCTCGTCCACGTAGAGAGTTGGGTGACCAATGGGATATCGACCGTATTTACAGATATATGGATATAATGAACACACGTCCACGTATTTTATTTTCTCACCCTCTTTTGCATCGTAAATTTTGACTGTATTGCCCGTTCGCCCGCCAAAAAATGCTTCTCGAGGATTTAACGGCGCGTGCCATTTTCGTGTCTTATCTTCAATGTACGACCGCATATTCTCGTTTTCCGAGTACTCTCGATCGAAATCACACTCCCACTTTTCGATAAGTTCATAACCATGGGCTCGTATTTTTTCCGATATCCGCGCGGTTCTCTCGAAACGTTCGTCCATATTTTCACCGTTTACGAGCCTCGAGTCTCGGTTTATGGTGTAACACCAGACACAACCATGCCAATAACACCCGTGAAATTGTAAAACGATTTTCTTTCCATTTTCAAGTACGCAATATCCGTCCACTAGAGGGCCTTCGGGAAGCCTCTTTTCTCTTGCACGAACGGTATACTGAATTTGTCGATTCAGCACATTTTCCATCCAGCACAACCATCGCATCGCCTTTATAGACTGTTTATTTGCTTGTCTATAACCACCTTGAGGTATAATACCTATTGTATCTTTTTGTAAAAATTTTTTTCTATACACACGCATGCAAGAAGATGCGATGGTGGCGCACTCTACAAATGGATCTGTATTACCACATTCGATGAAGGTATTGCGAAAAGCCAGACATGCTAAACGTAAAATTTTTACATCTTGCTTACAGTATTTTATAATTTCATTTCTAAAATTAAATATATAATTTTCAGCTTTTTTTTCGTTATACCACTGCATAAATTCGCGTCGCTCTTCGATCTTCATCGAATCTGGCGAAAAAGTGCATATCGGTGGCATTTCTCCCACGTAATTCTGATTTTCCGGTGTATTAAAAAGATGAGGGAACGTACCTTTCTCGATATTAACAAGACCGTAAGCTTTCGGTAGTGCAGCTAAACCCATATGTAGATAATTCAAACTATCTATGAATTTAACCGATAAAATTTCCATTATGATTATTTTTGACCCGTTTAAAATTACATTTGGCTTATTCCTGAGATCTTTACGTTCTGTTAAATGTTTAAGAATAAATTGTGCATCAAAACCCTGCGCATTGTGTGCTATACAAACGATTTGTTTGAAATTTTTTCTTGGTGCCAAGGCCAAATCGACTAGCTGTTTCACGGGGTCAATTTCAAACACATACTCGCGCATCCCACATACTTCGCAAGAATTTGATACATTTTCATCGTTCAAACAGTAACTACATACTTCGCAAGAATTTGATACATTTTCATCGTTCAAACAGTAACTACACACTTGCTGAACAACACATAAATTTGGTACATGCAGCCTTACTTTTTCAGCCTCACAGCCTAAAATGCTCTCTGATTGCTGAGTCTCAAAATCATAAAATAAATAAAGAATTGTTTTTTTATTCATCATGAATCCTTTTTTATCGACAATAGGTTGCATGTAACAAAGATGTTCTATTGGTCTTTTACCATTACATATTTTACAAAATATCGTATTACAATCATGTGGTTCTTTATCGTTGATGCGCACTGTTTTGCTACATACACGACAAATTTTTATACTCTCGCATACCGACCGAGAACTATCGAAAGATTTTGAATTTTTATGATTTTCAAAACAAACGGTGCCGTAAAAATCTCTGCTACATTGAAAGCATTTTATTTTTTCCTGATTTATATCACAAGGAGGCTTCTGTAAACATTTATAGCATTTTTGTTCACATTTATGATTTTTCGTATGACTAAATTTTTTATTGCAAGGTATACAGTAGCCTCGACTCCCAGCCGCTGCGAGTAAATTTAAAATTGGCTGGTAATGTCTGCAATTTTCATAATACATGATATTTAGAGTATATCTAACGACATTACCAACGTCGTGTACGAAACGTGTGCCATCGAAAAGCGGTCTATATCCACGAGCAAAATTTTGAAATGAATAAACAACGATTGCGACTCCAAAGAGTGCATAATATTCTTGAAATAATTTAATCTCCTCTATACCACAGCCCGTCTCGGGTATCGTAACTCTCGCAGCTCTTACAAGTTTCAATGCTTGCACTTTCTGATATTGTGCTGTATGATGTCTTATTTTATTCCATCTGTCATGGAAAATTCCACTACGCGTTTGACCACGTATGGCGTATACGTGAGCAGCGACTAGCGAGCGTGGAAGACAAAGACTGTCGCTATTTTCAATATTTAGAATGGATTTCTTAAAAACTGATTCGCTAGTGAGAGACACACGACCCCGGCCCTCTGGTTTAGTCACAGTACTGACTTCAACATTCAAAACATCGTCAATTTCGAAACCATCATTACTCTGCGCTATACTAGCTATCAGTTCTAGTAAATCTACCGGTGAAAAATCACGAAGCAGTCTAAAAGAAATCCATAGTGACCCGTGCACAAAACGTTCAGAGCTTATAGTCATGCCAATATAATCTGATGGTTGTGCATATTCACACACGTGACGATATAAATCGTTTATAGCAGCCTCCAACCAGCCATATACATTTGCATTAGCTGGTGGGGGTAATATCGACACTCTTAATTGTCGCCCTTGAAGCTTAAACTGTTTGTAATATCGTGAAGTTTCTTCATGAATGGTAATGTGTTCCTGAGCAGAAGTACCATCTCCCTGTTGAAGACATTCGTCTACAATACCGAGCAGTAATATATAAAAATTAATACAATTATAAAATTACATACATCTCAATAGTCGAGATCTTCTGTACCTGGTGTCGATATTGCAGATAATGTAGTTTCAGGTGAAACTATTTTATTCGACGTTTGTGCATCCTGGTCATTCCAGTGAGAACAACCAGGCAACGGTTCATTAGGTCGTGGTGGCGCTGTAGTATCAGCAATTACCCCCTCCAACATCGTGTTTGGAGTGCTATGATCATAAATCACGTGATCATCTAACGAATTTATAACTTCTCGTACTTCTTCGGTGGGCGGCAGTAGTGCAGGATCTCTCGAACTAAGCAGCTGTTCTTCTGCTGACAGAAGATTCATCAGTAATTCATCCCCACCACTGTCCTCCATCATGTTTTGCAGGTCTGAAAATTTTTTAATATCATATCTATCAAAGTTACACTATTTTAAACAAAAAAGTCTTATCCCGCGAAATTCTTCGACCATAAATAAAAAATCTATAGATTATTGATCCGATATTGGAAATCGATATTTTTTTGTAAAACATATTTTTGGATTTATCATTGTATTTACAACATAAAAGTATTAGCTTGCAAAATTTTTTGACCGTAAATAAGTAAGTTATCGAGTATTGGTCCGATATTGGGAATCAATATTTTTTTGTAAAATATATTTTTGGATTTATTATTTTATTTACAACAAAAAAGTCTTATCCCCCGAAATTCTCCGACCATAAATAAAAAATCTATAGATTATTGATCCGATATTGGAAATCGGTATTTTTTTTGTGAAACATATTTTTGGGTTTATGATTGTATTTACAACATAAAAGTATTAGCTTGCAAAATTTTTTGACCGTAAATAAGTAAGTTATCGAGTATTGGCCCGATATTGGAAATCAATTTTTTGTAAAACATATTTTTGGATTTATTATTTTATTTTCAACAAAAAAGTCTTATCCCGCGAAATTCTCCGACCATAAATAAAAAATCTATAGATTATTGATCCGATATTGGAAATCGATATTTTTTGTAAAATATATTTTTGGATTTATCATTGTATTTACAACATAAAAGTATTAGCTTGCAAAATTTTTTTGACCGTAAATAAGTAAGTTATCGAGTATTGGTTCGATATTGGCAATCAATATTTTTTAGTAAAACATATTTTTGGATATATTGTTTTATTTACAACATAAAAGTCTTATGCCGCGAAATTCTCCGGTGGTAAATAAAAAAGATATAGATTATTGAACGATTATTGGCTACGATTTCGTGATTTAAAAATACATTTCTAGATTAGTTATTCGATTCATGATAGAAAATATGCATAACTTACCTGTAGTGACACGATGATGTAACATGAGATGTCTAACTTGAGGTGCATCTTGCATTCCTCTGCTCTTAATACAACGACCAACTATATCAAGTATCTGATTATCGGTAAAAATATTTCGCTTAAACATATAGGCTAAAGTACGTAGCCCGCAAAGTCCTATGATGAATTTAATCTTTTTTAACAGCTCATTTATAGAGCAAGTTTTCAAATTTTTGCGCCATGCATAATTACAAAATAGTTTTATTTGTGGTTCACGAAGGAGAGCCACATTTAAAATAGTTATTAAGATATTATATAAGTCTTTTTTATTCATTCTCTTTTTTGTTATTCTTGTTCCAATGTTTAAACTCAGACTCATATCAGAACCATAAATCGTTGTCTATTTATACCGAAAATAAATCATAAATTTTAGGGTGAGCATGCGCGTAAAAATATAATATTTAACTTGTCGAGACCTGTAAAAATAATTTGATATTTAAACCTCCAACGTAGCAAGAAATACATCAGTTTTGTGGGAACCACTGAGTTGTGAGTACGAAATTCAATATTCTTAATAATCTTTAATAATTATTAACAATTTATTAAAAATCTCATATAAGATATTTAGTTAGCATGTACATAATTAAAACTCGGGTTGCCATTATTTCGCTTATAAGAAGGTGGGACTTTTTTCTTTAAGGCGTGCGTTATGCAATTTCATTCGTCTCTCGTGTCGCGTTATCAAACTTGGGCTGATCCTTCTACAACGAATGACTTGAGTGCATCTCTTAAGAACACCCATTCTACATCGGCCTAGTAATGGCTATTATACTTCTTAAATCTTTGTACTTTACATACTTTATACATACACTAAATTTGCATATGCACCTAATTTGCATACGTACTTAAACTATTAATAAATATCGATATTAGGTAATATCCTTAATATATAAATTGTGAATTCTTTTATTACATACACATCTACTGTCAAAATAAC
Organism: Anastatus disparis; assembly: GCA_017163975.1. Classification (NCBI taxonomy): domain Eukaryota; kingdom Metazoa; phylum Arthropoda; class Insecta; order Hymenoptera; family Eupelmidae; genus Anastatus; species Anastatus disparis. Next base: position 1,403,262 of record JAFFSR010000325.1, read on the forward strand.
GGATGGTATACCTCTTTCTTTTTTATAATAGCCTGATACTTTTTATTATTTTTATCATAAATTATCGATATTCATTGCGCAATGATTGATAATTTATGAATAATAATTTATAAATAATAAATATCTTTCAATATAAAATATTCAATTTTGATAAAAATATATTTACATATCATCTGCATATGTATATATGTACAGTAATTATATACGCAACTTGGGCGTATTCACAATGAATGACAAAAATTGTAAAATAACGGATTGTATACCTCTTTCTTTTTTATAATAGCCTGATACTTTTTCTTATTTTTTATCATAAATTATCGATATTCATTGCGTAATGATTGATAATTTATGAATAATAATTTTTAAATAATAAATATCTTTCAATATAATATATTCAATTTTAATAAATATATATTTACATGTCATTTGCATATGTATATATACACCAGTTATATACGCAACTTGGGCGTATTAACGGTGAATGTCAAAACACCTGATCGCAAGAGGTAGAATAGTTATACTTGCTTTTATATTTTGGACTCCTGATTCTCTTTATCGTTTTTGTATCACTAATTCTCTATATTTATTGAATCGATATCTTGGTAATAAATATACATTATATTTAAAATATAATAACCAATTCTAATGCATAGTTTATTTGTCCATTTTTTGCATATTATTTACATATGATTTGTATATATATTTTATACAAATTTTTGCGTACACGAGTGTGTCTTATGTATGTATAGACATACGCATTAGAGAGAGAGAGAGAGAGAGAGAGGTTTATATATATATATATATATATATATATATATATATACACATATATTTTTATTTCATAATAATAAAATAGGGAAAAGAGAGAAAGAAAAAAAGAGAGAGAGACAGTGAGAGACGTTTCTCACGCTAAAATTTTAAGTTTTACAAAATCAGTACCCTATACACTTCTTGTGAATATAAAATAAATTTTTCCAGACGGTGTTAAGTTTTTAAATTTCTTTAAAATTCATCTTTTCTTGCGAAAAAGGAATCAAGTTGACACGCGTAGCGTGAGAGTGGTATGTGACTTTTTTAAATTTTTGATATAAGATGCACCCTTAACATTCGTGTTATCTGTTAAATACAATTTTCCCAGACGATTTAGAATTATTTATACAAAATCAGCACTGTGTCCACTAGTTCGCAGTGAAATAAGAATATCTTTACCACCGACGTGAGCATTATTCGGATTTCATTCCTTCTGAAATTTGAAATAATAAACCTATTTTAAAATTATTTCTCGCAAAAAGTATCTTAATATCAGCTTCAGCGTGAGAATTGAAAAAAATATGCAGTTTTTGGGGTGGGAATTATACTTTTTATGATCGTGGAGTTGTGGCTGTGATCAGTTCTCGTCGACAACCAGCAACGACTCTTGCACCTCTTACGACACCGAATTCAAAAAGTTTATATTAATATTATTATTAAGTATTAATTATAGTATATATTAATAAGTTCATTATATTTAAAAATTAAATCGGCAATCAGCCTCTTACAAGACCGAATTTTAGTAACATTTTAAGTTAAATTTATAAATTAAATTTTAAAATGTTCGCGAATTTAAACGTAGAGTCACCGATTACTATCAGTGATGACGATAGTGTGATTGTTATTGAGGAGGTCAACCCAGTGGTGAATATTGCGCCATTAATTAACTTTATTAATCATGGTGTACCATTCCTATTACCCTTAAACCAATACATGGTCATCCACCAGGAGCCAGTGATCGCTGGTGATGGGGTAATAGGTAATATAAATGTGAATCAGGAGTTGACCGACAATGGTGCGCCGGATCAAGCCGGCATTCAACAAGAATTGGTCCTCGATGAGGGGGATAATTTTAATAATCAAGAAATCGTTCTTGAAGAGGCGATTGAGCATGATGTCAATGATGATGCTGTACCGGATCAAGCCGGTTTTCAACAAGAATTTGTCCTCGAGGAGGAAAATAATTTTAATAATCAAGAAATCGCTCTTGAAGAGGCGATTGAGCATGACATTAATAATGAAAATATCATCGCCGAAGAGCCGATGATAGTCGATAATGAAAATGAAAATGAAGCAGAAGATTCAGGCTATGGATCGGAGAACGAGGGTAGTGACAGCGATCCTGATTACCTGCCCGATGCGGACGAGGAAGAAGAAGAAGAAGAAGTAGACATCATGCGGCAGTATTACTACGAGAGAAAACAAGAATCTCGCCAGCGTCACGTGCTAGGTGTTATGAAAAGTACTGGCGCACCAGGGTACGCAAGCTTCGATTGGAGCGCGATAATTTCATTCGCCGGGCTGAACGGCGATTACGTCGGTTGAAAAATAGGCGACAACAAACAGAAAGAATCATACCGCGGAGGCAACGAGGCCCTGATCCTACAGTAGAAAAACCAAAGAGAAATTGGGATGTCTGTTGGGGATGTGCGAAGTCATTTTACAAACAAGGAATTCGTCTGTGGTCCCGATGCGACGATTGTGGACTTTGGTTGTGCCCGGACTGTGGCGAAGAACCAGTGCACTGCCAAAATTATAATATCTTGTGAGTGTGTACGTGAATATAGTTAAGAGAACGTGTATTATTTAATGTTTAAAATTTAAATTTTCAAAAATGCGCGTAAATATAATTTTTTATTTAAGGTATTTAATTTTGAAACATTTTAATTATTTTTTGTGTTTCTTAAAAATATAGAATGTCACATGGTGAAATTTTTAAAGTGTGTAAGGATAAAATTTTTTATTTTAAGTATTTTATGTTTTTAAAAATATATATTGTCAACGTGCGTGGTGTGTGCGTGAGAAGTTTATTATAATATACATTGTATGCGTGCATATATATATAAAATTTTTTAATTTTTAATATTGTGTATTTTTGTGTTTGTGGCAAAGAACTAGTGCACTGCCAAAATTATAATATCTTGTGTGTACGTGAATATAGTTAAGAGAACGTGTATGTATTTATGTTTAAAATTTAAATTTTTAAAAATGCATGTGAATAAAATTTTTTATTTAAGGTATTTAATTTTTGAAACATTTGTAATTGTTTTCATTTAAAGTGTGTCAGAATAAAATTTTGTATTTTAAGTATTTTATGTTTTTAAAAATATATATTGTCAACATGTGTGGTGTGCGTGAGAAGTTTATTATAATATACATTGTATGCGTGCATATATATATAAAATTTTGTGTTTAATAAAATTTTGTGTTTAATAAAATTTTGTGTTTAATAAAATTTTGTGTTTAATAAAATTTTGTGTTTAATAAAATTTTGTGTTTAATAAAATTTTGTGTTTAATAAAATTTTGTGTTTAATAAAATTTTGTGTTTAATAAAATTTTGTGTTTAATAAAATTTTGTGTTTAATAAAATTTTGTGTTTAATAAAATTTTTAATTTTTAATATTGTGTATTTTGTGTGTGTGTGTGTGTGTGTGTGTGTGTGTGTGTGTGCGTGTGTGCGTGTGTGTGCGTGTGTACGTGTGTAAGCGTGCATTTATTTCTTGGGGCACCAATGTTCCGTCTCAACAACCCCTACTTCACCTTCTCAGAGGTCATTGACTCGCTGGTCAATAACCTTTGGGGTAGCGGAGTGGGGGTTTGTTGTGACGGTCCATGGTGCCCCAATAACTACTCATACTTATTTGATACTTTTTTAATTATTTTAATACTTTAACATACTGTATTTAACCATATTAATACTTTATAATACTTTATTTTTCATGTTGTATATACTTTAAGTTACATTACCTTCTCCTCTTTATTTTCAGAACAATCAGCAACATTGAAGACTTCGGATGCCTATCATTAGAAAGAATAATGAATTGTACACGATATACATGTTTCAACCACGACCTCTGTTTAAGGCGAAAACCTATGTGCGCTGTTATTAATGCTATTTCGATGCGCACATGGTTACATGATTACTTAGATGCTAAATTTTCCAAAGATGAAGTCGATAAAATTTCTAATAATGATGAATGTATAAAGTTATATTGGAAATAAATTAAATTAAATAAAAAACAGAATTCTGGTTTTTTCTCAACCCTTCTTATGATCCTCATTAAAAAAAAAAATAAATTATAAGTTTAATGTTTGAGAATTAAAAAAACTTTAGAAAAAAAATTAATTAATATTAAATACGAACAAGATAATTTACGTGATCTTTGTAAACTAATGTTAGTAATCCTAAAGATTAAATATTCAAATCAATAATAATAAATTTTTCGTTGCATAATTTTAATGTACTAACTAAATTTGTATATATTATTTACACTTTATTTTATTTTATTAACTTGACTGTTTAATTTTCATATTAATGATATTATTGTATTTAATTATCTATAAAATTAAGAGTTGTAAGTTACTTATTGTAAAGGAATTGGGAAGGAGGAATATGAGTATAAAGAAAAAAAAGAAGAATCAAATTATTTCTATTTATTTTTTTTTTTTTAAATCCTAATAGATATTTATTAAAAATATATAAATATATGTATTACAACAAAATACTAAAATATAAAGTTTTAAATATAACTATTCTATTATAGTTATATCCTCGCGCATACGAGATCGGACTGCTGCTGATGGTGTGCACGCTGTAGCTGAATGTCGGTCAGCTGCTGCTGATGGTGTGCACGCTGTAGCTGAATGTCGGTCTGCTGTTGATGGTGTGCACGCTGTAGCCGAATGTTGGCCTGCTGCTGACGGCGTGCACGCTGTAGCCGAATGTCGGTCTGCTGATGATGACGCGCTGGTAGTAGCCGAACTCTTATTTTTTTCAGCAAGCTGTCGGCCAACTTTCTTCATTCACTCCCGTGCTGAAGTTGGTTTTTTTTCTTGCTGAACTTTTTTGCTTCCTATAAAGTAAAATTGAAAAATGAAATAATATGATTATTTTATTAATTTATTTATTTATTTTGAATAAATTACCTTTTGAAGTAGACGGTGTTTGTTGCTTAAATTCTTGGCCCGCCGAGGAGGTTGATGGTATTGGTTCCGTTGCTCTATATCCTGAAGAGGTAGAGGGAACCGATTTCACTTCATGACGATGTCTGTTTTCAGAATCATCTGTAAACAAAAATAAGAAAATAATATTAGAAATAAAATTGTATGTAAAATTTAAAAAAAAAAATCATTAAAAAAAATAAACTTACTTAGCGTCTTTTTCTTCATGGGGAGCGGTCCAAGATCATTAATTGATCTTTTTTGTCCCTTGTTGCTCTGTTTTGCTCCTCTGCTTGATGAGGATGAACTCGAGCTAGAGCTTGAGGATGAACTCGAGCTTGAGCTGCGATTCCTCGACCGCCGATTTATCTGTAATGTCGACTGCTGTGTCGACTGCTGATTATTTTCAGCGGAACTCTCTGATGAAGTTCCTGGTGTATGATGATTATATAGCTGCTGCATAAGAAAAAATCACTGAAAAAGAAAAAATTAATGTAAAAAAAATCATTTTAATATTTTTATATTTTATTTCATACTTACGGGAATCCACTGCATGCATCGCCCATGACACATGTTCCAACATCATAAGCAATGTTGGTCCATTTGCTATTAACCATCTAATGCGATCTTAAACTGCTTTAATTTTTCCAATTTTGTCTTAAGCCATTCTTCTATTTTCTTTTAAGTTGATCTTCGAAATCTTTTTCTGTAGTTAGGAAAAGTTGAAGATGATCCTCGAACTGACGAAATGTAGCTTAGAACGAGGTATTTATACAGAAAATTAGGATACTTATTTTACAATGTTTTTCATGAAAATCCTACGATTGGTGAAAATTTCCTTTTAAAAAATTTGTCACCTCCCTTAGAGAAAATTTAGTCCATCCTTCATTAGTTTTGTACACGCCTGAGATTTTAATTTTTAAATCCTTCTTTGAAAATAATTGATCCCTTCAATAAATATCTTTTTTCTTAAGAATACTTTTAAAAACCTGAGATAGATCAAGCTTTCCTAATTTTTTTCTTAGTAAATTCAAAGAAAAAATAAATGCACCTGCAAGATAACTTTTTTCCCACACACACACTTGATATGAGAAAAAATAGTTTTTAACCTAGTAGGCCTAAAAACACTTTTCTATAGGGAAAATCGACTTTTCATTTTTTCCAAATCCCGGCGGTCTAAAGGTTAAAGAAAAGGAATTCTCTTTTTTACAAAAAAGGTTCTCGTAAATCTTATAATAAATGCACCTGCAAGATAACTTTTTTCCCACACACACACTTGTTACGAAAAAAATAGTTTTTAAAGAAAAGACCCTTTCAATAAATAACTTTTCTCTCAAAAAAATAATTTCGTTCTTCAAATTTCCGACCACCTGCAAAAAGCTGTTTTTCCTTAAGGAAACTGACACACACCTGAGACAAAAAATTATTTTTTAATAGAAAAAGATTTTCTTTTTTACAAAGGTGGGGTCTCGTATATATTTTTCGAGCATTTGTTCTTTTTTTTAAAACATGAAAAAAGAATACGACTGACCTTCTTAATAAATATCTCTTTATCTCAAAAAAAAAATAAGAGAACAGGCAGCTGACCCTTTCAATAAATCTTCTTCTCAAAAAAAAAAGATTTTCTTTAAAAAAAAGAAAAGACGGGGCTTAACAAAGTGACTTAAAAAAATAAATATATTTATATATATAATAGAAGGCAAATTTATAGTTTGCTCATTTATTATACAGGTTACATGATCCATTATTTTCATGCACCTGCGACTCAAAAGATAACACACACGTAGTGTACTGCATTGAGATAAAGGTCATCTCTTTCCTTCTCTTCTAAAAGCAGGTAAATTTTCATGCAACGTTAAAGAAAACGCACAGTGGGCAGCGTAGTGAAAAAGGTCTGCCCTATCCCTCTCTTCTAAACGTGGAAAAATTTTCCTGCGCTCTCCAAAATAGAACATATTGTGGGCGGCACTCTATCCTTTCTTTAAAAATAAGAAAGGACAGCCCCTTTCTCTCTATCCTAAAATAAGTATCCAATACATTTTTTAAGGAAGGGGAGACTCATAGGTATTTTAAATGGAGCGGCTTGTAACACACTTAATAGAGGGAGACAAGTGTTTTATCCTTTTTCATTTTTTAAACAGGGGGGAGGAATTCACATGTATTTTAAATGACACGGATTCTAACACACTTGGGGAAGGAGAGGAGGTGTGCGACAATCCGGATGTGCCAGCATGCCTATAGCCTATCTACTTAAAAGTATTATTCGTATTAGCATTCATGAAGATCCAATAATCATTTCTTTTGAATCTAGATTCGGTCGAATCTTCTGTTGGGTGACCGTGCAGAAATAGTGGCTTAATTTTTACTATTTTAATTATAAATTTATTGAGATAATGATTTAAGGGTTTTGGGGGTCAAGGAATGGAATGATGAGGTCATTTTTATCATAAAGTTGATATTTTTATAATAAAAACTCTATTTTTTGAGATATCGAACAAATCTTGATTTTCATTTAGAATTTTGTAAGCTGACTAAATTTATATTCTAATTGACGATTATATGACCTTTATTTATTAAATAATCTTTTTTAAATTGTATGATTTATGAAGTATTTTAAATTAATTATTGAAAATTAATATTTCATTAAATGTTTTAAATATTATTGATTTTCTGCACAAAGGAACGGAATAGAACGTGTAAAGTTACGCAGCAACTTCGCAGCGATCGACGTCACACATTCAACTCGATTGCTCGAGATGCGGGTTATGTTTCTGCTATTGTTTACAAATGCGAATACCTAGTTTTCAATCATAAATGGCAATATAAGCTTAATTAGAACTATTATTGTAAGATGTTTTTAATTAACAGACAATATTAAATATAGATAAAATGTAAACGCAATATTAAAAACAAAATTAATTAATTTATCATATGGTATATTAAATTTCACGTAGATATTTTGTTGTATATTTATTGAATAAATAAGGTTTTGCGTAATTTTAAAAAAACATAAGTGCTTTAAAACAATTTTCCGTATTAATTTACATGCAATTTTAGTCTATTTCAACACAGTTTTTATAATAAACAATACCGCTCAAAAATTTGATTATAAATAAATGTCTGGAATAAATAATCATATCTTGGAAAAAGTGTTGTAGAAAATAAAATATTTTCAAGTTCTCTTCAAGAACTTATGTATAGAATTATTTTCAAAGTTTTTTATCGTATAAAAATAGTAACTTGGAAATTAACCCTTTTTTAATTTTATATTTGCTCAGACATATCTAAAAACAATAAAGTACCCTAGAAGAGCTTTTTAAAATGAAATAACAATTTTCTAAATGAATAAATATTTTGTAAAATGAGTTTCCGTACAGTTATGAAGCTTTAAAGTTGAGGATTTTTAATGTTTTATACAGAAAATTGGCCAATTAAACGATCCCAAACCTTAAAGCTTTTTAACTTCCCAGAAACTTAGCGTAGAAAATGTTTATAAAATGCTAATGTAAGCTTTTTTACAGTACTTTATTTTTTTTTAGATTTTTTTACATCACATTCGAAAAATTTTCTCAGCTAATCTAAAATTAAAAATGTCTGAAAATAATATTTATTTTTACGTTAATTTTTTTATACGATAAAAAAATTTGGAATCAATTTTATACATCAATTTTTAAAGCTCTTAAATTGTACTTTGAAACCTTTTTTTTGGAATTCTTTTACAACATTGTTTTCAGCAATACGATCATTTTTTCAAGACTCTTTCTTTTACCCGGTAGTATCGAATTTTTGAGCGGTAAGGTAAATGTCTTAATAGATGGCTACCTTAAAAATGGTATCTTTTGAGTTTTACCATTCTTGAGGAAGCCATGTATTAGGACATTTTATACAGTATGTAAATAAATAATTTATTGATATTTACATAATGTAATGTGTTTCATTAAAAACACTTGCGATTATTAAAATTACGGAAAATGTTTGAAATGTATTTTGTGTATAAAATTGAAGCAGAAATATATATTTTTTATTCACACTCAAGGCGTGAAATTCAATTTTTGATGTCTATTCTTAGGGGCTAAAATAGCTCTATTTTACCCAAGGGCAAAAAAGTAGTTTTCTCACGAGTATGATTGATTTTTTCCCTATTTCCTGTAAGAAATTTACTTTTTCTTATGGCACATGAACATTTGGCACGCAGAAAATGAATTTCGCGAACGTAAAATAAATGTAATAATTATAAGTGCGAGTATTCGATTCTATGAACAACTCAAATAAATTACTCGACCCTACGAGTTCGTGTCTCAAATTGATCGAGTTACTCGAAAAAAATATGAATTACTCGAATTGCTCGTGAAAATATGAGCTACTCGGAGTACTCTAAAGAATCGAATTACTCAAAGAAATATTAATTACTCTAATAACTAAAACTACTCGAAAATATAGGTGCTTTTTTAAATAATATTTTCTGTAGAAACTAGTTTATCTTTTATTTATTTTTTTGGAGCGGGGGACTTCCCCTCCCCCCGACTCCGACAGGTTCTTTGCCACATTTTCATTTTCATTTTATCATATATTAATGCCGTTACTTTACGTATTATTAACGAATGTATACTCAATGCGGCTGAATATGACGCCCGTCGTGTATGAGACAGTAATATATTAACCACGGAAGTGAAGGTGTTTTTCACCTCGTCTTTATTGTCGCGTCTTGGACATAAATCACCTATTTTACTCCCTTGGTTAATAATGTAATATTCTCCTTTTTCCTTAACATCGACATTTCTTTTGACACAAAAAAATTTTGCTAATTTAAGTTGTTTAAGATTGTACAGTTTTACGATTCAATAGCAGAATCCAGCCTTAGCACCCGCTGGATTTAGCGAACGCTAATTTCAGCAAACGCTAAATTCAGAAGATGCTATATTTAGCACCGGCTAATATTGCTAGTTATTGCTAGATTTAGCGCACGCTAATATTCTTATTTCATGCTGGATTCAGCGATCGTGAATTAAAGCGGACTCAAGCTTAGCGCACGTTATTTTCGCAAATAAATGCTAGTTTTAGCACACGCTAACATTGCAAGCTTACGCTAGTCTGAGCGTGCGCTTATTTTTGCATACGCTATATTGAGCACACGATAATATTTCCATTACACGCTAGATTTAGCACACGCTAATTTTGCTAATGTGTGCTAGATTTAGCGCACGCTAGTTCTAGCAGACTCTCGTTTTTGCGCACGCTAACATTGCAAGCCTACGCTGGTTTTAGCGTGCGCTTCTTTTAGCATACGCTATATTCAGCACACGCTAATTTTTCCATTAGATGCTAGATTTAGCCCACGCTAATTTTAGCGGAATCCAGCCTTAGCACCCGCTGGATTTAGCGAACGCTGATTTCAGCAGACGCTAATTTCAGAAGATGATATATTCAGCACCGGCTGATATTGCTAGTTATTGCTAGATTTAGCGCACGCTAATATTCTTATTTCATGCTGGATTCAGCGATCGTGAATTAAAGCGGACTCAAGCTTAGCGCACGTTATTTTCGCAAATAAATGCTAGTTTTAGCACACGCTAACATTGCAAGCTTACGCTAGTTTTAGCGTGTGCTTCTTTTAGCATACGCTATATTCAGCACACGTTAATTTTTCCATTACACGCTAGATTTAGCACACGCTAATTTTGCTAATGTGTGCTAGATTTAGCGCACGCTAGTTCTAGCAGACTCTCGTTTTTGCGCACGCTAACATTGCAAGCCTACGCTGGTTTTAGCGTGCGCTTCTTTTAGCATACGCTATATTTAGCACACGCTAATTTTTCCATTAGATGCTAGATTTAGCCCACGCTAATTTTAGCAGAATCCAGCCTTAGCGCCCGCTGGATTTAGCGAACGCTAAATTCAGCAGAAGCTAATTTCAGAAGATGCTTTATTTAGCACAAGCTGATATTGCTAGTTATTGCTAGATTTAGCGCACGCTAATATTCTTATTTCATGCTGGATTCAGCGATCGTGAATTAAAGCGGACTCAAGCTTAGCGCACGTTATTTTCGCAAATAAATGCTAGTTTTAGCACACACTAACATCGCAAGCTTACGCTAGTTTTAGCGTGTGCTTCTTTTAGCATACGCTATATTCAGCACACGTTAATTTTTCCATTTCTCGCTAGATTTAGCACACGCTAATTTTGCTAATGTATGCTAGATTTAGCGCACGCCAGTTCTAGCAGACTCTCGTTTTTGCGCACGCTAACATTGCAAGCCTACGCTGGTTTTAGCGTGCGCTTCTTTTAGCATATGCTATATTCACCACTCGCTAATTTTTCCATTACATGCTAGATTTAGCACACGCTAGTTTTAGCAGTATCCAGCCTTAGCGCCCGCTGGATTTAGCGAACGCTAATTTCAGCAGACGCTAATTTCAGAAGATGATATATTTAGCACCGGCTAATATTGCTAGTTATTGCTAGATTTAGCGCACGCTAATATTCTTATTTCATGCTGGACTCAGCGATCGTGAATTAAAGCGGACTCAAGCTGAGCGCACGTTATTTTCGCGAATAAATGCTAGTTTTAGCACTATTTTTAAATTGTTAAAAATGTTATAATGTTATTTCATCACGAAAATATTTTTGGTTCTTGATTATTTATAATTATTAAATCATTAATTCATAATAATAACATTATATCTATTAACAGGTTGAGGGAACTTTTGGATATTGTACACAAAGAAAAAATTATTCACATGTAGATCTTATACATATGATTGATGGTAGAGATAGAGAGCGTGGTACAGCAGTATTTGGTGGAAGAGGATACTTTTTAACTAGAGCTGCAGTTATCTTAGAACATGCTCTAATGCAATATATTCTCAGAACAATGTTTGACAAAGGTTACAAACCTCTTTACACTTAATTTTTATGAGGAAAAATGCAATGCAAAAAGTTGCATAATTATCTCAGTTTGATGAAGAGTTGTACAAAGTAAATATTACAATGTATACGTAAAACATGAGATCAGAAACCTTTACTCTGGCACGAATGTGTTTGATTTTCATTAGAAAACAATATACAGATCTTCGTCTTGGTTTGTTCTCAAAATTCTCATTTGTACCCTCACAGAATTTGAGAAAATGCAAATTTTTTAGCCTATCAGACCAAATGGATATTTATTATTATGTGAGATCAGAAATCTTTATTTCTGATCCTACATAATAAATTGTATAATTTTAATAAAATAATGAATTGTATAATAATTGTATTGAAATAATAAATTGTACTACTTGGAATATTAATATTTTTTATTTATAACCTATGAAAACTGAGATAATCAGGATTTCTCTATATTACAAATATCCCGCCAAAGTTTCAAACGTTTTATCCGTTTTTAATACACTTTTTTAAAAATAATTATGGTAAAATCTAAGAAATAAAAATTTGAATTTTTACATTATATTATTTTAAAATTGTATTATTATAATACTTTTAATTAAAATCATTGAAAGCAATGCATTGTACTTGAACTTTGTTTGTTCACATTTATTTTGAATTTGAGATATTTTTTTTTACTAAAAATAATAAAATAAGTTGTTTCCATTCAGTTTATTTTTTAAATAATTAAAAATTCATGCGTAATTAAATGCAAATTTATTCATTTGAATTTCACAACGCTATATTAAATATTTAATTTGTTATTAAAAAACATACACACCATCAAAATACATGAATTTTTGATAAATTTAAAGATCAAGCATTTATATAATACACTGCATATCCTATATCTATTTTCAGATCATTAATTTACTAATATCCAGCATTTAAAATATATTTCAATCGTACTCAAAATTAAAGAATATTTTAAAAAGCTGTCAGCATAATGCTTATTTACTTATTTATAAAAGAATCAAATAAAAATCTGAAAACTACATTAATATTTTAAAAAGTTCATACAATTTTTCATAAATTTATAAAAATTAATTATAAATATTTAATTGGAAAAATGCCGATTAATCATAAAAATTACAAATTAACAGTCAACATAATTTGTGTAAGTATTTCTTCTTCTGAGATTATCATTATTGATGTATGACATCGGATTATCTGTAATTGATTTATTTCTTGCCCTTTCTGCTTCTAGTTTGATTATTAATTCTACTGTTAAGAAAGCTTCGCGTTTTATTTGGTCACTTAATTTTGTAATATGCTTGATAGGTTCCACTGCACAGCCATTGTTAGTAATTCTACAATATTCTAAAATACAAAAAAAAAATTTAATTCCATTATTATTATTTAAAATATTGTTTTGCTTGATATTTTTATCTTCAGTAATTATCAATTTAAAAAATATGCATTGAAATATCAGGTATATTACATAAACTAAAGTAGTATGTAAATAATTTATTATTAATCTAAATAATTACCTGAAAAACTACAATAAAAGCTAATCCAACTGCGAGAATCCGCTAATAAATGGTTGGTCTTTTATAAGGCAATTCAATATGGTCAGGAGGATTCCTATATTCTGCATATCGTCATATAATTATGTTATCAAAAATAGAGAATAAAAGAGCTGTTTTATTAGCAAAATCTTCAGTATCAAACAGAGCAAGGCTAAGAATTAAAAAACCTATGTCGGTATAATTGGAACTTACTACACTGATATAAACTAAATCCCTGGTAGCACAATCTGATGCAAGTATCAGTGCGCAGATCTTATATAACATGCTTTCCAAATCAACAAGAGTTCTGCAGTCAGAGCATGGCATCAGATATTTGCAGCAGATTTGCATCATACTTACAGCAGATAAAGTGCACCCTAAGAGTCTCATGTACTGCACAGATCTTCGCAGCAGACTTGCATCATACTTATGAAAGTCACGTGCAGCAGACACTTGCAGCAGATGTGCACCATACTTACAGCAGATAAAGTGCAACTTAGGAACCTCATGTAATGCACGGATTCCTACAGCAGAATTGCAATATATTTGGGAAGGTCCCGTGTAGCAGATATTTTGCAGCAGATGTGCGCCATACTTACAGCAGATAAAGTGCACCCTAAGAGTCTCGTGTAATGCACGGATTCTTACAGCAGAATTTTATCGCAATACTGCTGAAAACCCAAGTGCACTCAGTAAGCCTTTTCTGAGTGCACTTGAGCTGCTGTAAGTCTAACGCAATTATACTGCAATTAATCTGCTGCAGATAGCATGCACAAGGCTGCTGCAATTCTGACGCCCGAGCTCATGAGCAAATCATTCAGATTCAGCAAGCTTAATTGCACAAGACAATCTAATTCTGTTGCTCAGAGTCCAACTTACGAGCTCAAATGCAATTTTGTCGCAATTCTGCTGAAAGTTCTTGTGCAATTGGAAATCCTCTTGTAAGTGCACTAAAGCTTGCGCAAGTTTAACGTAATTTATGATGCTTAGAGCCTGATGCAATCATCTTAGCGCAGAAATACAGTTAAAATGGGAAGTATGGTAGATAAGATCTGCTGTAGTTTGGCTGGCAGGGAGAGAAATTGCAGCAGAATTGCACAATAATTGAATAAGTTGTGCTACCAAGGTATAAATCATAAACTATTAACAAAAAACTAGAAACCACGAACCATAAATTAAACGCCATATACCATGAATCATAAACAATGAACTATTAACAATAAAACAAAAACTAGAAACCATAGACAATATCCTATAAACCGTGAAAAATTGCCTATAAACAATAAAGTATAATCGATAAACCATTAACAATAAACCATAAACTATTATGCCATAGACCATAAATCATAAATTATTCAACGTAAATCATAAACCATAAATCATAGACCCTGAACCATGGACCATAAACCATGAATCATAAACCATAAACAATAGACCTCAAACCGTAGATCATGAACCATGAATCATAAACCATAGACTATATACCACGAACCATAAACGATAAACCATGATCCGATCACTACAAACCATAAACCGTATACAGTAAACAATAAAATATAAACCATAAATCATAAAATATGAACCATAGAAAATAAACAATAAACGATGAATCATAAACCATAAACAATAAACTATAAACCATAAACTATAAAGAGAATCTTGATATGGTAAGCCTCGTGTGCATTTTAAGTAAAGTTTTTTTGTAAGATAAAGGATATTCCTTGGCAAGAATGAGCACTGCTAGTATAGACCAGCGATTCAGAGAATTCGAGGAGTACATTAGAGATAGAAACAATTGTAGGAACACCCAGCAGTCCCATGGTCGCCGGTGGTGACCGAAACCAAATTTTGAAAATCCCAGAGAGCGAGAGAAATAGAGAACGAGACCGGTAGAGACCTAGTGCTGAATAGGGATCGAGTTTTTTTTTCATCAACAGTGAGTGGACTACGGTCCGAATACAATTAATTTATTTGTAACTGACGGCTCTTGCAGAATTAGTTAATTCATTGTAAAGAGTTTTTTATTAGTGACTGTGGTGCGCGAACCTTTTAGAAATAATATTCGAAGTTAAAATAAAAATATTTGTAATTAAAACGAAAGAAAAATAAAGTGTACAGCATTAAAGGATTCCGAAAATGTTTCAGTGAAAGGTTGATGCAAGGTTGCAGTAACCTTTTATAAACCTGCTGAAAGCTTACGCGGAAAGTTTCCATGCAAGATTATAGCAAGGTTACGGTATAAGCTTACACAAAACATTTGTGAATGTTTTTAAAAAACCCTTTTAGAAAAGTTCATACAAGGTTGCAGAAATATTACATCAAAACCTTAGTAAACGTTTTTATAAAACCTTTCATGAAAGGTTCCTGTAAGGTTGCAGCAATCTTTCATCGAAAGCTGAGCAAGACTTTCAAGAAACCTTTCATAAAAGGTTCATGCAAGGTATCAGAAACCTTATATCAAAAACCATTACAAAAGTTTTAAAGACACCTTACATGAAATGTTCCAGTAAGGTTGCAAAAATCTTTTATTGAAAGCTGAGCCAGACTTTCACGAAACCTAACATGAAAAGTTTTTGCAAGGTTTCAAAAACCTTACATCAAAACCTTCACTTAAGTTTTTAAGAAACCTTTTAGAAAAGGTTCCTGCAAAGTTGCCGAAATCTTTCATCGAAAGCTGAGCAAGACTTGCAAGAAACCTTTCATGAAAGGTACCAGCAAAGTTTAATAAACCTTACATTAAAAACTTTGCAAAAGTTTTTAAGAAACCTTTTATGAATAGTTCCTGCAAGGTTACAGCAATCTTTCATCGAAAGCTGAGCAAGACTCGCAAGAAACCTTTTATGAAAGGGACCTGCAAAGTTTCAGATATCTTACATTAAAACCTTGGCAAAAGTTTTTAAGAAACTTTTCCAGAAAGGTTCCTGCTAAATTACAGAAATTTTCCATTGGAAGCTAAGCAAGACTTTCATGAAACCTTTCATGAAAAGTTTCTTCAAGATTACAGAAACTTTATTTCAAAACTTATGAAAATATTTTTAAGAAATCTTTTATAAAAGATTTCTGTAAAGTTATCAGCAAGATTTCAGTATACGTCGTTAAAGTAGAAATTTTCATGTCACTAAAAGTAATCATTTTTAGTGACAACCTACCATCAAGACATTAAAATGGTTTAATTGAAAAAAAGCTGCAGTTAAAGCTGCGGTAAAAGCTGCAGGAGAAGCTGCAGCAGGATCTGCAGCAATTCCTGCAGATAATCTGCTGTTATTTCTGTTTGTTTTTCGAACACTGAAAACTGCAGATTTTGTCTGCAGATTTTGTCTGCAGATTTTGTCTGCAGATTTTGTCTGGTGATTATACCTGCATATTTTGTCTGCAGACAATTTTTTTTTTTTTTTAATTTGGTGGATTTCACGTTTATAGGCAGTGAAGAGGGGGAAACCCATAGGCAAACCCAGTAGGATAAATCCTGTGAAAACCCTCTCCGGAATGGGTCAATGTATATAGCAAATTCGATATTAGTTACTCTTCATACAAGAATACCTATACCGTATTTGCTACACCTCCCGCTCGAATTGCCATGTGGCCAGCACGCCCAAGCGACCGTCACACGAAGCAAGTCTAGATCGAGCATGCTTTCATTGAAAAAAGTGCGGTCATCCATCCAACTACTAACCATGCTCTTGACACTTTAAGGTTTACTTCGTTCTTAAACTTTTCTTTGATAGACTTCGTAATATTATCGTGTAATGTTATAATACAATTTAAAATAATAATTATCCTATGACTTTTATAAATTTAACATTAATCATGTGGAAATTCAGAAACCTACACTATCTGTGCATAGTACACCTGCAGAAATTTGCTTAGTGCTCTGCAGAATTTTTGAAGATCATTTTCGTAAAGGGCGTTTCTAGATATATTGTAATTTATGGTAATTTAATATGCAGTATTTTTTGCAAGTTGTGTTTGCGGATAAGTCTTTAAAAAATGTATGATGTATTTATATACAAATTCATTTTTAAATACATTGAGAGATTTTTTGGTGGATCTGAATGTTGTATTGTATTTTTTTGCCGATTGTACTTCCACATTTTGTAAACAAATTTCACCAGCATATTTTGTCTGCAGATTTTATCTGCAAATATTATCTGCAGGTTTTAGTTGCAAATATTGTCTGCAGACTTCTGCAGATATTTACAAATATTGTCTACACATTTCTTCTGCTAATATTGTCTGCAAATGTTGTCTGCAGATTTCTTCTGCTAATATTGTCTGCATATTTCTTCTGAAAATGTTATCTGCAGATTTATTTTGCAAATGTTGTCTGCAGATTTTTTTTGCAAATATTATCTGCAGATTTCTTCTATAAATATTGTCTGCAGATTTCTTCTATAAATATTATCTACATACTTCTTCTGATAGCATTGTCTGTAGATTTCTTTTGCAAATGCTGTCTGCAGATTTTTTTGCAAATATTATCTGCAGATTTCTTCTACAAATATTGTTTGCAGATTTCTTCTACAAATATTGTCTGCATATTTCTTCTTTAAATATTTTCTGTAAATTTCTTCTGCAGATTTTTTTCGCTAATATTATCTGCGGTTTCTTCTACAAATATTATCTTCAGATTTCTTTTGCAAACGTCTGCAGATTTTTTTGCAAATATTATCTGCAGATTTCTTTTACAAATATTGTCTGTAGATTTCTTATTCCAATGTTGTCTGCAGATTTTTTTATAAATATTACCTGCAGATTTCTTCTACAAATGTTGTTTGCAGATTTCTTTTGCAAATATTGTCTGCAGGTTTCTTCTCCAAATATTGTCTGTATATTTCTTCTACAAATATTGTCTGCAGATTTCTTCTCCAAATATTGTCTGCATATTTCTTCTTCAAATATTGTCTGTAGATTTTTTTTACAAATGTTGTCTGCTGATTTTTTCTACAAATAATGTCTGAAGACGTCACCTGCAGATACTATCTGCAGATATAAATTTCCCTAATGATTGATACGCAAATTGACATATTTTATCAGTAAATATTGTTTGCAATAAAATTTTGTGGCGAAATTAATGCAGTTTTTTTATGGTTTTTATCAATAAATAAATCTCAAAATACTATTTATCAGCAAGTGAATTGCAGATATGAATTTGATCTGTATATTTTATTTCCAGAGTTTTGAGTTAAGGTGATGGATAACGGACACTTCACCAGTTCTCTGAAATATTTACTGTCTTTTTATTTATTACGAAATTTCAGAAAGAAAAATACATTAGTTTATAGTAAGATTTATTAAATTTATAATTTATTATTCAATATAGAGAGTAGATATTTAATGGTTACCTCAAACATGAAGAATCTATAATGGTGAATTATACAACAAATATTTGAATGATTTTGTATTTTTGTATACTAGTCCTCTTACTGTACCATCTTTTTAATGTTAGTATATTTTTGTAAAAATATATTTTCAATTACATCGATGTAAGAAAGAATTAAAACGAAGGTTAAGACGATATGAGAGACATATGAAACATTAATTAGATAGCAGCTATACAGAGGACAGACTTCTTACAAGGGAAAAACATTTAAATATTAAGATAGATTTAAGAAGATTGTAAGATGAAACAAAAAATTGCTGACATGCTGATCAACTGTCAGAAGAAGAAAAATATAATGCATTCTATAACATTGCTATTATTATACTGCCTTAAGTTCAGGCCGTACAGTTTGTGATTAAAAGTATAATGGGAAAGACTTCGGTTAGGATCATCTGATGAAGATAATGGCTCTCTATAGGTAGCTTTCTCGAGAAGGCTTGACCTCAACGATACAGGATGTTATGATTGTAATGATCGAAAGCATTATGAAAGAAGTCTAATTAAGAGTAAAATCAAAATGCTATAAATGCAATAGCTTTGCTATTAAGAGGACGTTGGATCCCTCTATCCTTTTCTAATTAATAAAATATAGGTTTTCGGAAAAACTATTAATTATTGATAGAAATTAAGAGTTGCCCGAACCTTGTACAGTAAAAGCAATATTTTTTCTGATTAGGACAAATTAATTTTGATGCTTTGTTTTCAAGAAAAGTTTGACATACATAAGTTAGACTAGAGAATATGATGTTTAAGTATGTCAAGCTTTTCTTGAAAACAAAGTATCAAAATTAATTTGTCCTCATCAGAAAAAATATTGTTGTTTACTGTACAAGTTGCGGACAGCTCTTAATTTCTATCAATAATCGCTAGTTTTTCCAAAAACCTACATGTTTTAGGTAAAAAAAGATAGAGAGATCCAGCGTCCTCTTAAGCAACATTACCACGTGATACCTCTATAGAAAGTAATTAAGGAGGATCCTCCGCTAGCTATAGCTTGTTGTTCATGAAAATTAAAAGTTAAAAGAATTCTTCAAAATTTTGAAAATAATTAATTTATACCAAGAAAAAAATCACCCTAAATTTTCAGCTAGCCTTAACGATTGATTTTATTATTTATGCTCACTTGAAGTATCTTTTTACTACTATAAGATACAAAACACACAAACTTCGAGTGAGCACATATAAAAAAATTAGTCGTTAAGGCTACTTGAAAATTTACGGGAATTTTTTTCTTGGTATAAATGAATTATTTTCAATATTTTGAAGAATTCTTGTAACTTTTAATTTTTATGAACAACAAACTATAGCTAGCGGATGATCCTTCTTAAGGTAAAGAGAGTGGACCAGGAAAGGAAAAGACAACGCAAATGATAAATAAGAAAAGTTTTAAAAGAATTGAACAAAGTAAAATCATAATTTAGGATGTTATCAAATTTAACAATATATTCAACTATCAGTATAGACCTAATTTAATGATGATGATCAAAGATCGAACATTAATTGATGAATTGACCAAAATTTAATTATTAGAGAAAAAAGCAATGTTTAATTCAAATACATCAAGAGATTCAATAATCCTACATGAATGAATGGAAAATAATGAAAATAGTTTCCAGATATTTAAAGGATATAAAACAGTTAACTCTTTGCTATCGCGTAAATGGAAATGATCTACAAGCAGTTGCTGATGCAAGTTTTGCCGATTGTGAGAATTATTTGACTACGTGTAGATATGTTATTCAGGGTGGGACTCGAACATTAGAATGTTTTTTATTTAATAACCATTCATTTAGAAGTTCATATAAATTATGTGCATATCGAGACTGTTCATTTATTCATTTTAGAATTTTCATTTTTTCAGCGACTGAAGTAACGAAAATAACTAATGCGAGTAAAGCATTTTAGAATATTCACTTTATCGAAATAAGAAGTAGCAAAATAAATGTACTTTTAAATTTAGAATAAACTATATCAAGATTTCGAAAGAATTCTAAATATTTTGATCGAATAATTTGAGATTATCACTACTGCTTTTTGAAATCATGAAAATTCATTATTACTTTATTCTAAATTATGGAATACGCTATTCGTAATTGTGGCACTTTAAATAAATGTCCATTAAATAAAAAATATTCTAATGTTCGAGCCTCACCCGTTATTTAGTTATTTGGTGATGCAATTACTTGGCGTACAAACAATCTTATGTGGCTCTATTTACTTGTCAAGTTGAGTATGTCCCTATGAGTAAGATTTGTCAAGAACTAATTGTATTAAATAAATTAATAGCCATAATGGTAGATAAGTCTTATTATTCTATGAAATATAATGCCCTAACAAGGCAGCAGGTGTAAAAATAACTTGTGGGAATAAACTTCGACACATGACGAAAGTAAGAGAACTTTATGTAGAAGAATGCGCTGAAAGAGATTTAGTTAAGATGTGTTGGATTTCTTCAAAAGAACAAATAGCTGATATTTTAACCAAGCCTTTATCGATCAGTGTATTTAATAATTTAACTAATAAAATTAAAAACAGAATTAAAGATGTGTAAAGAGTTGTTGACTCGATCACAATAACTAAAGACGTGTAAAAAGTGATTGACTTGTAAAGATTGGTTTACAACGATAAAAGATGTGCAAAGAGTGATTTAATTTATTTATTTGTTTTAGAGAATAAAAACAAGTGAAGATTGAAGATATGGATTAAAAAGATGGACAGATTTAAAAAAAAAAGAAACATTATAGCCTAAAAAAAATAAATAGACAAATAAAGTTCTTTTTAGTCTTGCTTTATAATTAAAATAAAAATTAAATTTTTACATTCAAATATCAACAGTATATTGTAATTTTATATGCAATTTATATTATGATTTAAAGTCTCATGTTAATAGAAACAAAGAAGCATGGTCGGGAGGGAGTGTTAAAATATAAGTGCATCCATGCACCTGTGTGCTATTTGTATAAATATAATATGCATATCATATAGTTTTTTTGTTTTCCGTCATATCATTGTCTTCAAACTTGACCATACTTACTCTTTTCTTTTAGCTTTATATTTAATCTTTGCTCTGCGCTTTATTAAAAAGCTTTCCCTTTTCCTAAAGTGTTAACAACTGTTCTTATAAATAAAGAGTGCTCTTATTATATATATATATATATATATATATATATATATATATATATATATATATATATATATATATATTAAGGAGTGTTGCAATGATATTCTTGTTATATTTTATTGAACTATATAACCAACAGTTTATAATAACGTAATAACAATATATATTATATAAATATCTTAAACATTTATGGATATTCTAAATCAGAAAGCTCTGCATCAGTAGTTAGTGTACTAGGTTGAACAGATGAATCAATAAGTGCTTGATTATAAATTTTCTTTAATCGTCCACATTTATTTCCAGCTGTTGTATTAAATATAGCTAGGCAGCCTTTTTGTTTTCCAAATAATTTCAAACATTGCACTAGAAAAATAAAATAATTTTATTTTTTATTTTTTTAACTACAACTATTTATTATTTCAAACCTTTGAATACTAGTAGGAGCTTTGTTACTTCTAAGCCACTAACCATACAAGTATTATGACCCCTACCTTACCAACACTGCAAATTCCCACAACTTATAGCTCCTACATTACTGACACCTCATACCATATATTTCCTAGTTTCTACTTTATCGACACCGCTAATTAACCCAACTCCCTAAATCATATATCTTTAAATTCCTACCTTATCATCAAATTTATCACCAAACCACAAACCATATGAATTTTAATTTCTATATTATCAACACCCCTAACCGTATACTTTTTAATTCCTACCTTATCGGCATCGTTAAGTAACCCAAACCTTAACATTAACCCAAATAAATAATTAGCTCCTAAAATATATTGTTTTAAATTCCTTCTTGACCATCAAATTCACCCCAAAACACCAGACCACATAACTTTTAAACCTCTCAATTCCTACCTTACCATCAAATTTACCATAAAACCCTAGACTATATAACTTTTAATTCCTACCTTCCCGACACCTCTAATTACTGCAACCCTGCAAAGCTTATACTTTCCATTTCCTCATCATAAAACTCTAATACCTACCTTACCGTACCGGCGTTCGCATGCGCGCGTGCATCCCGTATCCCTAATTCTGCATACCGCATCCAACTGCCCGTGAAAAGATCGTACGAGTTCTGAAGTACTGACTTATCGACAGGAAAAATCGACCCGTGTTTTTTCTTTTCTTCGAATAGGCCCCATAGACGGAGATATAGGCATTTTTTCGAAAATACAATAAAAAGGAGCATTTATAAGATCTTGAATAACTAAACAACTAAGACTCTTACAAAAAATGTATGAAAAATAAAATAAAGTACAGATTAAATGCTTCAATTAAAGCTTTGTTGCATTCAAAAAGCTTGTATGGTCCAAAAGTTACAGGCGATTAAAATATGCTAATGAAATAGCGTAAAAAATTGATGAAATGTTACACGATAAAAATATTAATAAATATGTAGTAATTTTCAATTAGGCACAACTTTTGAACTATACAAGCTTTTTGTGCCTAATTGAAAATTACTACATATTTATTAATATTTTTAGCGTGTAACATTTTATCAATTTTTTACGCTATTTCATTAGCATATTTTAATCGCCTGTAACTTTTGAGTCACACAAGCTTTTTTAATGCAACAAAGCTTTAATTGAAGCATTTAATCTGTACTTTATTTTATTTTTCATACATTTTTTGTAAGAGTCTTAGTTGTTTGGTTATTCAAGATCTTATAAATGCTCCTTTTTATTGTATTTTCGAAAAAATGCCTATATCTCCGTCTATGGGGCCTATTCGAAGAAAAGAAAAAACACGGGTTCATTTTTTCTCATCAAAAAATCATATTCTGCAGTTTTAGCCAAATCTGTTTCCCGAAGGTCGGGTACTCTCCTTGTTAGACAAAACATACTAAGAAATTCATATAATCATTTTAACCGAATGTATCAACTAACATAAGAAAATCGGTGTTTATTTTTTGAAATATTTATCTTAGTAAACTTAAAGATACAAGTTTTAATAATAATTTTAACTGGATTTATCGACTGACAAATGAGTAATATCGTTAAAGTTAAGGGAGTCCTTTCAAGATGAAGTTAGCCAAGTGAGAACTTGTTCCAATTTTGATTATGTAGAAATAAATTTATAATTATATAATTCAAATGAATGTATAATAAATAAGTAATTTTATGTTCGAAATAAAGTATTTGCGATATTGCGGTGTTGCCACATGTCGTATTTTAGAAATGTTCTCTTACAATAACCGCCTTTTTCACTTAGGAATCAAATAATTTGATCCCTGCTGTGGAACCTCAATAAACAGGACAAGACTCTGTTTCGAATGCTGTTGTTGAAAACAGTGGCACCCTCGGAAAACATCCCGATGGACTTGACCGATAAACAGAAGATGGATTGTATCGTGGACGAGACGATGACCTTTATAGGCTACCATGTTCCGTATCGCATCGAGACGTAACAAAACGGCAGCTTACTGATGGACGGACGAGATCAGCCACCTGCGGAGGGTAGACACAGACGTAGACTGTGCAGAGCGCGAAAAGGAGACACAATGACGTGACGACGCTATCAGAAACGTACAAAGACATTTGAAAGACCTTGACGAACGTCATGAAGTACAGTAAAAAGCGATTCTGAAGACGGCTGTGCGAAGAGGTGGACCGTGACCTGGGGTCCGGGTTATAAGCTAGTAACTCAAAAACTCGAAGCTTTCGGTCCTCCTGAATACAGGAACGGACAGTCAATGGCGGTGATGGTAGACGGGCTGTTTCCCTATCATCCAGTGATGGAGGGACCAGTCGACTATCGACGCCAAGCCGTTCCGGAGTTCACGGAGTCGGAACTGTTGAAGCAATTGCCTCTCTGAAATCCGGAAAGGCACCAGGACCGGACGGTATTTCAGTGGAGATTCTTTGGCAAGTCGCTATCAGCATGCCATAGCTGCTTCTGACATGTATAACGGATGCTTATGGACAGGAACCTTCAGCACGCGTTAGAAAAAGGCCAGGCTGGTTCTTCTATATAAAGGAAAAGGAGAACCGGATGTGCCAAGTTCCTACAAGCCATTGTGTCTTTTAGATACAGCAGGAAAGGTGTACGAACTTTTACTGAAAAGAAGACTGACGGACGTCGTGGCATGGCAGGGGAGCTTACAGACAATAATCAGTACGGAATTCGCAAGGACCGATCGACATGCGGGATCAGGGATACGGGATGCATATATATGGTCTGGGGTTTTAGGGTACATTCGATGGTAAGGTAGGAATTGAGAGGTTTAAAGGTCTTGGGTTTTGTGGTGAATTTGATGATAAGGTAAAAATTTAAAGATATATGTTTTAGGGGATTGGGTTAATTATCGATGTCAATAAGGTAGAAATTAAAAATTATGTGGTTTGAGGTGTCAGTAATGTAGGAATTAAAAGTTGTGGTAATTTGCAGTATCGGTAAGGTAAAGATCGTAATATTTATGTGGTAAGTGGGGTAGAAGTAACATAGCCCCTACTACTTAAAGTAATCATTGACAGAAAATACAGCATTATTTAAAACTACCGTAGAATGGAAGAAAGCGGACAGTGAGGGATAAAGTGGTAATTCTTTTTATATATGATTTTATAATTTTGTATGTATTTTAATTTAAGTATAAAAATAATTTTTTTAAAATTATTAACAGAAGTTTCAATATTTATTATTATACATACACGGAAGTACATGAAAAATTATAAAATTATTTATAAAAAAAATGTCTGATTTGTTCTGTCTTACTATACGTTATGTAACAAATTATTTAATAGAAATTTCATCATTGATCGAATGCACATAACATTATCAATTTGAGTTATATTGAAGTAATTTTTCTTTTAATTTGTAGGTATATACTTTAAGTAAATGTTAATGCTTAATTATGCTGCATCGATACCGCATCTCGGTGTTATGATATAATCTAAGTATTTTTTTTTTTAGAGAATTGGTTCATTTGACTAACTATTTGGATTGTTTCGATTTTTTTAAAATAATACATAAACCATAATAAAATAATATTTTTTTTAATTGCTTAAACTTTATAGAATCATAGAGATGTGACATTAATTTGCATCTATGTTGCAGTCATTTTGTTTTAAATAACTTAATTACCTAACAAATGAAATAAAAAGATTGGTTTTTTTTTGTGAAAATTGTTAAAGTTATGCGAAAAATAGTATAATTTATATTATTAATAATAGTTAGAAATTAAAAGAGAACGCTGGATCTCTATCCTTTTTTAATTGAAAAATTAAGCTTTTTGGAAAAACTAGTGACTATTAATAGAAATTAAGAGTTTACTGCAAATTGTATGATAAAAAACAATATTTTCTTTGATAGGGAAGAGTTAACTCTTCGGGCGCAAAGTAGCATTAGCCCGCTAAAGAGGGCGGGCAAGTACTTCTTCGCTTCCGTCGGGTTCAAAAATAGTAAATGCACTACAGGCGCGACGAAAATTTATGCTTCTCGTGTAAATTTGGCATTCTCGCTTGGCTCGGGCAACAAACTAATACTCTGAACAAAATTCTCGATTTCGAGCCCTTGAAAAAGTGATTCTAATTTGTTTAAATCAATTTTATTTAAACAAATTCAGAAAGTTATTCATTTTGATTCGGAAAAAGTTTTTTTACATTAATTGAGTGATTCTAAACAAAAAAGTATTCTTATGATTTTTTTCTAAAGTTGACGGTTTTCGAGTTATTAACCTTCTGACAGCCAACATTTTTGCCACTAAAAAAGTGTAACTTTCTCGAAACTTTCCATATAAATGTTTCTTAAGTAATAATATATGTGGGCCGATCATGGGATGACGCCATATGGCGTCATCCCGGCTGTTAGAAGGTTAACAAATAAAGATGTTAAAAATCACTAAAATGCCCATTTTTAAAGCTCTGTAACGATACTAAAATTTGAATTTTTTTAGGTTGGCAAAGTTTTAAAGAAAAATTTAGATACTCTTTAATAGAATCTTGAAGAGCAATTTCAAATCACTTTATTTTTAAGTGTTATTTTTCAATTGTTAATTAGTGCGTATACCCAGTATCTCCGAGTCCAAGCGCATACAGCTGAATATGTCGTCTGTTAAAGTTCATGTCTTAACGGCAGGCCGGAGTAGAACCTGATACCGACCGAGTAACAATTGAGTTGTTTGTTATTTACTCAAGTATTAATCGGTGTATCTTCAAAATAATGGTTGATCGCAATAGATATTATTATTATGAATATCTATGCACAAGAAAAAAAAAATCTATTGATTTGTTTTTGAGAAAAGTAAGGAACGCCGAAGTAAAAGATTATGTTTATAATATTTTCGCGTTCCTTACTTTTCTCAAAAACAAAGCGATAGATTTTTTTTTCTTGTGCATAAATATTTGTAATAATAATATCTATTGTGCATAACCTTCAATTTGCAGATACACCGATTAATACTTGAGTAAATAACAAAAATGCCAATTAGACAAGGACAGCGAATCCGGCCTGCTCTTAACTCGCGCAGAGCGCATTGCTAATTTTCAAGTTGTTTTATGTTTCGGAATATAATTTATAAGGAACTTATGGTTCAAAATATACTTTAGTTAAAAATTTGTTAGTTAATTGTATTTTTATAATTTACTACATATAATATACGCATTAAAAAATATATGAATATTTAATCAAGAAAATATTAAAATTTTGCGAACATATTTGTTTTACTCAAACTTTTATTTATAAATATTTTTAAAATTAACAATATTTTTACACAGATCTAAATCACAACCACATAACGGTACACAATTTACATTATTTTTTTACATGAACATGCTTTGTTATTACACTTTTTTGGCATTTACATTGCTTTACTAACTCCTTAGGATATGAAGCCTTTGCCGCGCGAGTTAAGGCATGAACTTTAGCAGACGACATATTCAGCTGTATGCGCTTGGTCTCGAAGATTCTGCGTATACGCGGTTGATTAACAATTGAAAAACAACACTTAAAAATAAAGTGATTTGAAATTATTCTTCGGGATTCTATTAAAGAGTATCTAAACTTTACTCTAAAGCTTTGCCAACCTAAAAAAATTCAAATTTTAGTATCGTTTCGGAGCTTCGAAAATGGGCATTTTAGTGTTTTTTAACATCTTTATTTGTTAATAACTCGAAAACCGTCAACTTTAGAAAAAAACTATAATATTTCGCCTCAACTATATAGTGTACTATTTTAACCCTCCAGGCGCAAAACAGCGCGTCGAAAATTTATGTTCCTTCTGTGAATTTGGCAATCTCGTTTTGCTCGATCGACGAACTCACACTTGGGCCCAAATTCTGGATTTCATGCCCTTGGTACATAATGCACTATTTTAACCCTCCAGGTGCAAAGTAGCACTTTGCGTCTGCTAAAGCAGGCGGGAAAGTATTTCTTCACTTTCATCGGGTTAAAAAATAGTATATGCACCACGGGCGCGACGGAAATTTATGTCCCTCGTGTAAACTTGGCGACCTTACTTTGCTCGGACGACAAAGTCACACTCGAACCAAAATTTCTGAAGTCGCACCCTTGGTACATAATGTACTAATACTGCTTTGTTTTCAAAAAAAGTTTGATATACTTAGAAAATTACACAGGCCAACATGGTTTGTCAAAAAGTGGAGGGTCATTTCCGAAGTAATTTTTTGCGTAGAATCCGAATCCGGGGTCCGAATTGCTCTATCACGTCAGGATTTTGAGATATTTGAGGTTTTTTACCCAAAAAATGGCGTTTTTGGCTACTTTTGAGGTTATGTACAGAAGAGACAAAATTTTTTGGGAGTTTTTTTTTAGTTGCATCTTATAGCACTACTCTTCCTCTTTAATTTAAGAGTCGCAGAGTTCAATTACGATTTTTCTACACCAAGTTACGCCAATTTGAAATTACGAGCGGGAGTCCCTTCGCCAATATTAAAACATGTTTTCTTTTTAATTTTGACCCGTCTCACTTTGGAATTCCTTTAAGCATACATTTCTTTAGTGTGAATCATTTAGTATAATTTTGCCCCGTCTCATTGATATACAATTTTTTATTATTTGTACAAAAAAGACCATTTGTATTGATTCTGTATTTATTGTAATCGCAAATAAATCATTTTTTTAATAACATTTTAAGCAACAATTTACTAGATAGCTCTTAATTGTTCGTTCATGGTGCCTTATTTTTTGGAAAAAATTTTGTGAATATTTGTATTTGATCTGTTGGTTAACAACTCGCTGGAGGTATAAAGTATTAAATTAAATATTCCAACTGTTGATCATTTCAATAATGACCTCGCGTAAGTGTTTAAATAATCCTGACAGCTTTTGCTACATTTGTAGTCGCTTCGTGTTCGCAAAAAATGCGATGAAAATCAATGAAACGATAAAAATATTTTATCTTAATTACTTCAATATTTCGATAACTAATCAGGATAAGTCTTGGGTTCCACATACGGCTTGTAAATCATGTGTTGAAACATTAAGACGTTGGTATAATGCCCATAAAGAAGTAACACCAATGCCTTTCAAAACTCCTGCAATTTGGTGTGAACCTGTTAGCCACAATGAATGTTATTTCTGTTTAACCAAAACATTTGGATATAATATTAAAAATGCTTGTAATATAAAATATCCGAATGTAGCAAGCGTAACGAAGCCTATTCCTTTTGCATCTGGTGATGTTCTTCCAAGCCCTCCATTTGTAAGAATAAATGTTGAAGACCATACAGTCTGTGACGATATTGAAAATCAGGATTTTGAAGACATCGAATCAACCTCTGATGCTCCTATTTTATTTGATCAGGCTTCTTTAAATGATTTAGTCAGAGATTTAGGCTTGTCGAAAGAAAAATCTGAGTTGTTAGGATCAAGAATTCAAGAGAAACACCTTCTTGCTCCAGGAACTATTTTTAGTTGGTATCGTAATCGAGAGAAGGAATTAGTTGAGTATTATTCTGCATGTGATGAATATGTTTTTTGTAATGATGTTAAAGGCTTAATTGAAAAATTAGAACTTCCTTATGATACTGATCAATGGAGATTGTTTATTGATTCCTCAAAAACAAGTTTGAAAGCAGTTTTATTGCATAACTCAAATAAATATGCGTCAATACCTATTGCTCATTCTGTACACCTAAAGGAATCATATGAAAATGTAGAAACTATTCTTAAAGCAATAAAATATGAACAGCATAAATGGGAAGTATGCGAAGACTTAAAAATGGTTTCAATGCTGCTTGGACAACAATTGGGTTATACAAAATATCCGTGCTTTATATGTTTGTGGGATAGCAGAGATAGAGTTAAGCATTACGTTACAAAGGATTGGCCTCTTCGTAAAACTTTAAAACCTGGAGATCCCAACATTATTCAACAACCGTTAATTGACTCTAAAAAAGTTTTGTTGCTTCCGCTTCATATAAAATTAGGATTAATGAAGCAATTTGTAAAGGCTCTTGATACCGATGGTGCATTATTTCAATATCTTAGAGATAAATTCCCTTATTTAAGTGAGGCGAAGATAAAAGAAGGAATGTTTGTTGGACCACAAATAAGAGAATTAATGAAAACAACAGAGGTTGAATAGGTTATGACAAATGTAGAAAAAGAAGCCTGGATTAGCTTTAAAAAAGTTGTGAAAGGATTTTTGGGTAATAATAAAGTTAGTGATTACAAAGAAATAGTTGACGATATGATTGAAAAATTTCAGAATTTAGGTTGCAATATGAGCGTAAAATTGCATTATTTACAATCTCATTTAGAATGGTTTCCAGAAAATCTAGGTGCCGTAAGCGAAGAGCAAGGTGAGCGATCTCATCAGGACCTCAAAGAAATGGAAAGACGTTATCAGGGTAAATGGTCTCCAACAATGTTAGCGGACTATTGCTGGTGTCTTCAACGAGATAAGCTAAATGTTCGTCATAAAAGACGGTCTGGGTCAAGATCTTTACTAGATCAAAAAAAAAGATTTCATAAGTTAAACTGAAATAGTTTCTAATCGTGAGAGGCGAGGGGACTCACGTAAATTAAGCACCCTGATCGTGAGAGGCGAGGGGACTCACGTAAATTAAGCACCCCGATCGTGAGAGGCGAGGGGACTCACGTAAATTAAGCACCCCGATCGTGAGAGGCGAGGGGACTTACGTAAATCCAGCACCCCAAAGGGAACAGATTTTACTACGTCCACGTCGTTGTTCCTGGGTAATGCTAAATGTAAAAAAAAGTTTAACTTGAAATGCACTTGAAGATCAAGCTGAAGGTCAAATTCAATGTCACGATACCTGTGTAAATATAAATTACTATAATGTATTATGTTTATCGTAACAACAAAAGTTATTAGATAGCAGAAAATGAAAATATGTTTCATATTTGCAATGTTTTTTGAAAATTTTTATACGCCATTTTGAATCCGCCATCTTGAATTTGAAAATTTTAATATCTCAACTTTATATTCGTAATCAGTAACCCCAAAAATCCCCAAGTAAAAATTTTGAAGAAAAAATACCCAGTACACAAATGTCTGCCTCAACGTATTCAATGCAAATGGTCATGCAATTAATAGGACATATCTCGTAATTTCAAATTGGCGTAACTTGGTGTAGAAAAATCGTAATTGAACTCTGCGACTCTTAAATTAAAGAGGAAGAGTAGTGCTATAAGATGCAACTAAAAAAAAACTTCCAAAAAATTTTGTCTCTTCTGTACATAACCTCAAAAGTAGCCAAAAACGCCATTTTTTGGGTAAAAAACCTCAAATATCTCAAAATCCTGATGTGATAGAGCAATTCGGACCCCGGATTCGGATTCTTAGCGCACTTTTAATTTTAGAGCATTTTTAAAATTTTTTAAAAAATTTTTATTTTTAATTTTTTTCTATTTTACAAAACCCATTTGATAGATTTGTTCCAAAATTTGTATGCAATTAATTCGCTACTGTCTGAAGAAAACAAGCTTTGGAAAACTAATTTTCTCAAAGCAGTTTTAATTTTAGAGCACTTTAAAAATTTTCAAAAAAATTGTTATTTTTCATTTATTTTCTTTTTTGCGTTAACTATACTATAAATTTTCTCCAAAATTTTTATACAACTAATTCGCTATTGTCTGAAAAAAATAAGCTTTTGAAAACTAATTTTCTTAGAGAATTTTAAAGATTTAAAAAAAAATTTCGATTCTTCTTTTCTTATTTTTTTTTATTCTACGTAAAGTACTCGATAGATTTGTTCTAAAAATTGCAGGGAAATTATTTGCGACTGCCAAAAGAAGGGAAATTTTCAAAAATTGATTTTCATAGCGTAGTTTTAATTTTAGAGCATTTTTAAAATTTTGAAAAAGAAATTTTGAAAAGAAAATGTTATTTATGTAACCGGTTGGATCTCGAAAATTACTTGATGGATTTGCTTCAAATTTTGTATACCATCTATGTTTTTGTATAACTAGGCGGGAAGCTATTGAAAAATTGTATTCATAGTGTATTTTTTTTTATAGAGCCATTTTAAAAATTTGAAAAAATTTTCGATTTTTAATTTTCTTTTTGTATTTTACGTAAGTTTATTGATGAATTTGCTTTGAGATTTCCATGGGAATAATTTGCATCTGCTAAAAGAAGGATAACTTTTATAAACCGATTTTCTTAGCGTAGTTTTCATTTTAGAAAATTTTATAAATTTTCTTAACAAATTTTCATATTTCAGTTTTCTTCCATTTTACGTAAAGTACTCGATAGATTTGCTCTAAAATTTGTATACAAGTTATTTGATACTGTCTTTATAAACCAAGTTTGAAAAAAATAATTTTCTTAGTGTAGCTTTTTGATCACTTCTTTTGATTTCCGAGTAACTCTTGAAAATTTATAATAGTACTACTGATTTAGATGTTGACTTGTATTATTACATTCAATTAAGTATTTAAATATAATCATTATTAAATATTATAAATTAAATTGTTTTTTAATAAATGGAAAAAATATTTGAAGAAGAAGAATGAATTTCGTTGTCATTGTTCTTTTAAAGTATAAATTTATTAATAAATATTAATGTTAGACAATTTTTTTATATTAAAATCACATTTAAATAAATATAAAAAAAATAATGAAACTCAAAGAGCTCTATGAGAAAGCATTCCGCCAAAGCACATGGCAGCGTTTTTTTACTATGTAATATAGCAATTTTTCTAATAAGATATAGTTTCATTTCTTAAACGATTGTTGCCAACCTTATCTAATTTATAGTAATATTTGTTATAAATGTAATAAAAATCGTTATAATGCAGAAATGTCCCAGCTCTCCTATAAAATATAGTAATTTTTATTACTATCTATAACTAAAGTTATAATCTATTTTTCTCAGTGTATATATATCAAAATTGTATTAACTTATACTGGCTATAATTTTTGCAATTAGCATTTTGCATGAAAAAATGTATTATATCCGTCAGATACAATACGAAAAAATAAAAGACCCGTATTTTTTTGTTTTTCAAAATATGATGAATTGCAAAAGTTACAGCCGATATAAGTTATTACAATTTTGATATATATAGATATAGCGCTATGATAAATGACGTCACGATTGCTATTGGCAAAATGACAATCGTGACGTCACACCGATTTCAACTGCCTCTATCTCTTTAAGTTTTCATTTTCATGAAAAAAGAAAAAATACGTGTCCTTTATTTTTTCATTTTCTTAATAACGGATGTAATGGATTTAAAAAAAAAATTTCACGCAACATCCCAATTCATCATATTTTAAAAAATGAAAAAAAACGGGTCTTTTATTTTTCGTATTCTACCTGATGGATATAATGCATTTTTTCATGCAAGGTCCTAATTGTCGTTTACGGCATGCCAGCAATCGCTACATACGACACAAAAAAGCGGGAGATATAAGTGAATTTACAACACTCAGTGCTATAAAAACTATTTTATAATTAGAAAAAGGTTGAGAGATCCTCTATTATTTTTTATATATTTTGATTACATACATCTTGCAGCATTAAGTCTTTCAGGATCTAATCCTGGTCTTGGTTCGTTTTCTGAATTTTTATTTGCATTGCATTTCTTTCCTGTAACGCTATGTGTTCCAAGTTCCTCTTCGTCAAATAATTTATCCATTATATCATTTGTAAAATCTTGTATGGATGATGTTCGTACATTTTTTAGATGTTCTTTTGTAAGAACAAAATTAGTCTCTAACTTTTTCTTTCTAACGACTTCCTGTCAACGAATTTAAAAATACTTGATCAGATAAATTTTAGAAAGTTGATTATTCAGTATAATTATATTGGCCATTATAAATAAATAATAATTGATAATTTCTCCAAAATTACTAATTTAAAAAAATTTATCTGTTTATATTATAAAGTATTTTCGCCGTTACCGCTGCTGCCGTTGTCAACATATCGAAATTGTCTCTCCTCAACCCGAAAAACTCACCTAATATATTTTAGTAAGAAACTCCGAAATTTTTAGATAAATTTAGCCAAAAAAATGATACTTTTTGCTAATTACTGTATAATATTTAAAGCTCAATTTAAGACAATCCAGCTTAAATTTAGCTAACTACAGCTGAAAAATAGCCGAAATTAACATGATTCAGCTTAAGAGGAGGTCGAGTATATCTGTCCTTTTCTAATCAAAGAATTGATTTTTTCACAAAGATTAATAATTGTAGCGAAAAATAAGAAGAAAGCCCCATCTCGTATAATAAAAAGCAAGATTTTCTTTTATGAGGAAAAATTATTTTTATCGCTTTGTTTTTAAGAAAACCTTGAAAAACTGAATTGTCCATCCTAACCTCTATTTTTTAAGTTTTTCAAGGTTTTCTTCAAAACAAATCGATAAAAATAATTTTTCCTCATCAAAGAAAATCTTGCTTTTTATTATACGAGATGGGGCTATCTCCTTATTTTTTGCTACAATTATTAGTTTTTGCAAAAAAATAAATTCTTTGATTAGAAAAGGACAGAGATATACGACCTGCTCTTAAGTATTCAGCTAAAGTATTTTAACATATCTAAACAATAGTAAAATTAGTTAAATCAAAGGTAAAAAATAGCTAAAAAATAGATAACTTTAGCAAAATTTAAGCTGAAAATAGTTTTAAAATTTTAAAGAATCAGCTAAATTTAAAGTAAAAGTTAGCTTAAAGATAGATACATTCAGCTGAATTTTATCTGGGAATAGCTTAAAAAATAGTTAAAAGAAGATGATTTTAATCTAAAGACAGCTCTAATTTATGATTTTAGCTGAATTTAAGCAAAAAATATTTTAAAAATTCGATACTATTAACTGAATTAAAAGTCAATATTATCAAAAACATAAAATATATTTATTTATATTTATGCTAAAAGAAGGTGAAAAAAAGATAAAAAATAGCTCAAATAAAATCATTTGAAGTTTAAATGTAGCGAAAAGTAACTAAATGCAAGCTAGAAATAACTACTTCTAGATAAATGAGAGTTAAAAATAGCTTTGAATCTATACAAAATCAAATTAATTTTAGTTGAAAATAGCTTAGTATGGATCAGAAATAGTAAAAAAAATATAAAATCAAATGAATTCAAGCTAAAAACTAACTATGAATTAGCTGAAAAATAGCTAAATTTAATCGAAAAATAATGAATTTACTTGAATTTAAAATACAAATAGTTTAAGAAAGAAAACAGTAACTATATTTAAGCTAAAAAATAGCCCCATTTATAGCCTAAATTAATTGAATTTTGCCGTAATTGAAGTTGAAATAGATAAAAAAGTGATAAAAATAGCTATACAGAAACTATTATGTAGATAAATAATAACTGAATTTAGCTACAAATGGGGGGCTGGCAGCAGCGTGAACAGAGGGGACCCCACCCCCTTGTAAACTTTAAAAATAGTATTGATAAATGATAATCAAAGACTTACGGATAATTTATTTGATTTAATTGGCCTCGTATTAGAAGGATTTTCATTTTCTTTATTATTAACGGTAGGCTTGGTATTCTGTAATATTTGAATAATTCGTTATACATCAAATAAAGTTATTAAACTGTTATTAAAAAATATTCATAATGTTTCTTTAACGATATTATCTTTAAAAAAATGTCTGTGTACTAACAAGGGGAGCCCTCAGAGTCCGAGTGACCGATTAGAATGAAACTTTGGGGATAGTTTTCTGGTATATAATAATAAATAAGATGCTAATAATTCAATCTCATAGACATTTTCAACCCCTATAATTATAATTTTAGAGACTTATATCGAATTTTATATATAAGTTCAAAGTGTAATAATTCAGTAACTGTAAGTCTGTGAAAGTTCACTAAATAAGAAAAAGATTGAAAAGACCAGCTTTAATATGCGAGGTTTCGAAAGCCAAATGCTTCAATGGTTAAAAAGTTATGCTTTATTGAATACTAAACAGGATTTTGGACGTAAGTTGTCTACTAGAAATAATTCCTACTGAAAATATTATATAAGCTCTTAAGTGAGATCTCATATGCAATCTCAAATACGATCTCATATTAAATGTCACATGAGATTTCATATGAGTTCTTGGTACGCAAACTCATATGAGATTTTACATGAGATCTCATATAAGGTCCCATATATTTTTAAAAAATTTTTAAATTCAAATAAAATATATGAGAGATCCCATGTGAGATCTCATATAAATTCGTTGGATTTCAAAAATAAAATAAAATATATGTGAGATCTCATGTGAGATCACATATGAGATGCCATATACTTTTATTTTTGAAATTCAAAAAAATATATGAGATTTCACATATATTTATTTTATTTTTAAAATTCAACGAATATATATGAGATAGCATATGTGATCTCACATGGGATCTCTCATATATTATATTTAAATTCAAAAATTTTTTTCAAATATATGAGATTTTATATGAGATCTTATGTGAAATCTCATATGAGTTTGCGTTCCAAAAACTCATATGAAATCTCATGTGACATCCTATATGAGATTGCATATGAGATCATATATGAGATCTCACATGAGGACTCATTTAATATTTTCAATAGGGATAGCTTATTTCGTCCCATAAATTTTATAAATATTCAATTAAATATAACTTTTATACCATTGAAGCTTTTGACTTTAAAAACCTCGCAAATTAAAGCTGGTCATCTCTACTTCTATTTTCTTTTTGGTGAACTTTCTCAGCCATATAGTTACTGAATTATGAGACTCAAAACTTATATATAAAATTTTATATAAATCTCTTAAATTATGATTAAAGGGGTTAAAAGGGTCATTGAAAATAAATTGTGATCATTTTTTTCAATATTATATACCAGATAACTATTCATAAAGTTTCATTTAAAAAATATTTTAATGTAATGATAAATTTTGCTTCTTAATAATATTATTAATAAATCTTTTTATCTTAAATTTAAATTGAATATGGAATTTTAATACATGAATCATACAAAGAAATCTTGTTCAATTCTTGAAATCCTTTCCTTTCGTCAAAGCTTTGATTTTGTTTGTTTTGGTGGTTACCGCAGGATTTCTCAGCCAATTTTCAAAAAATTTACTTTAAAATATTCGGAGATCTTCAGTATTTAAATGTTTATAAATTTATAGTCTTTTAATTATAATAAGTAAATGTTGAACTAAATTATCTACATAAAATTTACGAAAATACCTAACTTTTTACAAAACTATCTTTCTTCATTTTCGGAAAACTAACGCTATAAATTTGTAAATATATATAAACTAAATATTTCTCGAAATTATGAAGTCAATTATTTTAAAATTTGCTGAGAAATCCTGCGTTAACCATCAAAATAGACAAATTAAAGGCTTTAGCTCAAGAAAAGGTTTTGAAACATCGAATGAGATATTTTGAATTTATTCATAGATTAAAGAGATCTAAAACGGACATTGCACCTGTACTCATAAATATTGCCTATCTTTTTATTTTATTCAAAAATTACAGGAAAATAAATACGTTAGCATGTAGTATGTATCGTGAACTTTATTCAGTTAAATTTTTAAATATATTTATTCGTTAATTTTTAATAACTTTGAGTTTCTGGTACAAAATTAAAAATTTTTTATATGATATTGGAATCTAAGGTTATTAAAAACTAATGAATGAATTTATTTTAAAATTTAACTGAATAATGTTTATGGTACATACTATAAACTAATGTATTTCTTTTCCTGAAATATTGCAATAAAATGAAAAGATATACAATATTTATGAGTACAGGTGTAGTGTCCGTTTTACATTCCTTTTAATTCTTATATTTAATATATATATTTAAGAAAAAAAAATTTCATTGCATAATATTATAATATTTTAACCTTTACACGGTCGGGATTTAAGGTAGCATATCGCCCATAGAAAACCGGTAAAAAAGATATCTTGTATCACTGATTGATCATAGGGAAAGTATCGATCAGGGGGTGCGCCAATATATTGGCGTTGCGGCCGTCTAAAGGTTAAGAAAAAATATGTATTATTACATTTTAATTAGTATTTTTTTCTAGGCTTCAAGATAAAATATGAATAAAGTCAGAGTGGAACAGTCAAAAAACTGAAATTTTATACGCTTCTATTTTTATTTTAAGAAAAATGTAAAAAAAGAGATCATAATTAAAGTGTGAATAATTCAATCTAGAAATGTCTTTAACAAATTGACATGAACTAAAATAAAAGTAAAGAAAGCAAACTTTAATCTGCTGATTTCAGAATTGAGAAATAATAAATAGATCCAGAGTTATGCTCGTTTAAAGTTAAGTAGCGAGAAATTACCAAAAATCATCTAAATTTTGAAGAACGCTAATTAAGATCTCTTTTTCTTACATTTTTATTAAAATAAGACTAGAAACGTCTATAATTTCAGTTTTTCAAAGCATTAGACCGTACCGCTCTGACTTTATTCATATTTTGGTACCTAAAAACATATCCCAAAGTTTTATCA
Organism: Anastatus disparis; assembly: GCA_017163975.1. Classification (NCBI taxonomy): domain Eukaryota; kingdom Metazoa; phylum Arthropoda; class Insecta; order Hymenoptera; family Eupelmidae; genus Anastatus; species Anastatus disparis. Next base: position 1,442,071 of record JAFFSR010000325.1, read on the forward strand.
AGATCTGTGACCCAAAGGTCATAACCTGTTCTGGTAAGTAGACATCACTTAATAGATCTCTACTTTAGCCCGATGAACTGAAAGGTTATGTTTGGCTCTAGCGCTAACCGATCACCAAAATTTTTTTCGGTAATTATGTTACATCCCATACACGGAAAAAAAAGTTCTGTTCATTGGGCTTGAGCTAACTATGTAGCATCGGCTTGGGGCTGCTAATACTTCAACAGCGGTAGAGATCCGCAGTTTTAGCGTAACTGTTTAGTAAGAATAGGATTATCATGAAACTTGGCTATAGTTACATAAAAGGCGCGTCTATACTTTTGTTAAATTTATACTGCTGTGAAAGTAATACAACGCGTGTTTTGTAATTTTGTATTGACATAAATTAATTTATGGTTTTATTTTCATAAAATAAACTACATATTTGAAAACTGGAGTGCTTAATTGAGAAGATTCAAAGCAATTGTGAATCACTATCTTCTTCAAATAATCATAGATAAAATTAACCTCGAAAATTCTTTTATACGAGTTTCTGTTTTTAAAATACTTTAAATATACTACTTCGCGAATGCCCCGCAGAAACTGCGTATCGTTCCGCAATTCGTACTTGAATCACAGTGCTTGCATCAGTTACGCTGAAACTGCCCAACTTTTATACTACCACACCCTAACTTTTTTTTCCGTGTAATCTTCAATACCAAAAACACGTCTTTCTCACCTACCGTACACATTGTTGGTAACAAAAAATCACCTAATTGATTGACGAAGTTGCACAGGCAACCTATACGTGTATATATAATAGTGGTCATCCATCCAAGTAAAAACCGCTCCCAGCGCAAGGTATAGTTCCGTAAACCCATCAATGTGCCGGTCATTTGTTTGTTAGGAATCGTCTATAAGCTACGTAACATTTTTTCTTGTGATTTTTAATCCTACTCCTCGCCATGTAACAATTTAGATATTAAACTTAAACCTTTTTCCGTAACGTAACATTTTTTATAAAATGATATTGAAATTTTCAAAATCTCGATATTATTAAAATATTATTATTATTATTAACATTTTTTGGTTGCAAATTTTGGTATTTTTCAAATCAAATATAATTGTATATAATCTTAATATTTAAATATCTTTCGCCCATTATTATCATCAAAGTACATTAATAAGACTCAATCTATAGAAAAACTAGATTTTACAAGAATTGAACGATATATGAACATGCGATGAGCGCAATAATAGAATAGGAAGTAAAATGCATAAATCATACCAACTGTAGCAGTTGTAAACAAATGCTAATCGCAACATGTTAAGACAGAACAGAGAGAAAAGATTCGTTTTCTTCATTTTCGCTTGCTCGATATTTCTAAGAAATTAACTATACAAAAAATTAAATTCATATAATAAATTAATTATTGCTGATTTAATCAATACCCATATAGAAAAAATTTCTGGAAATAATTGTAAATAAGTGTTAATAACTGTAAATATATGTAAATCAATGTAAATGACTGTAAATAACTGCGAATAAGTGTTAAAAAATGTCAGAATTGAGACATAAATAACAGTTATTTACAGTTATTTATAATTATTTACTGCTATTTATACAAATTTACAGTTATTTATATTTATTTACAGTTATTTACATTTCTTCACTCTTTTAAAATTATTCACATTTATTTACGATTATTTATATTTTTTTTTACAGTTATTTGCAGTTACTTACATTTTCGTAAATTTTCACAAATTTATTCAATTTTTTTATACACACTTCCCTAAACATGTTTTTGCCATCCCTAGATGAAAATTTGATAACACTAAAAGTTTTATAACTTCATAACCAATAGTCGTAGAGTGAAAATTTCAACGCAATTTTAAAATTTAGATAAAAACCTTTTAAAAAAATTATTTTTTTTTATCTTTAAAATCAACAAACTAACTCCTTAAACAATATTATAAAAAATGAAAAAATTGAAAATATTTTTATAAACGTCAAACTTGAATAATTTTAGGTGCCATTGTCATAGGATGAAAAAGCAAAATTGGTTTGAAAGAGTATTTATTCAGCTTTAAAATGAGAAGCGTAACATTGAATTTGGTCCATCTAAACCAAGGAGGGACTGATATTCGTGAAAAAAGACTTTTCTTTTAAAATGCGTATATCTAAAAAATTGAGCAGCCTAGAAAAAAGTATTAATAGAAAAAAGGTGTGTTTTTGGGCACAGAATATAGATTTACAACTAAGAAATGCCTCGAGATTGAAAAAATTTTTTTCTTATTTTCATTACGTTCAAATTTAAATTTTCAACGTCATGGAACAATGAAAAAAAATTTTTTTTTTCTCGAAGCATTTCTTAGTTATAAATCTATATTCTGTGCTCAAAAACACACCTTTTTTCTATTAACACTTTTTTTCTAGGCTGCTCAATTTTTTAAATATACGCATTTTCAAAGAAAAGCCTTTTTTCACGAAAATCAGTCTCTCATTGGTTAAGATGGACAAACTCAATGTTACACGTCTCATTTTAAAACTGAATAAATACTCTTCCAAACTAACTTTGCTTTTTCATCCTACGATAGTCGCACCTAAAATTATTCAAGTTTGAAGTTTATAAAAATTTTTTTAATTTTTTCATTTTCTTATAATATTGTTTAAGGAGTCAGTTTGTGGGTTTCAAAGATAAAAAAAAGGTTTTTTGAAGATTTTTATCTAAACTTTCAAATTGACTTGGAATTTTTAGTCTACGACTATTGGTTATGAAGATATAAAACTTTTCGTATTATCAAATTTTTATCAAGGTATGGCAAAAACATGTGTAGAGGAGTGTATATGCAAAAATTTTTGAAAACAACTGTAAATAATTGTGAAAAAATCATGAAAAATTATAAATAATTGTAAATAATTATAAATAACCATAAAAAACTAGAAAGAATTGTAAATAACTATAAATAGTTGTAAATAGTTATTAATAATATTATATTATTCACTAATTGAAAAAATATTTGAAAATATAAATATGAAAAACTGTAAATAATTGCAAATAATTGTAAATAACTATAAATAAACGTTGATAACTGTAAATAACTTTAAATAATAGTATTTAATAGTAAATAACTGTGTACCACTAAGTTGGTACGTCTCAAAAAATTAATTTTGAGAGACAATATTATGAATATTAAATGTGTATGAGTTGTAAGGTATAGATAAAAAATTTATACGCAAAATTAACAGATTACTTGATTTTATTCAAACTATATTGGTATATAACCTTTCAGAGCAAAGGTTTGTTAAGAACTGCTGCTATGAGAGCTACAAGAGTACTGAGAAATTTTATGAATTTTGATGCTTTGATTTTACAAAGATGTCGACGATCGTTTTAATACATATGTTTTGAAAACTCGGACTAATGGCATATTCATAAAATAGTCAATGTTTGTTGAGGAAAACCCCCGTAATCTTTATTTGAACATTTTGCTTCGGAAAAGAGACCTTTTTTCATGGCTTTACAACAGTTATGTTCTGACGGTAAAAATTCGTGATTTTGGTGCATTTTTGTGTATATGATTGAAAATAGATTCAGGATAAATTTTCTTCAAATTAAATTTACATTAATGAATAATAAAATGATAAAAAATATATGATTTACATTAAAGCAATAATACAACATTGGAAGCAAATTGCACGAGCGTGTACAAACTGTAAATAACTATTATTCATGTCTCAATTCTGACATTTTATAACAGTTATTTATAATTATTTACTATTATTTACAGTTATTTAAAGAAATTATTCTCATATGGGTATCTTAATGAATATATTTTATAGACTTTAGTATAGCACCGTTAAAAAAGTTCAATTGGAATCACAATTGCAAATTCCAATTGGACTTTTTTGGCAATCAACGTTGGATTTCCAATTGGGATTTCAATTTTAATTCCAATGAGATTCGCCATCGTTAATTCTGAGGAAATTTTTATTCATGAACATGAGGGATGACAAATTTTTAATATTTTTATTTAAATTATATTGCTGGTAATCTATGTTGAATTTTCAACTGGGATTCTAATAAGATTTTTAATTGAAATTTTAATGGAATTCTAAATATAATTGAAAACAATATATTTTAACAATCAATAGAAGAGTTGTATTTCATTTTTAACCGACCTCAAAAAGGAGGAGGTTCTCAATTCGATTGAATTTTTTTTTATGTCTGTTACCTCATAACTCCGTCATTTCTAAACAGATTCGAAAAAACTTTTTTTATCTGATAGAGGATGTCTGCAGAAAGGTCCCATATGTGTCCTACAATTATTGGGCTAATATTCGGTTTGTATGAGCAAATTATCAAATTAAGAAAAACCTGGTGTTTCATTTTCTCATTTACCTCCCTTATACTTCGCCTGCTCTACCTCTCCCCCCCCCCCCCTCTCCCCCCCCCCTCCTCTCTCTCTCTCTCTCTCCTCTCTCTCTCTCTCTCTCTCTCCCCTCTCTCTCTCCTCTCTCTCTCCTCCTCTCTCTCTCTCTCTCTCTCTCTCTCTCTCTCTCTCTCTCTCTCTCTCTCTCTCTCTCTCTCTCTCTCTCTCTCTCTCTCTCTCTCTCTCTCTCTCTCTCTCTCTCTCTCTCTCTCTCTAGTGCCTTGAATGCTTGTGTTCGTTTTGTATTTGGTAACATAGGCTGGCAGGATAGAGTAACTCCGCATCGTCTTCAGCTGGGTTGGTTGTCAGTAAGTAACAGGCGACTCTATTTTAAATCGGTACTGGCTCACACGATTATTTCATATCAAAAGCCAACTTACTTAGCTACAAAATTTATGCGTGTGAATATTGACGCGGTTGTTAGATCATCGAATAGACTGCAAATGAGACTACTTATCTGCCCTGTTGTGAGGACAGCAGCAATGCTTAATTCATTTGTTTACTCGGCTTCAAGTTTTATCAACAATAATTCTGAAATGATCACCAGCTTCGAAACGGGTCAAACTCAACTAATTAAGTCAAAATTGTTCAACAAATTCCTGCTCGACGAACGCACTGAATGGCTGGGTACATCTGGGAGTTGACGAATGTGCTTTGCCAGATTCTCTGGTAAAGTTCATTCTACTGCTAAATTTCCAATTAGCTGACTTCTATTGGTTGTCTCTTCGTAAATCGTGCAAGTTGATGAGTACAAGGTCAAATTTATAGTCATAAGCAAATGATTTTTACAATTAGGAACTACATTTTTGTTTATATTTTAGAGAAATCAATATACATTTTTCCTGTTATACTTACTCCTTAGTTTGTAACTCAATTTTTTAACAACTTGTAATTATATTAAACATTTATGTATTACTTATGGGTCATACGGGGTTGAACCCCATGATCCGAATAAATTATGAATCAATCAATCAATCTCTCTCAGTCTCTCTCTTTCTCTCTTTTATTCTCTCTGTCTCTCTCTCTCTCTCTCTCTCCTCTCTTACCTAAGCTTGAATATGTATACATGCACACAGAACGCACTGTGCCGTTGAGCCTTCTCTCTTTCCTCCTGTACATTGCTTGGTATAGTGTACTAATGCATGCGTTATGAATTAAGAGGATATCGTAGTTCTGCTCCTCCTAATAATATTTTTATTCAAAGTTCATGAGTAAACAGTGCGTCAAATCAAATTCTTTTACTTCAGTAAGAAAATTCGTAAGATTAATCCTTAGCGCGGACAAGTCAAGAAATTTATCAAAATAATATACATAAAAAGTTATAAACAAACTTTCGATATATACTATTTTGAGGTTAGGTTTATCGAGCTTGATATCTAATTTTCATTCAAAGTTCATAAAAAAATATGAAGCTAAATTGAATTTTTAATTTAACAAAAATTATTGTATTAATATAGTTTTAGCGCGGACAAGTCATTATATTTGCCCAAATAGTGAATTTAAAAAGATATCAGTAAGATAAAAAAAGCAAAACTCGATCCCAACAACTACGACATCCCGTTAATAATCAAAGTTAGGCGTAATTAGTGGGTCTACCTATATTTGCGCTTTTAGTAAGAGGATTCACTAAAAAATAGAAAATAATTTGTTAACAAAAGAAACTAATTTAAAATAAAAATTTTTTAACAAAAAACAAAACCGACTTCAAAAAGAATTTTTTTTACAAAAGACAAAACCGACTTCAAAAATATGCACTAAACAGTTACAAATAATCTAAAATGATCTTTAATAATTATACACATACTACGCATCTAACTTAACACATGTGTAGCAAATATATTATGGATTATCTAATTATTTGTAAACAGCACAAACAAATAATATTTTTTTGTGAATTAAAAAAAATATTATTTGTTTGTGCTGTTTACAAATAGATAATTTATAATATATTTGCTATACATATGTTAAGTTAGATGCGTAATATGCGTATAATTATTGAAGATCATAAATTATTTGTAACTGTTTAGTGCATTTTTTTGAAGTCGGTTTTGTTTTTTGTTAAAAATTTTTTTTTTTCATATATGATAAAGGTATATACATGAAGCACATATAATAATCCAAATTATTATTAAAAAGGACACATATAAGCTGCTTATTAATTATTAATATATAAGTCCTATGACTTTATTTAAAAAAATACTATCGTGTTAACTGTTTAAATATTAATTAAATAATAATTGTTATTATTTTATACGTTTCATGTATATACCTTGATTAAAGTATTAATAATTAGTAGATGTAAAAAAAATAAAATTCAGTTGTTTTATTTATTGTTAAAATTTATTGTTTTCAATCATATTTATAATTTCATTCCAATTGAAAATCCAACATGTATTCCCAACAAAATATTCAAATAAATATATTATAAATTTATCATCCCTCATGTTGATGATTAATATTTTCCTCAGAATTAACGATTACAAATCTCATTGGAATTTCAATTGGAATTCCAATTGTGATTTTTTAACGGGGTAGCCGACAAAATTTTATAAAATTAAATAATAATCAATCATTATGTTTCTTTTTTAAAATTTTAATATCTACTTTGCATAATGAAATAGCATACTTAATATACTACATTTTTCCAATGAAAATTCCTGATTAAAATCCGATACAAATTATAATATTATAAAATAAACATTATTATGTCATGCAAAAAGTATATCAAAATAAGAATAAAATAGAAAAAATAAACATAACTAATCATTTAGAACTTACTATTTTTTATATAATCGAACGCGTATTATGAGATCATAAAACTTTCTATTAAACTTCTTTCTTTTTAATATTAATTCAACAACTAACTCATGCATTCACTGAAAACTAAAAGGACTAGCTACTAGACTTGAAGTTTAGCCAGAGCGCCTAAACGCACTATAGTATGCGCGCCGTAAAAGGGATTAGTAGCTAGTCCCTCCGGCGCACTGAGAAGGCCCGAGAGCTTGATAGCAGCGCCATAGAGCTCGATAGCTGCGCCATAGACGAGTGTAAAGGGAAGATTCCCGCGTAGGCACAGTCGTCGAACTCGAAAGAGTTCGTCAGGGAGCCCGAAAGGCTAGAAGCGCCGCCTTTTCACGGGCGTGTTACTGGTCTTGGGTGAGGGTAATAGCTGAGCGAAAGAATTCTCAGGGTTATTAAAGTATCTTTTAGATTTTCAAGAGAAGTGATACGGGATAGTAACTATAAACTGAACCCCCTCCTTTCGTAACACAATGTAGATAATGCTGGTCACCCCTCCGATCCCTCAACAGCGTTACGTAGTTTATGGACGATCCCTCATAAAAAATTAATTTTTTTTAAGTTCAGAATTATCAAAAATAATTATTGTTCTGATTGCTTTCTTTTTATATTGTTATATAAATACATTTTACCATTTTTTCAGGGTTCGTTTCCTCAAAATTATTCATCAGATTATTATTGGGAATGTTTTGATCAGTACTTGTTTTATGTGAAATCAAGTTTCGAAGTGTTTTGATTCTTGCCTGTATCAATTTGTCCATTTCAATCAATTCTAAAACAATTTATTATTATTATTTTTTATTTTAATGATCCAAATGTAATAATTTTATTATAAACAATAATCGTAAAAAAAAATTTTCATGACGATTTTAGAATGATTCTAATTTATACATTATAATAAAAATTCTACATTCTTAACTTATGAAAATATATTTACTGAATATTTTATACATTTGAAAATATTTATTTAATTAATAATTTTTTTCTGTTGCTAATAATTATTTTTTTAAATAATATTCATTGTTAACAATATAATGACTGTGTATTCACAGTATGTCTGAGTAAATGCATAAGTGTATGTACGCCAATATGCAAATGTAAACATATGTGCGTGTATCTGTGTGGTGAAATATGTTTCTTAATGCGTGTTTTTATGTATTAATATGTTTATAAGTGTGTCTGTGAATCTCTGTCTTTCTGTATATGTCTAAATGGATATTTCATTATTCGCTTTCTTTCATGCATATCAATCATACACGTATTTATAAGTTAATGTAATAGTATCAACAAGTGTTATTTTATCAAATCTAAATGAATCTCAAAGTTTTTGCTGGAATTTCAAAAAGTGAAATTTTATGAAATTAATGTATTATTTAAATTAATGTATTTTCTTAGTAGAAAATTCGCATCCGAAATTACGTTTGTTGTTCTAAAACAGTTCTTAAAAGTAAATTTTTAGATTCAGACAAATTATAGACTATATACTTCTTTACATTGTGATGTGAACAAATCAGATAACAATAAAAATACGTATTTTTTTGTGATATTTCTACAGTATAATTGATATTAATTTCACAGTCAATGTTTTCAGTTTACACTCGATTCTCGCTATTACGAGCTTCGCTATAACGAGCGTTCGATATAACGAGCATTTTTGTCTCACTATAGCGAGAGCACAATTCCTCCCCTTCTTCCCCCACTACTCTGTATATTTTCAGGGAAATACCTCCTCTTCTTCCCCTTCCACCCAATCTATTTCGTACCTGAATTCAGTAACATTCAGTGGTGGGGGCCCCTCTCACGCTCGTAATAGCGAGAGAAATTATTCCTGAGTTGCTCGTAATAGCGAGAATTGAGTGTAGTAAACTTTGGGTCGCCATATTGAAATTTCTCTGTAAAATTTTTAAAATCTGACACTCGTATTTAAAACAGCGAGTCTTTTACATAAACATGAACCCTTTCAGAATCAATGTACATTACAATGTACGTTGACTTTATTTTGTTTTTTTTTTAAATTGTGCAAAAGTAAATTCAAATTTTGTAATATAGATATGTGGATTAGATTGAAGTGGACTATCCGATCTCAAACTAGGTATCTAAGTCATTATATTCCTGATAGAAAATAAGAAAAAAGGAAAAGAAACTTTTTCCATCGCAAAAAATGCTTAATAAATGAATACTCATTATTTCTAAATGGTTATCAGAACATTTTATGATGAAATAAAAATTCAGTTCTGAAAAGGTTAACATGTCATTGATTATCCTGCATTTTCATTGTTCCTAAAATCGAAAACCAATCGATTGTATGATGTTTACGTGGTCCTTAGAGAGTTAAAATTGAACCTTCCACAACTCGTGAGAAAAAATCGTATACAATACGCATGCAAAAAGCAGGCGATCGTGCACGCGCTTTCGCTAATCGCCTACTTTTTACACTTGTGGTGTAATATAATATTGTTCTTCTCGCTTATTAGGTAACAATTTTTTTTTCTACTACAAATGTTTCCACACAGCATAAATTGAAAAAGTATATTGAAAGCATTTAAAAATTAAAAATAATATATTCTTTTGACAAGAATTTAGCAATGATACATAGGAAGATTACAAAGTCTTGAAAAAATAATACAAAAAGGAAACAAAATTAAGACATGAAATATTACTACTATCCTTATTAAAGACTTTGAAAGGACTTTTTGAAATGATACTACAGGAAGAACTTACAAAGTCTTTAAAACATCAAAATAATTTACAAAGATTTTAGGAATGAACAAAATTTTTCACCAAACATTTAAGACTTTAAAGATTCATGTAATAATTCATGAAAAGTGCACGAAATCTTACTGAAAAAAGGAATCTTTTGAAATATTTATAAATAACTATGAAAAAAAAGTTAACATAAACCTACTGAAAGGACTTTGAAAAGACTCCTTGAAAGGAAACAAGAAAGAACTCAGAACTCTTTCGAAGGTTCCAGTCGTAAAATAATTCCGGGGTATATTCCTTTTAGAAATAATACAATGAAATATTTTAAAAATATTTCATATCATTCTTACAGAATCCTTTCAATGGAAGATGTATGAAAAGATTTACGAATTATTACCAAAAGAATTCATGGATCCTTACAGAATTCTTTCATTGAAAGGATTCTGTAATGATTCTATGTCCGGGGTATATTCCTTTTAGAAATAATACAATGAAACATTTTAAAAATATTTCATATCATTCTTACAGAATCCTTTCAATGGAAGATGTATGAAAAGATTTACGAATTATTACCAAAAGAATTCATGGATCCTTACAGAATTCTTTTATTGAAAGGATTCTGTAATGATTCTATGTCCGGGGTATATTCCTTTTAGAAATAATACAATGAAATATTTTAAAAATATTTCTTATCATTCTTACAGAATCCTTTCAATGGAAGATATATGAAAAGATTTACGAATTATTACCAAAAGAATTCATGGATCCTTACAGAATTCTTTCATTGAAAGGATTTTGAAATGTCTTGTGAATTCTTTATGAAATATTTTTTTGTATTATTTTCAAAGAATAATACCTCGGACATAGAATTATTTCAGAATCCTTTCAGTGAAATATTTCTGGAAGATTGTAGTCCTTTCATGAATCCTTTCAGAATCCTTTCAAAGTCCTTTCATGCTGTATGGGGTTGTATGATGAATTATGGATTCAAATGCATTTTTCTTGTGAACATTAATGGCTTTTGCTAACATTTTGTAAATCAATATAAATGAAATTCACGTACTTGAGAAAAGAAAACTTTAATATCCATAGTAACTTTAGTGAATCAGTGAAGAATGCAGAGGGCATAAACCAAATTAAATTAAATTAACTTATTAATAACATTTTATATATATTTATGGAACATTTTGAAACTCAAGCCCTAAACACAACTCCTAAAATCCTTTACTTTGGCTAAGATAAGTCGATGATATCTTTGTGATCTGGCCACACGGTAAAGATAAACTCCAGAAATTCCTAAAATACTTAAATCAACAACATCCTAATATTAAATCCACTATGGAAATAGAACAAAATAGCAGACTCTCTTTCCTCGATATTACAGTCTACAAGAAATTTAACAACATTTTAGGATACGATGTATACAGAAAACCTACACACACTAACATATATTTATACGCTTCCTCTCACCGTCACCCTTTCCGAAACCTTTCAGTCATTAACTCTCTCATATATAGAGCACTTCACATTTTTGATCAAGCTCATATTGAACAGGAAGTTGACAAAGTAAAACAAACCCTAATATAAAACGGTTATACACTAACACAAATCAAATAAACAATCAAAAAGCAACGCTCTAAAATTACACTGACACTTTCCTTGTAAGTTTAAGCCTGAAAAAGAATCAAATTTCAATGTAATGATAAATTTTTTTATAATATTAAGTAACGAAACTTTTTTATGCCTTAAATGTATATTAAATACAAGACTTTGGTCCATAAATAATTTTATAAAATATCATCCAATGCTTTAAATTCTTTTGATTAGTCGAAGACTCGATATCGTCTATTTTGATGGTTGCCGCAGACCAATTTTCAACGAATATATTTTAAAATTTTCTAAAGTTCTTCAATTTATATATCTCTACAAAATAACAGTACTGGAATTTGTATAAGATAACTTTGAGTGAATATTGAACTGAATTATATACATAAAATTTAAAAAAATATTTTTTTTTCTAATATTTTAAACTTTTTTTAAATTAATCTTTTTAATCATTTTTTTAAGACCAAAACTGTTATTTTGTGAAAATACATAATTTTAAGATTTCTGAAAATTTTGAAGTCGATTTGTTGAAAATTTTTGTGGTTTACGTAACCACTAAAATCAAGTGTTCAAATAAAACAAAGTATTTCAATGATTGAATGAGATTTTTTAAAATTATTCATGGACTAAAAAGTCTTGTATTTAATATATATTTAGAGCGAAAAAAGTTTCATCAATTGATATTTTAAGAAAAAAAATTTATCATTACGTTTAAATTTGATTTATATTCCAGGCCTTAGCTCAGCCCTCATACATATTAAAAAAATTAAAATTTTGAATATATTTATAAAACTATTGCTTTTATACTAGCTTCAAATTTATCGAACGATGGCATATAAATCTCTTACAGTTCAAAGAAGAAAACATCTCTCACAGTTTCCAAAAGTTGTTGATCCGAAGTTGTAATACGTTCCTTAGTTAGTGTGTTTGAGCCTTTATATGGAAGAGGTGGCGGTGTATGAAAGAACACGGTCGTCAAATAATTCATTTAAAACTACAATCAACAAGAGTAAAGGAGAATAGAGCGCATGTTCTGCATCCTTGATGGGTGTTATTTTTTAGGATAGAGGTTAAATAGAAGAGTTTCGCTATATTCACAGTAGCAAGAAGCCGCATAACTTGAAATTTTACTTGTGATCAATTAATGATGGTAAAATTTGAAACGAGTATCATACGACGTAACGAAGCCATTTACACGCACATTTGTACTTTGGTATACGATTATAGATAACTAGGTATATGCATATGAATAGCTGAGTATACGCGCATAGTAACCTTGTTATGTATACACGTATAAATAACAAAGCTATTTACAAGAGTATAAATAGCTCAGTATATTAGTATATGTAACTAGGTATACGAGTATACCGCGTTATTTATATACACGTATATCTAGTCACCTATACTAGTATACCAAGTTATATATACAAGTGTAAATACACCTAGTTATCTATAATCGTATACTGAGGTACGCGATTATGAATAGCTTAGTTACGTCGTATCATACTCATTTCAAATTTTACCATCATTAATTAATTGATTTATTGTCACAGGTGAGATTTCAAGTTGTCGAGCTTTCCTGTTACAGCATTTGTTATCCATACGTAAACATCCGAAGTCCAAGGTTGTATTTTATACAGAATGCAAGCAGGCAGACTTTTAAGCTGGAATGACAAGAGTAAACGATCTGTTTTTAAAGAAAGATGAAAGACGGTCAATGGTAGGTGTAAGAACTGTGTCGTGTGTTCTGAACTACTCTACTTTGACTGGTAAAACGAAGTCGTGTAGTGACTAAGCGCTGATACCATGTCGCTAGGTAGTAGTTTGAATGCTGTCAAGTGAATTCGAATTTCGCTCTCTTGCGTAGATATTAGTATCTACACTGTAAAAAATTGCTTTGTAAAATTATTATCCTAGTGGCAATTTTTGTAACTTACTCTAAGAACAGTCTTAGAAAGTACTAATATTGATAGTGAAATTAAAATTACTGTTCTGAGAGTAGGTTACAGAAATTGCTATTCTGAGAATCAAAATTTTACTAACCAAATAGTATATTTAAGCGAGATTAGTAAAATTACGTTACTGAGAATAGTTAGTTTACTTTTCAACTTTAATATTACTAATTTCAGTTATTAATATTACTGTACTCAGAATATTAAAGTATTTACTACCTAGTATTAACATTACAAAGCAATTTTTTACAGTGTATGCACAGTATAAGAATTGAGGTTTTTATAGAGATAACTATTAATTTGTTATTTAGGATGAACTTTAAAAATTTATGATGTGTTTTGTGTAAATTATAATTCTTTTGACCTTAGAAATATATTTATTTTATGTATTATTCCTTTTCATGCTTCTACAAGAATATTTGAATTTCATTAAGATTATAGTAAACTCAGGATAAAAGTGAAATATATTTATTTTTAAAGTTAGATCATCAATTTTGTATGTTTTTAGGTTCTATGAATTTTCATTTTGTATGATGACAAATATATCAATTAAATTTTTACCGTTTCAACCCATTAACGCCCAAGAGAGCACAAATTAAACTCAATTTTAGAGCTTTAAACTTTATGAGAAAAACGGACTGGATGGGAATAAACTGACTCATTCTTAACATTTTTGGGTATTGCACTTTCGATTTGCTGGATTCAGATTTGCATTTCGATCACCCCAAAATAAATGTGGTCAATTAAAAGAAAAAAAAATGTGAAAAAATGACAATTTTTTATTTTTATTATTTTTTTAGAGTCAACTGTGGGTAACCGTTTCCAGTTAGAAAGAAGTGGCGTCAACCAATCATGTGCCTGCATGAGAGATAAAGGTGGTACCCAAACTGTCTCTCTTTCTTTTGCTTGTTCGTCTACACTCTTTCCATAAACGTGCTTCCTCCAGTAGTATATGCTCTAAGATCGAGTCTTTAATTTGCATTCAAGCAATACTTGTGTATGTATAGCCGTAACCAGACAAGTCGTTATGCCGTCTGGTGCGGGCTAGAATATGTCAGTGTGTACGTGTGTGTAATTATTTCATTTTGGTTGGTAAAGATTTGTTTTTATTATGGATAATGCCCGTTAATATTGAAGACCAAGTGACTCAGTATGCGGAGCTTTACCACTCAGGATAGGATAAGATAATATGTTGCTTGCCGCAACTCTTTATTAAGTACAATTATTTAACGTATTTTACTAAATATATTTCTAAGACATGCGAGAATAAAAGAATCATCAACGACGTTGGTGATTCTTCGATGTCTTGCGTGCTTTTCGATTCAAAGCTAAGTCAATAGTAGAACCGAGGCGAGAGAGATCCTTTCTCTCTGCTTGTCCGCTTATATAGGCGCTGGACTCCAGTCCCCTCTTCTCTCTAGCTGCTAGGCTCCGCCGGTTTTCGTGTGCGTGGTCCCGCCAGTTTTGCACGCGCTGAGCCAATATGAGACTTAAGAAGGGGCCGAACTATCTGTCTTTGTCTAATAGCGTTTTTCATCATTTATGTAAACACTATCAGGTATAACAAGAAAAAAATAGCAGCCCCCGCTAGATATTAGTATAATTAGTAAATTTTGTAATAACAACCAAATTTTTTACCGCATAGTTTTTGACTAATTAGAGACCTACTAGCAATCTAGAATATAACCTATCTTCTTTTGGTAGGTCTCTTATTATTCAAAAATTACGCAGTGAAAAAATTTGGTTATTATTACAAAATTTACTTATCATACTAATATTTAGCGGGGGCTGCTATTTTTTTCTTGTTATACCGGATAGTGTTTACATAAATGATGAAAAACGCTATTAGACAAAGACAGATAGTTCGGTCCCTTCTTAAGCGCGCTTCTCGATGTATGATATATGTACATGTTAACGTAAATGTGTATACGCTTTCAGGAGCGTATACACATTGGGCACTCATATTAAATGCTTTATGCTTCTTTTATTCTTATTACAGATTTTACTGACTTACTTTTAAGCTATTTTAGATCTTACTAATTTTTACTAATTAACTATTACTTATTTTAATTATTTAGTGCATGCAATTATACTATTTCTATTGAATTTAGCGATCAAAGATCTGTACATAACTGCGCGCTCACAATGTATTCATATAAAGCGATGCCGGTCCGCTTTTCCCTGGGGGTTCGATTAGTCCCGATTACCCCGAACATTATTTTTAAACATCCCTCTGGGACGTTATTTGCAAAACACACGCGTAAGAAATATAGTATTATCGTCGAGTGGGATACGTCTTTAGAGCTGCGCAGTGAGCTGTTTTAAGTCAATTTCTCGATTGTTCAGAATAGAGGAGGTTACGTCTATCCTTTTCTGTCTCATGGCTATGAACATTGGCTCTTTCCCTTTCTTTTTTTTCTCGTATATATACGTAGACAGAAGCAATGAAGAAGTACATGAAATAGCAAACATGTAAGCCTGTTTGAGAATTTTTTTTCCCAGTGTGATGAGCGAAAACCGATTTTCAGCGTCTGTTTAGGCACCGAAATCGGATTCCGTTCACTTTGTTGAGAAAAATTTTATACCCCACTCGTGGCAAAATAGGTCACCCACTCGTCGCCCACTCTCGCTACGCTGGAGTGACAAAACGACTCTTGCGGAAATAACCTATTTTGCTTACTAGTAGAGTAATGTACTATTTCCCAACGCGGTGAACAAAAACCGATTTTGGACACCTGTTTTACGTGAGTAAAATACCACATTCTCTCACTAGTGAGCGAAATAGCTATTTTACTCAGAGACAACGCAGTTCACTAATGAGAAAATGTGGTGTTTTGCTCACGTAAAACAGGCACCGAAAATTGGATTCCACTCACCTTACTGGGAAAAATTCTATATCCCACTCGTAGCAAAACAGGTCATTTTGCTTACTAGTAGAGTAATGTACTATTCTATTGAAATAAAGAAATACATAATATATGCTTGTAAACAAAAGAGGTATGGTTGGGAACTGCAAGACTTAAATACTTTCCTAGGGATTATTATATTGACTTCATTCAATTAAAGAAAATTATAGCGTGATTATTGGTCAATGAATACTTTTTCATCTTGTATATTGTATTAAATATGCTGGAACCATTCTTCAAAATGATACCATCCAGAAAGATATCTCAGTTGCATCTTTACTTTGATAATTATTTTATGAGCATGAATTTAGTTTTACATTTCAAAAAATTAGGTTTTAGATGTACAGGTGCCATTAGAGGGGATCGGGTTAAATAGAAAAATATACTTGATAAAAAGTGTCCAAAAGGTACATATGTTGTAAAGCATGATGAAAACAGCGGTATCAATACATAACCTTCAGGAATTTCAAGCCAGTTTCTATAGCTTCAATTGCTACAGGTGTCACTCCATTACTACTATAAAAACGATTTAACTCAAAAACAAAATCCAAGACTGAAATACTTTTTTCACAAGCTTTTCATTTATATAATGTGAGCGCCCGAGTATGTACGGCCCTGAAACCGTACGATACTGGAAGATGCGCGCGCAAACACCCAAAAAGACCAAAGTGGTTGAACATGCAAGCGCGCGTATGTACGTTTATGTCGTCGTAGGCCGTATTCGGTGGAATACCTATAGACCACGCTAAATTTGTATAGGCATTGCATACGTTCATGCTAATATCTCGACGATATTCTCTCTGTCAATACTCCCTAAGGGAGTATTAACAGCTCTATACTCCCTAAAGGAGTATTGACAGATCGAGATATCGCACAGCATGGCCGTATATGACGCGAGTGACATCGATTCGTAGGTTAGTGAAAACAAAAGAATGTCGTTAGATATGTCAATGCTCATACAAATTCATATAAAATCTTAACTTTACAGAATGTTTTGTTTCAACAAATTTTCAAAGTTAAACAGTTAATAAGTAAAATAAATAAGTAAATAATGACATTATTTACTTTTTTTTAATAAAACATATATCATTAATTTAAAAAAATCATTTTTATAGTTCCTCATACGGCCTACCAACGACATAAACTTATCTACGTAACTTGGGAGTACGAAGGATTCTGAATCCAGGCTTGACCAAAGTGCTTGTCGCTTGAGCAGCAGTCAGTCTCGGGCGCGCTTCGCGCGCCCTCGACCAACTGCTACTCAAGCGACAAACACTTTAGTCTCGCCTGTATTCATCCTTCGTACTCCCAAGTTACGTATATAACTAATACACGCTTGCATGTATAAGTACCGCTGAAAGTATACGGCGGCTCTCCCTCTCTTCTACTAAGTTAGAAGAGTGGGAGAAAGACCGAAGAGAGCTGAAGCAAGCAGTGCGAGGAGCTTGGGACTCTCGAGACTCTTGGATCAGCTCTCTCACGGGATAGTCATACTTTGCTTAAGGCAGCAACGGGCGATAGGCCAACGCATTGGCTTAAGCAAATCAGACTTTACACGTGTTAACGTGTCTTATTGTAACTCGTACAATTATAATTTTGTATGTTTTTTAAATAAAGAGCTTATCCAAGCGATATCCCTTTCCTATTAACCCTCGTGCAAAGCCCCGGATATTAAGGCATTTGGTCCTTAATAATAACGGGCTTTACACCTAATCAATTCAAATATTATTAACTAATATTTATTCAAAGTCAGCTATAGCTAGGCAAGGCGTCCTAGCTATAAACGACTTTTAACAATAATAACAAGAAATACAGGGTCCGCAATAGCTAGGCATGGTGCGCTAGCTATTAACGGTCCTTTAACGCGTGCTTAAGCAATAGATATTAAATATATTAATTAAGAAACAAAGGGAAAGGTTACAATAATATACATGGGTTGCGTAGACATTCACAGTGGATACTTCAAAAATATGCTCCCTAGTATCCGATCGAAAAAATGGACTCAGATTGTTTTTCTAATGTTGATTCAGACATATATAATAAATTCACTTGTTCTATTCAATGCTAAAAAATATTTAAAAAGTAAAGCTGGAATAAGACATTTCACCGTTTCCATCGCTAAGTACTACATAGGAAAGAGTTAAAAGATAATAGAAATAGTATACGAATAATCTCGTCTAGATACATATACAGCTTGTGGAAACCGCATGATAAGAACAAGATAGTTATGTAACGGATACAATATAAAATTATGTAACACTTGTTATAAGGCAAAACATTGATAAAGTCTACCTATCAGTGATACAGAAAGAGCGATAGTATAAAAAAGGCAAGAGGACACACGAAAATAAGCACTCCGAAGGAGACAGATTTCTATCACGTCCACTTCGTTGTCTCTGGGTCATGCTAGGAGTATGATATATGAATCAACTTTATATTTGAATATAAATTTGTCCATTTAAGTATTTACTTAGATAACGAATAAATTATTTTTTATTTCGAAATTGCAATATACTGTGTTCCCGTCTGCCATATTGATTATATTATCTTGAATTTTAGAAAATGTTCAATACATTATAATTTGTTCATGTAAGAAACATAAAAATCTTTCAAAACCAACAATTCCAGGATTTTTGTCGCTTTAGATAGCAAAAATATAATTTTTCCATTTCAGCCACAGCGTTTGCCATTATATTGGATAGAGTGTATAAATATTATTTAGTTATGTTGTAATCAATATGAAATAGCATTTTGCTGGGATGGAATCTCGTAATTATTCGATGCGATTTAAAATATATAGAAAAAATCACAATTTTTCATAAATTTTTTACATTTTTGCCATTTTGAATAGGTTATGGTGATTTGAAGTATGCGAAAAAATTTTTTTCATCAACGCCAACTATCGAGAACCTCATTAAACTTGGTTAGAATTTAATTTTAATGCCCTTTTGATTTTAAAATAGTACATTACGACACTAAGACATTTTTCGTTTTTACTCCCTAGGTGAATAATCTACCATTTCACACTCAGGGCGTAAAATTCAATTTTTGATGTCTATTCTTAGAGGCTAAAGTAGCTCTTTTTTACCCAAGGACAAAAAAGTAGTTTTCTCACAAGCATGATTGATTTTTTCCCTGTTTCCAATAAGAAATTTACTTTTTCTAACGGCGCATGAAAATTTAGCATGCGCCGTTAGAAAATGCAAAATGAATTCAGCGAACGTAAAATGAATATAGTAATTATTAGTGCGAGTATTCGATTCTACGAGCAACTTTAATAAATTACTCGACTCGACGAGTTCGTGTCGAGTATTAACTCGAACTTGCCGAGCTACTCGAATTTATCAAGTTACTCTAAAAATATATCAACTACTCGAATAACTCGAATCACTTGAAAAAATATGTACTCGAATAACTCGAATGACTCGAAGTATTCGAAAAAAATATGAATTACTCGAAAAAATATAAATTATTTGAAAAAAATGTAAATTACTCGAATTACTCGAAAAAATATGAGCTACTCGAAGAATTCAAGTTACTCAAAAATATAGTTGCTTTTTTATCAATACTTTCTGTAGAAACGAGTTTTTCGTGTTATTTGATTTATTTGAATAGTCAATAGATTTTCATAAAATTTAAGTTTAATGGTTTTTTTTATTTCAAGAATTATTATTTGTTTTTTTAGAGCGGGGAGGCTTCGCCCCCCCCCCCCAGCACGTTCTTTGCCACATTTTTATTTGGATTTTATCATATATTGATGCCATTACTTTATGTAACGGCATTAATACATTAACGAATTTATATTTAATGTGGCTAAATTCGACGCCCTTCATGTATGAAAAAGTAATATGTTAACCACGGTAGTAAAGGTGTTTTTGTCCTCGTCTTTATTGTCACCCTCGCTTTGCTCGGGCGTCAAACTCGACTCGGGCAAAAATTACCTATTTTCCTTCCTTGGTTAACAATGTACTATTTATCAATATAATTGATATTATATAAAATTGTTTGATAAAATCATCTTCTATGAAGTCATAAATTTAAATTTTGTTTCACGAATTAATTAGCGTCGTAGGAGTGGTGAAGAGGTAACTTATGTATAGTATAGCAATAGCAATCGTGCGAAGGAATCAGGGAGACAAATGTTTTTGGGTCCAGCGATCCCATGTAGCCTAGCTGAGTAAATGGTAGATTGAGTGCATGGATGAAGTGAAAGGTGTGTACAACTACGCAGGGGGGCCGTAAGGTCTTTGGGCATAGCGACCCCACGTACCCCAGCTGAGTGAATGGTAAGTTAAGTGTATGGATAGGGTGAAAAGTATGTACAACTACGCAGGAGGACCATAAGGTCTATGGGCATAGTGACCCCACGTACCCGAGCTGAGCGAATGGAAGGTTGAGTGCATGGATGAATGGAAAAAGTATCTACAACTACGCAGGGGAACCATAAGGTCTTTGGGCATAGCGACTCCGCATACCCAAGCTACCTGTGAATCAGGGAGAGCAAGGTAGAATGAAAGGCAGAGGTATGCATGGCTGGACGTATGAATGGACAGAGCCTGGTGCTTAGACGGACAGACGAGACGAATGACTACGGACTAGATCCGCAACGTGAAGTAATGCTAACGCAGTCCCACGTTGCGGATAAGAATGGTGGACGTTACGGATCCCTGCCCGCGTAACTGGAGCATTTTCTTGCTTCTCTTCAGTGGCCAGGGTGAATGGGGCTTAGGCGATCTCTGCCTGTAGATGCTTTGAGGGCGAACGTGAGCCTACCAGGTCCTTTTCTCTCTCCAAGCTGCTGCAGTGCCAGAATGCTGTCACACCAATGGCTTGCACTGCGATCCGAAAAATCGGTCGTAGCCTATGCCGCTGTAGGTCTGATAGCAAATTTACCCGTTTTTTGACCACCAAAAAAAAAAAAAAAAATAGTGCGTAGTAATAGGGGTTTTCCCGAGCATTTTATGTTACGCTACTATCAATTTTAGTTTAACTCGTATTTTAATTGCTTATAATTGTTATTTAATTTGAAGAATGTTAATGTAGAAGAGTTCCAATATATTACAGCTTATTGTTATTTATGAAAATACCATATAAAATAATTCACATATCAAATTATTTCTTATTATATATGTACGTTACCTAAGTAAATTTATTATTATACTGTGTAAAAAAGTGCCACCTAGGTAATGAGAAAGCGTTAACTACACAGAGAGAGTTTTGACTCAATAAACATGATGCACGTCCGCACTACAAAAAGTGATGCCTTTTGCATCGTGGATCACGCATAATGCTTCGCGTTCTAACGTGTAATGCTTCGCGTTTTATAATTCATGCATCACTTTTTGTCGTGCATTAATCGCAAAATACAGCGCAAGGTGGCGGCCGCATCGATAAACATGAGACACGCATTGATATTTATCGTTCATAAGAGCCACCTTGTGGTGCGTTTCTAAACGCACTATCTTTTATGATGCAAAACTTTCTCGGTGTATATGCGGATTTAGATCCCGCAGTGCTATAAAAATCATAAAAATAAAAAATCGTCATTTTTTCGCTTCTTTTTCTTTTAATTGGCCATATTTTTTTGGGATGGTCGTAATGCAAACCTGACTCCGAAAATCCAAAAATGTCAAGAATAAGTGGTTTTATTCCCACCCAGCCCGCTTTTCTCATAAAGTTTGAAGTGCTAACTCGAATGATATTATAATTCATAATACCAATACAAAAATTTCATAGTCACGCTTTAAATATAATATATTGTAATAAAATTTATTAAAAGATGTTAATTTTAGTTGCGCTATTTAGTTATTAAACTTTTTAGCATTGTGTAAAAAATAAAATACTAAATTCATTATACTGTATTGTACCTTTAGTTGTCTCATCAATGGCATTTTTGATATCATGTGCTGGACCATTCTGTTTATTTTCTTCTTTGAGTTTTTTAATTTCACTTTTGTAAAATATTATCTCTTCCTTGAAATGTGATTTTTCGAGTTCCAATTTTTTTACCGTTTCTTTTGTTTCGTATAGATCGTGATCAATTTGCAAAACCTTGTCTTTTAATGATTTAATTTCGGTTTTTTGTTTTTGAATTTGTTTATCTCTATTCTTAATAAGTTTATCGAATTCGTCATCATCACTTTCATCAGAGTAGTCATTATCAGAACTGTTGCTGTCTTCAAAGTTTAATGAATGGTTGACCTGATAAATAAATGGTGCAAAACTTTAAAAAATATTTTGTAACTTTCCTGTTGCATATTGAAATATCAACAAGAAACTTTTTTTTATTTATTTATAGACTTTTTTCTGTATTATATCATTTGTTCAAACGAATATGGCATTTTTAGAAAAGTAGTATCTTTTTTCAAATTAAAGAAACGTTATGTTGTTTAAGATTAAAGAAAAGTAATATTTACTCCGATTAAAAGAAAATAACATGTCCAGTTATAGATTTTACTATCGATTTTTAATTAGCACCACTAGCAAAGTTCACGTTTATTTTAATTATGTTTTGAATGGAACTACTGTTTATAAGAAAAGACAAGTATCAGAGGAGTGTATGACCTTCAGGTTACAGACCTTAATGTAACTTTGGAATACGATTTGAAGTAAAAAAAATGAGTAAAACTTCAACAGTACTATCTAACGCTTCAAAAAATTGAAGCTTTAGATAATACTATTGTTAACATTAGAGAAAACGTATAAAGTTCTTTTGATAGAAATGTAAATAATTCAGTCCAGTAACGTCTTTAATTATTTCACAATAACTAAAATCAACGTATAATAAGTAAGCTTCTATTTTTAAAATGGAGAAATAATAATTAGAGCCAATGCTATCGTTGTTTAAAGTTGAACAGTAAAAGATTACAAAAAAATAACGTCTTTCAGAATTTTGATATTTTTTTTTTGCTGAACTTAAATCAAACATAATTTTGATTTTTATTATTATTTCTTAATTTGCAAAACTTGATTAATTATAGAATTATTCACATTTAAATTAGAAGCTCTTTCATCTAAATTTATCTTAATATAAAACTATACTGCCGTTCAAATATAAAAAAGCGATATCTACATATGAAATAAAATAACGAAAACACTATAAAAAGTTTTCACTCTAAATTTTGCTGTTATAAGAACTTTTTTGAAAAATTAAGTATTTATTAAAGTAAAACACATGCGCTCTTTCTTTGCCTGTAATTTTTTGTCTGTAATGACAAAAATGAGTTTTTTTGAATGGTTCTATAAAAAACTGTATATATGGTTAAGTCTTATGCGTTCATTTATAATAAAAGTAGAAAAAAGCATATCTACTTTTCGCATATCTACTTTTCGCATAAATGTCACTAACTACAAATATTTCCTTCATTTGTCTTCGAGGTCTATACTTACGTCATTTTTCCAATCCAAAAAGCATAACTATAGTAGATTTGCCACTAAATCAGAATTTCTATTTGAAGTCACAAATAAAAACAAAGAATCATATAAATAGGGTTTCTCAAATGTAGATGATGACTCTTTGCATTGGAAATTCTCGTAAATCTCTGTAAATAAGATGATAATGGTTTATGGTTTTACAAAAAAATGATGCTTTTTAATATTCTAATTATCATAGATGAATGGAATTTCTTACGATGAATCCGATGAAATAAATAACTCATTTTCCGAAAAAAATGTAGATATCGACTTTTTACATTCGCACGGCAGTATAAACATCTATAACTTTAGTTTTTCGAAGCATTAGTCCATACCATTGCGGTTTAACTGATTTTTTATGGCTAAAAATATATCCCAAAGTTTTATTAACATTCATGAGTCGAAGGTCATTCATTTTTCTAGTAAAATATAGAGTTTACTTGAAAATTAAGTATGCTAAAGATCCCAAAACGCGATTACTCTTCGCGAAAATGAGATGAAATTGAATGAGAGTAAAAAAATGATAAAGATTTAATTCTATATTATAAAGGAAGGTTTTAACTTTAAAATAAATACGAAAATAATTTCTTTGCATACATAAATTTAGAATAGAAGAATTTTTTTAAATTATTTTCTTATAGTTGATGTATATTAAGCTACGGAATTCACATCATAGGGCCAAACTCGGAATGGTACCATAATTTGTCGCTAATTTGTTGCTCTATCCCAGATCTTGTCGCTCCAGCCGTTTCCAAAAAAAATGGCTATTTTAACTTAATATTAAGCTACGGAATCCTCTACAGTAACTCAGGAACGGCCAGAGTTAGCAACTCCATTTTGGTTGCATAATTTGTCGCTTTTTTGTCGCTCTAAGATAGTATAGCTCGTAAATCCCAAAACTTGACCCAGACCCAAATATGGCCATTGGGCCTAAGTGAAAATGGAACCTTTTTTCTTAATGTATCTAATAATGTAATTCAAGGAACGGCTATAGCTAGCGAATTCGTTCTTGTTGCATAATTTGTCGCTTTTTTGTCGCTCTAAGATAGGATAGTCCGTAAGTCCCAAAACCTGACCCAGATCTAAATACGATCAATGAGTCGAAGTGAAAATGGAAACTTTTTTACTTAATGTATCTAATAAATCTTGCGATGTTTCTGATACTACAGCTGCTATAAGTAATTTGTTACCCCAAAAATCTCTACATCCAAACACATACAAAATGTCTTTATGTAAATTGTTTCAATTGAAATGCATTTGGAAATGAGTCGCTCTCAATAATTAAAACAATTAAAACTTTGAGCGTAATCAAAAGATGTTTGTGATATTACTAAGGCTTGAAGGATTTTGTCGTTCTAGTGTTTCTTCAAACTGGACACTCTAAATATTTTTTTCTGTAACTTCTTGAATTTAGATGCATCTGGGAATTAGTCGCTCATGATACTTGAACCCATTGAGACTTTGAACGTAATGGAAAGATGATTCTAATATAACACAAGCTTCAAGGATTTTGTCGCTCTGAAAATTGTGGTGCATTTATTGCATCTCAATAAACTATTTATTAAAGAGAATAAAGAGAAATATGAGCCGAGATGCACTCACTGAACTGATTATTAATTAACTTAATTAAATAAATTAATCAGTTATATTTTTGTTTGTTTTGAGGAACAAGAGAATTAACAATGAGCAGACGAATTACCGGTAGAGAGAGAAAGAGAGAAAGGGGAACCTAACCTCAAATCAGAACACGTGGTGAAGGAAAAACCACAGTCACCATCAGTTTTTTCATAGTGCCCTTGGAGTTGAAGCTATGGTGATGGCTGTAACGTCATAATACTAGTGCACATAACACATAAAAAGAAGAGAACACACGTGTAGAAAAATAACCTGTGATAGTGCTCTTTTGCGTCGCCATCTTATGTTCTTGATGATGACGTGCACGCCGCGGCACTGTCACCTGTACACATACACACACACACACACACCCGGTGTATAGTTACATACGCACAATACACTCGCGGTACGCGATGACGAGCGAAACCGGGAAACAACGCGGAACATTAGTAACACGTGCTCGAGAGTAAAGAGGAAGCGTCGGTAAGTGACCGACTCGCGACAGAAATCAAATCATGCGTAAGAAGAGTAAAGGATCAGCGAAAAGGGGAGCCAGCTATAGCTTATATATCAGGCTCATACATACATAGGTAATTGTAGAAATAGCAGTAGAATGAATATCATACATGGGAAATTGTAAGAATATCAAGCGGTGTAAGTCTTTTATATGAAGATACGTGAAATCGAGAGCGAGAGCGATAGAAGATTGGAAAAATCGAGCACTGGAGAGAGATAGTGATACAATTGCATACAGAATTATCAAGATTTAGTATATGGAGGATTCTTAATATAAATTTAAATGGAGCACGCGAGAAATAGAGGGCGCTAACATTAAAGAAGCCGCCAAAAGGAAAGGTGTTGATTCATTATAAGTCAATATCCTTTGTAATTGACAAATAACAATCAACCATTATTCTATTTATGTCGTAATTGATTAAAGAAGGGGTGAAGAGGAAGGAGCTCGAGAAAAGCTTCTTTCTGGTATTTACTTAACAGTGTTATTTAAATGTTTATTAACATTGTTATTTAAATGTTTATTAACATTGTTATTTAAATGTTTATTAACATTGTGTTGTTATATAATATATAAATTATTTGTCACTGGTTTACATCAGTGGTTTCGTCATTGTTTCCTACGAAGACCCGATTATAATCCACCCGAGAGAGTTGATTGTTAATAAATTCAGAGTTTGTATTCAGAGTAAAATTTAAGAAAATAATAATCAAATTGATAGTTATTCAGAGGTGATATTGTAGAGTTAAAATTATAGTAACTGTGGGATAGCAAACGAATTCCCACATTACAAATGGCACCCTTAGTCTGAGGCTTTGTCGGAACCGATAAAAAAACCAGTGAAATTTTTTAGAATTTCGAGAGAGTAATTTTCATAGTTTAAAGTATAGAGAAATTTTTCAAAGTGTTTATTGAAGTGTAAAATAGTCGTTAAGGAGAGATTTTGTGTTTTTCAAAACGGCGGCGTGGTGTGGGTTTTCGAGTCTAATTTGAGAAAATGGCGAGCGTCAGTAGTTAGACAAAAAGTGTTTTAAATTTAAATAAATTTAAATTGTGTTAAATTTAAAATTTTTAATTTAGAGAGTGTTCATCTCCTCACACACAAATACAGTTATATATTTAATTTTTTTTTACATATATATTAATTTACTTCCTAAATATTTTATTTGATTTACCCCTCTTATATAAAAAAAATCAGACCAAGAGAAGAGGTCTTTAATTATTTTATTGAGAAGAAAGAAAAACATATTTTTTATTTTAATCAAGAAAATTATTTATTAAAATAAATTTATTTTATATTATCAAGAGGAGTCGAGAGTTGAGAAAATAATTTTCTCTTATTATTACAATCTAATTTGATCGAGAGTTGAGAAAAGAGGAGTCGAGAGTTGAGAAAATAATTTTCTTTTAAAATCTAATTTTATCGAGAGTTGAGAAAGGAGTCGAGTGTTGAGTAAAGGATTTTTTTTTCTTCTTCCAATTAAAATAAATACTATCGAGAGTTGAGAGAGAATAAGTACTAAGAAAAGAGAAGAGATTATTTTTCGAGAACAGAGGGGTAGCTTAATAAAACAGAGTCAGAGAAGAGAAAATTTCTTTATTTTTATTTATTGAGAAGAGACTAACGAAGAAATTTTTATTTATTGAGAAGAGATAAATTGACATATACTCAAGATTATTTTATTTATTCAAGAAAAGAGTAAAAGAAGAGAAGATTTAAGTTTCATTTTATGAGCAAGATTTTTTTTATCTTCCCTTCTAGAGAAAAGTAAAAATAAAAAGGCAATCGCCAGAGTATAAATTTGTATAATTTAACATATTTTAAATATTTATTCTCTCTCTCTCTCTCTCTCTCTCTCTATATATATATATATATAGATATGATATATCATTTATTTTATACTGTGTGTGGAGATAAATTAGAGATAAGTGTATATATTACAAGCGATTTTTAGTGTGTGAATGTATAGTGGTCATAACCTTTCTATTAGCCTATAACCTCAAAATAACTAAGTTTTTTTTTAATACCCAAAAGAGAATAGATTCTTCCCAGTTTCGAGATTTGAGTTGCCTTAATTGCCTATTATTAATGACTTAATTTTTTTTTTATTATTATCATAAGAAAAAAAATTTTTATCGAGCCATCCTTTTTGCCCGTGGAACGTGTACCTTCGCTAATTACACCTCTATTTGAAGTTTCTAGAGGTGGTTAGTTTATTTTGCTCTAAATTTATTGAGTTTTTGCTCATTCTTGTTTCCCTTTTCTAGAACTTTCTAGCAAATAATAACATAGATATTCAAGAAAAGTCAAGATTGTCGAGATTTGAGTAGAGAAAAGAGTAAAATATAAAGGTTATCATTAACTGACCGTATGGAAGATTATTCTGAGCAGTTTAGGCAACTGATTAGTAGTTCCGAGATTTTAAGAAATTTATACGAGGATATCAGAGACTGGTCTATTGAAAGAATAAATGAGAAGTTGAACGAGTTTGATCTTAGCCAATCCATTATCTATAAGTGATTATACCATCGTGGGTTGGATTAATAAGTATAGTGATCTAACAAGGTTGTCATATGATGCAAATGTGATGAAAAGGAGATATAATAAAAATGATAATACTCAACCTAGTGGAAATGAGTCGAGAAACGAGTTGAGTAGAAAAGTTGAAGAGAGGAGTCAAGACCAACAGCGAGTAGACAAGATAACCAGCCAAGAAAGAAACAACCAATCAAGAGAAAAGGAAGATGTGCATAAAGATCCAACAAGTTGCTGTCATAAATGTCAGAAATCTGACAGAGATGATCCTCGATCCTCCGATAAGAGTAAGAGAAGTCAAGTATCTACAAACCAATCGTCAAGGTTAAGATCGACTCATGGTGGTATTCAAAAAATAGCGAGTGAAAAGAGATATAAAAGTCATACCAGTAGACATCACAAACATTCTAAAAATAAGTCAAGAGATCTGAGCCGCAGTAGTAGTGGTAGTAGCAATAGTTCAACAAGTGACAGTGAGTCTGACTATCCTATTTGAGCGAAGAAAAAGACTCGAAGGAAAAAGAAAGACTAAGATAATTTTAAATTATTCAAAATTCTGGAATCTTGGTATCTGAAATTTTCGGGTCGAGAGAATGCAGAAGATTTTTTGAAACGTCTAGAGAAGTGGAAGAAGAGTACTGATTACTCAAATAAAAATTGGTTGAGAGTACTATACTGCATATTTTTGGAAGACGCAAGTCGCTGGTATAAAATAGCTGAGAGGAGAATTCGAGATTGGAGAGGATTCAAAAAGGCATTTAAAAGACAATATATTCCACTGATGGACGAGGAGGATATCTTAGATGAGTTGAAAGCCAGAACTCAAGGAAAAGGAGAAAAGATAGCCAATTACCTCTCTAATTTTGAGTATATTTTCAGCCATCTTAAGTATCCTCCATCAATTAGAAGACAACTCGAGATTGCATACCGTAATCTATTGCCAGAATATTGACGGTATATGGCAACTAAAAAGATATATGATTTCGATGATTTAGAGAAGTATAGATAACGGTGGGAGAGACAAAAAGAGTTAGATCAAAAATATGTACCACCTCCTTCGAAAGAGAATTCAAAGATTCCAGGTGCTGCTTATCATCGAGATACTAAGAATGTGAAAATAGCAGCTAGTAGAGTCGAGTGTAAAGATGATATTGAAGAGAAAGAGACTGATAATTCACAACAAGTGAATACGAAACCACCAAAGCCAGCACCTCGGAAAAATAAGAATAACAAGAGGAAATCGCTTGCTTCATCAAATCAGCAAGTCCAGACTGAAGCTGTAGATCTAAACGCAGATGATAACACTCAGTCCACACAAGTGAATGAGAATAATGAGATAAGGTCTAATAATAATGGGACCAGGCCCAAAGAAACTAATAACCAATGGCAGTAGAGAACAGAAAGACGCACCATAAATCAAGGTCAAAGAAGAAATGGACCTTCTAACAGAGTAAATTCATCGTTTTTCTATGGTGAATGTCACGTGTGCCATACTGTTCGACATAGAGCTTCCCAGTGTGCGAAACGCATCTGTTATTCGTGTTCTCAAATAGGTCATTCTTCATTCGAATGTCCAAATAAAATGTCGAATAATCGAGAGGGGAGTCAAAATGCCAATGGAACACCATCAAATATTAGCTGCCAAGGGTGTGGAGCCAGAGGTGTAACTTTACATACGTGCAAGAATTGTGCTCACATTCGTAGGTTTTTGGGAAACGGCCAAACAGTAATGTAGGATCGCCCTCTATGCTCCTAAATGATCGAGAACGGGCGAACAAAATCAAAGAGAAAACACAAGAGAGAGAAATCAATGAGAATATAGAGAATCGAGATACTGAGAATATTAACACAGCGAGTCGAGATACCGAGTAAGTGTTGCCCAGTCAGTAGTAAAGCATGTCGAGACAAAGTTCCTTAGTAAAATTTTCCTTTTATTTTACTTATGTTAACAGATGTCAAGACGTACAGGTAGAAAATCGCCATCTATGGGATCACGTAGTGCACCTAGCCACATCGTGTACTTATGTGGGCTGATGAAGTTGAGTTGGAGGAGAGAACCCGGAGGCGAAACCAATCTGCTATCAACCCTAATAGTTGGGCAGACCAGCTCGAGTATGAGCTGCGTCTAGCTGCTGAGGAAGAGGAGAAAGAGAGAATTAGGTACGAGCAGTTTCGTGAGCAGGAGAAAAGAGAAAAAGAACAGGAAATGAGAGAGGCTGAAGATAAGTGGTTGATAAAGACGGGTCAAGCTACGTTAGAAGAGGTGGAAAGTGGTAATAAGGAGAAAACTACTCTCCTTGTTACAATTATCAACCCATTGTCGAGATCTGGAGAAGAAGAGAAAGAAGAAAAGAAGGAAAGAAAAGAGGAGGATGAAATAGTGGCTTTGGACACGGTCTCAGATATCATCGAGAGCCTTGAAGAGAGAGAAAGCTGAGAAACTGAGAAAGTGTTAGAGGAGATTTTGCTCCAGCAGGATCCTCGTTACCTTCCAGTGAAGAGTGCTGGTGTGGTGGACTCCCTGGCCTGGGATAGAGGAGAAGATGAGATGGAGTGCCTTTCTGGGGAACCTAGTCCTCAAACCACACCATTGGGAACCCAAATAGACCCTCCTAGACGTAGCCGAGAAAGGAGTAGTAATTCTCGTCGTCAACTCCAACTTGACGATTACTATTCCGCTTGAAGTCCTTCAAATCGCTCGCTGTCACCACCTCCAGGACCACCTACGTTGGCTCGGACATCACCAAACCGATCTGCCTATAGAGAAGAGAGGGAAAGTCGAGCCAGGAGTCAGAGTAGGAGTAGGGTTCCTCTAAGAGTCAAAACTCGAGGAGCTGTGTTCCGTGGGTTGAAGCTAATCCCAACTGAACCTAGGATCGATCCACCCCCTTACATTTGTTTCAATTGCTGGCAGGCGGGACATTCAAGATTTGACTGTTCTCGTACTACAGTGGATCCGTTCTACTATAATTGTGGCAGGCGTTACGTGGACTTAGCCACCTGCCCACGTTGTGGGGAAGCACACAAGGAATACATGCGCAGCAAACAGGGTGATCGATCCCAAGGACAAAAAAGAGGACGATCACTTACAAGACGTCAGGAGACGTCACCGTCTACCTCAAGAAGAACAAATAACCTTCTTCTGAGTCGAGAGAGAGAAAGAGAGAGAGGAGTGCTAGAGGAGCTGCTAGAGATCATCGGCCCAGGAGTTCTAGTAGACGACCTCGCACCCCTTCCCGTACCCAGAGATTCAGTCCTCACCGTCAAGAGCGCCAACATCGATCCATCTCCCACGAAGATGATCGAGAGATGAGTAGAATTAGTGAGGTTGTGAGGTTGGCTGAACAAATAAGAACCTAGCCTCGAGATTTACAAGAAGCGTTGCTACGAATGGCCAACCCTGGTTCTTCGCAGGAGCGCTCCCCAGAGCGACGCCATTAATTGGGTCGTTAAAACGTCGAGAGGAGAGAGA
The DNA here is from genome assembly GCA_017163975.1 of Anastatus disparis. NCBI lineage: Eukaryota > Metazoa > Arthropoda > Insecta > Hymenoptera > Eupelmidae > Anastatus > Anastatus disparis. The sequence goes on from JAFFSR010000325.1 coordinate 1,473,998, forward strand.
GTTCGAGAGAAGTAGGGAAGGGGAATTTGTGATGCATTTATTGCATCTCAATAAACTATTTATTAAAGAGAAATATGAGCCGAGATGCACTCACTAAACTGATTATTAATTAACTTAATTTAAAAAATTAATCAGTTGTATTTTTGTTTGTTTTGAGGAACAAGAGAATTAACAATGAGCAGACGAATTACCGGTAGAGAGAGAAAGAGAGAAAGGGGAACCTAACCTCAAATCAGAACACGTGGTAAAGGAAAAACCACAGTCACCATCAGTTTTCTCATAGTGCCCTTGGAGTTGAAGCTATGGTGATGGCTGTAACGTCATAACACTAGTGCACATAACATAAAAAGAAGAGAACACACGTGTAGAAAAATAACCTGTGATAGTGCTCTTGTGCGTCGCCATCTTATGCTCTTGATGACGACGTGCACGCCACGGCACTGTCACCTGTACACTCACACACACACACACACATACACACACACACAAACACACACAGACACTCGGTGTATAGGTACATACGCACAATACACTCGCGGTACACGATGACGAGCGAAACCGGAAAACGACGCGGAACATTAGTAACACGTGCTCGAGAGTAAAGAGGAAGCGTCGGTAAGTGACCGACTCGCTTCTTACGCATGACAGAAATCGAGTCATGCGTAAGAAGAGTAAAGGATCAGCGAAAAGAGAAGCCAGCTGTAGCTCATATATCAGGCTCATATATGCATGGGTGATTGTAGAAATAGCAGTAGAATGAATATCATACATGGGCAATTGTAAGAATATCAAGCGGTATAAGTCTTTTATATGAAGATACGTGAAATCGAGAGCGAGAATGATAGAAGACAGGAGAAATCGAGCGCTGGAGAGAGATAGTGATACAATTGCATGCAGAATTATCAAGACTTAGTATATAGAGGATTCTTAATATAAATTGAAATGGAGCGCGCGAGAAATAGAGGACGCTAACATTAAAGAAGCCGCCAAAAGGAAAGGTGTTGATTCATTATAAGTCAATATCCTTTGTAATTGACAAATAACAATTACGGAAAGGATTAATAACCAATCAACCATTATTCTTTTTATGACGTAATTTATTAAAAAAGGGATGAAGAGGAAGGAGCTCGAGAAAAGACGCTCCATCGACACACTTCTCTATTGGATCTTGGTTGCTACACTTAGTTTTTCTTTGTTGGTTACTGCTCGCTGAGCCATTGTTTGAGTTTTGACTCCATTTTATCCTGGTTTGAGATTCAATAGGAATACTACGCTACCATTGTGCCATTTTCGCCATTGTGCCATCTACCATTTTTCCAATTGTTGCATCTTCGAGAGAACTGAGGAGTTGTTGAAACGAGCAAAGGAGATTTGGAATTTTGTAGATTTTGTATCTTTGGAGAGTAACGCTTTGATCATTACTCGTCTAAGATTACCTAAGTTATCTTGATGTCAAGGATGGGACGAATTCAAGGAGATTCTCACTTCCATGTTCAAAAATGAGTCCTCAATGTTGCCTATACTTAAGTTACAACATCTTATTTCATGTTTGGAAAGAAAAACTGCACGTAGTGAGGCTGGATTTCAAATTGTTGGTTCCAACTTTGAGGTCGTCTGGTCAGCTTTGTATCGCTGATATAACAATAAAAGAATACGTCTGTTTAGCCAGATGAATAGTATTCTTAATCAATCTTCAGCTGATGGTAAACGTTCTGGAGGTCTCATGAAGGTGATGAAAAGTCTTGATAAGCCAGTTAACTATTGGGATGACTGGTTTGTGCACATGATTACTTCAAAACTGGATTTCCATAATTAACTTTCTTAAAAGTAGATCTAGGGCATTGGATATGGCTGGTGCTAGTGATCAGTCAACTAATCAATACCATAGTGTCATAGCAAGAGAAAAAAGTCTTATAATGCTAATGCTGGTATTAAATTAAATAAATCTTTTTCAGCTCATCATACTGCTAATACTGGATCCTCACAAGGGAAGAATAAAACTCCTGAGGGTTGTATACTTTACAAAAAGGCAAATTTTGTATCCTATTGTCCAAGATCTATACGCTTATCAGTTGACCAAAGGAAAGGAATTGCTGTTGAGCATAAATTATGCTTGAATTGTCTGCAAGGCTTACATTTAACTACTGACTGTTTAAACTGACTGTTTTTCTTGTTCTATTCTTCGAGTCAAAGATGCAAACATTGCGGCAGGAGTCATCATACGATGCTATATATGAAATCTTCGGGTAATGCTGAGGCCAGTGAGTCTGTTCCTAATCAGACTTTATCATTTTAACAGTCTTTAGGAGCTGATGCAGGGTTGAATGATGCAAACCCTTTAGGTACACAACAGGCTTTTACTATTACCACTGGGAGAAATGTGTTGCTAGGTACGGCTCTTGTTTTACTTCAATCCAATTTGAAAGAGTCAATTCAGGTGAGAACCCTTATTGATCCTGCTTCAGAGGGATCTTTTGTTTCCGAGAGAGTTTTACAAGCTCTTTGATTAAAGAAAGCACCAGGTCACATCACTGTGACTGGAGTTGCTAGAGAGGTTACTGCTGAATCTAAGTATTCTTTTTTTGTTACTCTTTAGTCGAAATATGATTCTGATTTTCATGTTTCTTTTTCAGCAGCTGTGATAAAGAAGCTAACCAAGTTATTGCCACGTAGTTGTATCGAGTAGGTGGCATGGGATCATATCTTAGGGCTGCACTTGGCGGATATAACGTTCAGTAGATCTGGTATTGTCGATTGCATTATGAGTGCAGAGATCTATCCTGCGATTCTGTTAGAAGGATTACGTCAGGGTGCTGCGGGTACTCCTGTAGCCTAGTACATTCGTCAGGGTTGGCTTATTGTTGGTCCTGTTAAGACACGATCAGAACCGAATCGGTGACTTAGTTCAGTGCTTGTTATAAATGCTTATAATGATTAATTTATTCATTTACACGGCAAAAATATAGTCATTTCCTCTAACCATAATCATAATAAATAATTTGAAACGGTTACAGCAACAAAAAAATATAAAATATTGTCATGAAACGAAAAATGCTAAATAGAAATCTACTGCATGCAAATAACAGCCACATCGACTGTTACATGGCATTTTTCGCTTTATGGCAATATTTTATAATTTTTTGTCACCGAAACTGTTTCAAATTATTCTTTTTATACATGGTTAGAGGAAATGACTATATTTTTGCCGTGCAAATGGATAAATAAATCATTATAAGTATTTATTGTAAGCATTGAACTAAGTCATCGATTCGTTTTGACCGCTTCTTAATGACCTTACTGCTCAATTTTCAGGCTCTGTGCAAGCTTTTATAACTACTGTATCTCTTGCTGATTGATTACGGCAGTTTTGGGAGCTAGAGAAGGTGCAACATGTTTCGAGGCTCACTCTTGATGAGATGGAGTGTGGAGAGCACTTTCAATTCACGTATTTTAGAGATTTATCTGGCAGATTCGTTGTGAGTCTGCCATTCAAAGAGAAGCCTGTTTTTCAGAACTCTTGAAGTACTGTGGTCAGCCATCTGTTGCAAGTTGAGCATGGTTTTTCTAGAGATGTGGACTCAAACGATGTTTATGTCAAGTTTATGGATGAGTATCTCGCTTTGGGACACATGAAATGAATTCTACAGTCTGAATTTGAGGATAGCAACACATATTATATACCGCACCATACTGTGCTCAAGCAAGATGATGTTGAAAATATACGTGTGGTTTCTGTTGCTTCTCAGCGCTCATCTTTCGTAAGATCTCTTAATGACCTCCTTAATATTGATACCAGGCTCTAGGCTAACATTTATACTATATTGACTCGCTGGAGAGTTTATCAGTTTGTATTTTCTGCTGACATAGTTAAGATGTTCGGGCAGGTTCATGTGCATGCTGATGATACTGACTGGCAGCGTATTGTTTGGAGGCGTTCACCTGAACAGCCTCTTCAGGATCATAGGCTGACAACAGTTACTTATGGTACTTCTTGTGCGCCTTATTTGGCTAATCATACTTCCAGATAGCTGTCTGATGATGAGAAGAAGGAATTTCCTCTTGCAGCTAAAATTCTTTATTATAATATCTATGTTGATGACGTTCTTGCTGGTGCGGATACAGTTGAGGCTCTGGAGAATCAGTTATCGGAATCATGAGTGCTGCTGATATGCCTTGGGATAAATGGTCTTCGAATCATCCGGAGTTGTCTTCTGGTCAAGTGTCATCTTTTGATGAGCATGTTTTCAGCGTTGAGAATTCCGTCACTACTCTGGGAAGACGTTGGCTGCCACTTGCTGATCAAATCGGTTTCTGAGTGCACTTGGAGCACTGCTCTTCAATTACAAAGATGTCTATCCTGTCAGATGTTGCTCGCTTGTATGAGCTGCTTGGATTCTTGGCACCAGTACTTGTGCGCGTCAAGTTACTTTTACAGCAGCTTCAACTGATTGGTAAGGACTGGGACTCACCTCTTAAGTCATTAATTATCGAAGGTGGAAAGATTATCAAAGCCAGCTGTCACTGCTTCCACAGTTTCGGATAGTTAGATAATTTCGAACTTGTGCAACCTCCAGGAATCAGCTTCGTGGTTTTTCAGATGCGTGCTTATGCTGCTGCTGTATATTAAGTAAGTGAATGCTCAGGGTGTTGTTTAATCGTCATTGATTGCAGCGAAAAGCAAGGTGGCACCTCTTAAAACGGTCTGTCTGCCACGGTTGGAACTGTGTGGAGCTTCATTGCTCTCTTGTCTGCTGGCTGGACTTATTCAGGATTTTCAGGAGCTGCAATTTGAGAATTTTTGTTAGTCGGATTCACAGATGATTTTTGGTTGGCTAAAGGATCATCCAAGTAGTTGGAAGACTTTTGTGGCAAATAGAGTCAGTGAAATTCACACTAATTTGCCTTCTGCAACTTGGAGTCATGTCAGTACTAAACTTAATACAGCTGATTTTGGCACTAGAGGTTTGACTACTCAACAGTTGATTGATCCCGATATGTTGTGGTTTCGCCCCTCTCAGCTGTTCGCTCGGTCAGATTTTGTGGACCAAAACAACTATATCTTGGTTTTGGAGAGAAGAGTTAATTGTATGGCTTTTCACATAGTACAGTACGAAGTTAAGGATTTCCTTTCAAAATTCTCTGCGCACAACAGATTTTTGCACGTACTGTGTACTACCTTTACTTCGTTGGCGTTTGAATTATAAGGTGAGGCTCACGTTCGTCCATCGTTGATTTTAAGTATTGCTGAAATTTAATCAGCTATATCGATTCCATTTGCAGAAGTTCAACGAATTCGTTTAAAAAAAAAATCGAGGATATTACTAATGGAAAAGGGCTTCATCGTTCTAGTCTCTTGAGAAGATTGCATCCTTTTCTGGATGATCAGAGATTTTTGCGAGTTGTAGGGCATGTACATCACACTTTTTTGCCTCATCAGGAGAAGCACCCTGTCATCATCCCTGGTAGAAGCCATCTTGCTGAATTACTCATTCGCCATGCATGCGCTACTACTACGCACAGAGGACCGCAACTTATACTTAGTTATCTTTATCGTATTTTTTAGATAACAGGCGCTAAATCTAAAGTTGCCACAATGACGCGACGATGCATTCGTTGTCTTTGCTTTTAGAGACGTATTCAGACGCAACAAATTCAGTTAAGAAATAAATGGCTTCAAGGAGGAAAAATTTTGACTTATGATCACATACCTGTTTCAAGTGGCCTTTGGCTCGACTGATACATCTGCACGCTCAGAGGTTTCTGCATCATCGTGAGGATTTGTACATGAAGAAGTCACAAAGAAAATTAGTGTACTACACTTGACACATAATTTTACTTACAAGGAGAGTGTCAAGGTATTGGGACGCCGATCCTGCTCAAATTTTGGGAGATGATTTTGGATGTAGAAATATAAAAAAAGCCAAGGTACTAGACTCTAAAGCTCAATATTTCTCTAGTTACAGACAAATAAATAAAATCACTATGAAAGTTACTAGATTTTCAAATGCTTATAATTCATTAGCATTGATAGCTAGAAGCCTGTACCTTTTTTAAAATGAAAGTTGAGCTCAAATCCTTTCGAATTATCACTTATAGCATCCCGAAATATTATTTTTTTCTAAAGTTATAGAGGAATAAAAATTTAAACAAATTTTAGAATTTATTATCAATTAATTAAGATTAATGTTATGAAGACGAATTTTAGGTCCAATTTTTATCCCCCTATAACTTTAGAAAAAAATAATATTTCGGGATGCTATAGATGATAATTCGAAAGGATTTAAGCTCAACTTTCATTTAAAAAAAAGGTTTAGACTTCTAGCTACCAATGCTAATGAATTATAAGCGTTTGAAAATCTAGTAACTTTTATAGTGATTTTTTTTATTTGCCTGTAACTAGAAAAATATCGAGTGTTAGAGTCTAGTACCTTGGCTTTTTTTATATTTCTACATCTAAAATCATCTCCCAAAATTTGAGCAGGATTGGCGTCCCAATATCCTGACGCTCTCCTTGTTACTTAAATTTTTGTTTTTTAGCATTTTATAAGGTTAATTATAAAATCTGTTTTTTGAATTTGCTATTGTTCTTTTTGAAGCGTATAATACAACAAGGTGGGTGTTATGTTCGCGCATATTTTGAATTGGAATTCGAATTTGTTATTTTAAATTTCGTGCACTTAGAAAATTCTATCTAGTGACTTTCTTAGTTTCAAAAGAGGGCGTGAACCTCTACTTTGTAATTGATATTCTTATACAATAAAAAATTTTACTAGCTCTAATTTGTACTTTGATAGCACGACTCACTTATTAGAAACTGTATTTTAATTGGTTTCATTTTATTTATTTTTTTTTAATTTGGTAACTTCGACTCTATCCAGCACTTTGCCGACCTTAGAGTATTCCCCACACCTTTATTTCTTCCATTATCTTTTCTTTCTTTTACCCCTTCCTATTTTTTTTTAATCCCAAACCGTTCTAAATTCTCCCGAGATGATGCCTGTGGAGAGGGGGAAACCCATAGACAAACCCAGTGGGGTATATCTTGGGAAAACCCCCTCCGGAATGGGTTGATGTATATAGCAGATTCGGTATTAGGTACCCTTGTACAAGTTTACCTATACCGTATTTGCCACATCTCCTACTCACATTATTTGTGGCCAGCACGCCCAAGCAACCGTCACACGAAGCAAATCCAGATCGAGCAGGTTTTCATTAAAAAGGTGCGGTCACCCATTCAACTACTAACCATGCTCAATACTGCTTAACTTCGCAGATCGCCTGGTGCGCACCGATTCACTTAGCCAATGCGTCAGTTATCTGTGAAAAATGCAAAAATGCAAAAAAATTGTAGGTGATGTATGCGCCCTAAATATCCAAACTAGGGGTGCCAAAAATTAAAAACGAGGCAGAAATAAAGATACAGTTTCATTTCGCCTATTTTCTTTGATAAGATAAGGACTGAGTTTAAGCCTGGAAAAAAAAATTTTAGTAATCACAATTTTCTTTTTCACACTCAGGGCGTGAAATTTAATTTTTGATGTCTATTTTTAGAGGCTAAAATAGCTCTTTGTTACCCAAGGGCAAAAAAGTAGTTTTCTCATAAGCGGAATTGATTTTTACCCTCTTTCCAATAAGAAATTTACTTTTCGTGTCTTGGAGCTTTACTGAATAGTGGATGAGTCGATGTATAAATTGAGTAATGGGTACGTGGTTTGATAAATTCATGATTAGATTCATGGGGCGATGAAATGACGGATCAATAGTTCGATGGGCAGATCGATTAATATGACAATGGGTCAATGGACGATAAATTATATCGATGGGTCGATTAAAGAATATGTTCATGGGTTGATGGGTGGACAGATGAATTGGTCGATGGGTTAATGAGCAGACAGATAAATTTGTTCATGAGCCGAAGGGCGGATAAATGAATTTGACAAAGAGTTGATCGGCTAATAGATGAATTTGTCGATGGGCCGATGGGCCGATGGGCGGTTAGATGAATTTGTTGATGGGTTGATGGACCAATGAGCGGATAGATGAATTTGTCGATGAGTTGATGGGCCGTGGGGCGGATAGATGAATTTTTCTATGGGCTGATTGATAATTTGTTGATGAGTGGGTAGATCACTTTGTCAATGGGTAGATGGAGCGATGGATTAATGGATCAATAAGTCAATAGATAGATGGTTTAATGAATCGATTGGTCAGAAGTTGAATGAATCGATGAGTTGATAGGTCTATGAATCGATGGGTTGGTGGATCAATGGTTTCATAGGTTGATGGGTCCTCGGGTTTTATGAGTTGATCTATCGATAGGCTGATGGGTACATGAGAAATTTCTTTAATTTTAGATTCTTTTAGTCGAATGGTTTTTAAGATATTATTTTATAGTCGGGAGTTTCGCCACCTGAACCTCCTGACGCCGCATTGACCCCGGACCTCAAAGAGGGTTTCCGTCCTGAACTCTGTCCTTCTTTCGAACGCAACTGCTTCTTACCGAGGCAAATTCGACAGTCTTACTTTCACCTTTTTGTTTTGATTTTATCATTTATGAATGCCATTTATGTATTATTAATGAATTTTTATTCAATGTGGCTGAATTGGACGCCCTTCGTGTATGAAAAAGTAACATGTTATCCACGGAAGTAAAGGTGTTTTTGCTCTCGTCTTTATTCGTAAACTCGACTCCGGCAGAAATCACGTATTTTACTCCCTTGGTTAACAATATACTATTTTCAAACTCAGGGCGTCAAATTCAATTTTTGATGTCTATTTTCAGAGTTTAAAATAGCTCTTATTTACCCGAGGGAAAAAAAGTAGTTTTCTCATAAGCGTGATTGATTTTTACCCTGTTGCCAATAAGAAATTTATTTTTTGTGTCTTAGTGCTATACTAAATGATGGATGAGTTAACGTATAAATTGAGCAATGAGTACGTAGTTCAATGAATTCATGGTTGGATTTATAAGGCGATGAAATGACGACTCAATGGTTCGATGGGCAGATCGATAAATATGACAATGGGTCGATGGACGGTTAAATAATTATGTCGATGGGTCGATAAATGAATATATCCATGGATTGATGAATTGATGGGTTGATGGACTGATGGGCGGATATATGAATTTGTTGATGAGCCAAAAGGTGGATGGATGAATTTGACAAAATATTGATTGGCCAATAGATGAATTCGTCGATGGGCCGATGGTCGGACGGATGAATTTTTTTGATGGGTTGATGGGCTGATGAGCAGATGGATGAATTTGTTGATGAGTTGATGGGCCGTGGAGTGGATAGATGAATTTCTCTATGGGCTGATGGGCGGATGAATGAATTTGTTGATGGGTGGGTAGATTACTTTGTCGATGGGTAGATGGAGCGATGGATTGATTGATTGATAAGTCAATAGATAGATAGTTTAATGGATCGATAGGTCAGAAGTTAAATGAATCAATGAGTTAATAGGTCTATGGATGGATCGGTTGGTGGGCCAATAGATTCATGGCTAGATAAGTTAATTAGTCAATAAATGAATGGGTCGATAGGTTCATGTTTCAATAAGTTGATAGTTGCATGGGTAGATGGGTCGAAGGGTGAGTGTATCGGCAGGATAATAGGTCAATGGATTCATGGGTTGATGGGTCGTTGAGTTTGATGAGTTGATCTATCGATGGGCTGATGGGTTCATGGGAAATTCCTTTAATTTTTTATTTTGTTTTAGTGAATGGTTTTCAAGACATTATTTTATAGTCGGGGGCTTCGCCTCCCGAACCTCCTGGCGCTGCATTGCTTCCTGACCTCCGAGACCTCTCCCTGACCTCCCTGACCTCTGAGGAGCTCCGCCCTGAATTCCGTCCTACTTTCAGACTCAACTGCTTCTTGCTGAGGCAAATTTAACAGTCTAATTTTCACCTTTTTGTTTTGATTTTATCATTTATGAATGCCATTTATGTATTATTAATGAATTTTTATTCAATGTGGCTGAATTCGACGCCCTTTGTGTATGAAAAAGTAATATGTTATTTATGGGAGTAAAGGTGTTTTGCCCTCGTCTTTATTGTCAAACTCTACTCGGGCAAAAATCACCTATTTTACTCCCTTGGTTAACAATATAGTATTTCTAATAATATTAATTAATAAAACATCTTTATACCTCAAATATATATTAAATATAAAACTTCGATCCATGAATAATTTCCTAAAACCTTACCCGATCCTTTAAATTATTTTGTCACACGCCGTGCAGGAAGTTCGATTTCCCTCTCGATGTTCCGCACGGGAAGTGCCCTAATCCCGCACGAAAAAAGCCTGCGGAAAATAAATTCCCACACGGAAAAAAGCGTGCGGGAATAGTACATTACGTAACGGGTATGGAAAGGCTTTATTTACGAAACGAGAAGTTTACGGCCTAAGGCGAAGCCGAAGGTGAGGGTCGTAAAGAGTTTCGTAAAAAAGCCTTTCCATACTAGTTGCGTAGTGAATTTTTCGCCATGAGAGCCAAAAAAGAGCAGCGAAGTTGCGATTTTAGGGTTAGAATGGCGAAAAAAAATTCTCGCACGTTGTGTAAAATATAATATTACAATGAATAAAATTAATTTGTGAAATGTTTAATATTATAAAAACAAAAATCTAAAATTTTCACGCGAGCATTGTAAGTAAGAATATTATTTAAACAAAGAAAGAAATATAAAAGAGTAGGGTTACAATTTTAACAAAGACAAAAAATATTACACTGACTTTAAACAATCGTAATAACATTAAAATTAATTTTAATGTAAATTCTGAAATTTAAATGAGTAAAAAAATTATCTAACTAAATGATGTTTTGGTTAAATATGCAATTTATTGATTTATTTAAATTTTTATAGAAATACCTACATTTCTTTTTTTAAACAAATAATATACTTCAATTTACGTTTTCTTTCAATAAATAAAAAGTTTACAATATTATATTTGTTTCTATTATTACATCCTAGATTCCCTAATACACATACAATTTCTTTTTTTGTAATATGAATTTTAATTTAAAATGATATAATCATTATTTTTTTCATTAATAATTTGTAAAATACAATCATATATTATGTAAAAGACTAATCGAAATTCCCATATCTTGTGTGGAAAAATAATATACGTAACACGTGCGTGAAATGGGTGATCTCGCACGGAAATTGTCGCCCTCACTTCGCTCGGGCGACAAACTTTTCGTACGGGAATCATCCACTTCCCGCACTAGTTACGTAATGTAGTATTAAATAGTTGAAAACTTTATGTTTAAAATTTTGGTACTTGCCATAGACTTTCTCAGCCCATTTTCAACTAATTAATCTCAAAATTTCTAGCGACCTTCAGTTTATATATCTTCACAAAATGACAGTTTTAGTTAAAAAAAAAAATTTTAAGTTTGGTTTAGATAAATTTGATGACAATACATATTATTGTGAATTTCATGTGAGCAATTCAATTAAGAGGAGGCTGTATAGCTTTCTCCTTGTCTAATCTTAATTTTCAATGGAACTTGATATTGGTTTTTTGGTTTCGGACCGCACTTGAAAACTAACGAAAATTTTATATTTTTTCATAGAACAAGATCGTTTGCTCGTTCTGAAATCTATTGGGCTACACCCTTAATTTTGTATAACAATATTTAATTTATCAATAATAACGAAAATATAGATTAGACAAGGACAGAGCTATACGGCCGAATCTTAAACTTATCTTATGAAAATTCCAGAACTGTTATTTTATAAAGATATATAAACTTAAGATCTCTAGAAATTTTGAGGTCAGTTTGTTGAAAATTGACTGAGAAAGTCTAAGACAAGTACCAAAATTTAAAAAGATCAAGTTTTCAATTACTCAAAAGAATTTAAAGCATCGGATGAGGTTTTAAAATTATTCATGGATCAAAGTTTCATATTTAATATATATTCAAGGTAAAAAGAAATTTAATTAATTAGTATTATTAGAAAAAAAATTATGACTACTAAAAATTTTTTTTTTCCAGGCTTAAACTTAGTCCTGATATCTTAATGTTATAGCTTCGTTTTCAAGAATAGTTTTAATACCCTAAATTCTTTTTCCTAAGTTTCTAATTTTATAGGTTTTTTTAACAAAAATTATTCATTATAAAACTTTTTTTGAAGGGAGGAGGGAATTAGGAAAGAAGTGATCATTTTTATAACTTTAAACATCAACATTTTGTATATGGGAATCATTCATTTAAAAAATCGGATGTTCCTGAAGGGTGTTATTTTGCCTATCTCATGTATGACGAAGCTCCCTCCCTTTTAATAATTAAACTTGAGTGCGGATAACTCATGAAATCGACCAAAATACTAGATATGAAAAGTTGTTTTCAAACTTTTAATGTATAGTATTTTGAGGTTAGGTTTGTCCAGCTTGATATCTAATTTCTATTTCAAGTTTATAAAAAAATATAACAAGTTCAAATGATTTTTTATTTTAATAAAAATGATTGTATTAACAAAGATCTAGTGCGGACAAGTCATTATATTTATTTGAATTGTGAATTTAAAAAGATAATAAAATGAATAAATCAAAAATATTTTAGCTGATCCGACATCCCATTAATCACAGATACTCCTCGATAGTTTGATAATGTATTAAGAATCGGCCATATAGCTCTGTCTTTATCTAACATAAATTTTCTTTACGATTAATAAATTAAATATTTTCATAAAAAAGTATAAGTTAAACGCAACAGATTTAAAGACAAGTAACCGATTCTATTATATTAAGAAATATGGAATTTCCATTATTTAAAAAAAAAATAAAGTCAACTGCAACTGTTTTTTTTTTGTCTTATACCTTACTCGAAAAATAATGAACATTTTATATTTTCTGTAGAATAGAATCGTTTGCTCGTCGTTTAATGTATTGCGCTCAACTCATACTTTTGTATAAAATTATTCAATTTATTAATTGTAACGAAAATTTAGATTAGACACGGAAAGAACTAAATGGCCGATTCTTAACATGATTCAATTTAATTTATTTAATAATATAAGTTTTAAATAATTATAATTTATTAACTTTGCATATTCGTTAATAGACTACCTGACAACCGGAAACATGTAAATTTACTCTGTTGAAAAAAATCATATTCTCTTAATATAATCCAGTGAAAATTTCACTAATTAATTCAGCGGATATGATTTCACTGAAAAATCAATAAAAAATTTACTGAAATTTCAGTGTCTCTTTAAATCGACTGGAATATTATTTAAAATTTAACTGAACTTGCAGTGTCTCATTTATTTCACTGATAATTCAGTGAAAATTTCATTGATTTAAAAAGTAATGGTTAAAATTTGTAAGGGTGGCAGCATACATAATGATACGAAACGATATGTGAAAGCACGCATCGTAACAGTGAATAACAACAGCGGTGCTCTCAAGTTTTTTTCCCCGCTATAATCTTAACGCTAAGAGTATCTAACTCTGATTTTAAGGAGAATCATTTGAAGTTTTTAAATGAAAAAGGAAAGTGTAAAATAATATGAGGAATTATGGTATACGTATATGTATATATATATATATATATATATATATATATATATATATATATATATATATATATATATATATATATATATAAAGAAAGAGATAGTGAGAGAGAGAGAGCGGGTTCTAGTAAAGACGTAGTGGCGTGCAGAGAGAGAAAAGTTTAAAGAAAATTATTTGAACTTTTAAAGTGAAAGGGTAAGCTTAAAAGAATGTAAAGCATTACAATATACAATATTTTAATAATATTTATTTAAAGTATTAATTATTAATTATTATAATAATTTATAATTCACATATATAATTTTACAAAATGATACAAATTTTTTTTTTCAGTATTGAATGAATATTAATTATTTTCTAACACGTATATATTGCTGATATTAATTCACACTAAATAACACTAAAATAAAAAATTTTGTACCAATAAATGAATCTTAAATTATTATAATAATCAATACTTTTAATAAGTATTATTAAAATATTGTATTTTACTTAAGAGGACGTTGTATCTCTCTATCCTTTTCTAATCGAAAAATGTAGGTTTTTGGAAAAACTAGTAGTTATTACTAGAAATCAATAGTTGTCCGCAACTTGTACAGTAAAAAACAATATTTTTTCTGTACAAGTTACGGATAACTTTTAATCTCTATCAATAATTGTTAGTTTTTCTAAAAACCTACATTTTTCAATTAGAAAAGGATAGAGAGATCCAGAGTCCTCTAAAATTAATTTTCCCTTTTTCAATTACTTTTTTGTCCTGTAATAAATTCTTTGAAATTCAATATCATTTTCATTGAAATTTCACTGGATTATATTTAGAGAGTATGGTTTTTCTTCTGAAATTGTTTAATTGTATATTATGAGAATCATAATAAAATTTGAATTAAGAGGAGGTCACGTATCTCTGTCCTTTTCTAATCAAAGAATTGAATTTTTTACACAAACTAACAACTTTAGCAAAAAATGAAGAGAAAGCCGCATCTCGTAATAAAAAAAGCAATATTTTCTTTGATAAGAAAAAATTAATTTTATTGCTTCGTTCTCAAGAATACCTTGAAAAACTTAAAACATAGAGGTTAGGGTGGACAATTTGGTTTTTCAAGGTTTTCTTGAGAACGAAGCAATAAAATTAATTTTTTCTCATCAAAGAAAATATTGCTTTTTTTGATACAAGATGCGGCTTTCTCTTAATTTTTTGATAAAGTTATTAGTTTTTGTAAAAAAATCATTTTTTTGAGTAGAAAAGGACAGAGATACGTGACCTCCTATTAAAATTCTATTTGAGTATATCATTCTGAAATCATATAAAGTACAATTAATTTTATTCATATAAAGTACTTAATTTCAGAATTATAAACTTGAATAGAATTCTAATTCTACCCATATGGAAAAAATTTTTGGATATAATTGTAAATAACTGCTAATAACTGTAAATAAATGTAAATAAATGTAAATAACTGTAAATAACTGTAGAAAAGTGTTAAAAAATGTGGGAATTGAGACATAAATAACAGTTATTTACAATTATTTACAATTATTTACTGTTATTTACACTTATTTACAGTTATTAACTGTTATTTACACTTATTAACTGTTATTTACACTTATTTGCAGTTATTTATATTTATTTACAGTTATTTACATTTATTCACTTTTTTCACAATTATTTACAGTTATTTACGATTATTTATAGTTTTTTACAATTATTTGCAGTTATTTACATTTTCGAAAATTATCACGAATTTATTCAATAATTTTATATATAGGCGAAAATTTTTTTAAAATGTGAATAACTGTAAATAATTGTAAAAAACTATGGAAAATTGTAAATAGTTGTAAATAATTATAAATAACTGTAAATAACTGTAAAAAACTGTAAATAACTGTAAATAACTATAAATAATTGTAAATAATTATTAATAACATTAAATTATCCACTAATTCAAAAATTTTTGAAAATGTAAATAACTGTAAATAATTATGAATAACTGTAAATAATTATGAATAATTGTAAATAATTATAAAAAACTGTAAATAATTGTAAATAATTGTAAATAACTGTAAATAACAGTTAATAACAGTTAATAACTGTAAATAACTGTAAATAATAGTAATTAATAATAAATAATAGTAAATAACTGTAAATAACTATTATTTATGTCTCAATTCCTACATTTTTTAACAGTTATTTACAATTATTTACTATTATTTACAGTTTTTCACATAAATTATTTCCATATGGGTAATCTTACTATAATTCTCATGATATATAATTAAACAATTCAAAAAGAAAAACAATATGGCTTAACCATATGATAAAACTATATGGTTTTATTTTAGCAGGGCAATAATATGTTCTATTTATTTTAAGAAATTATATAAATTTAATCCATCAAAATATTTTCCATTCAGAATCATAATCATCGAAATAAATCTTAATTATTCTATAAAATGTGAATTTTCACATTTTATAGAATAATTAAGATTTATTTCGATGATTATAATAGAATAATTAAGATTTATTTCGATGATTATAATTCTGAATGGAAAATATTTTGATGGATTAAATTTATATAATTTCTTAAAATAAATAGAACATATTATTGCCCTGCTAAAATAAAACCATATAGTTTTATCATATGGTTAAGCCATATTGTTTTTCTTTTTGAATTGTTTAATTATATATCATGAGAATTATAGTAAGATTAGAATTAGAATTATATAAATATATATATATATATATTAATTTTACCGATTTCGATGAATCTTTATTTTTAATTGACTGCAGTAAGGTATTATCATCATCATCAAAAACTTTTTGTGATTTTTTTTTAGGACTTTCTATGTCATCGATAGGTATGACTTTCCTTTTTAACTGTCTCCTTTCTTCTTTTGTGGGACTCAGATTATCATATTTTTCTAAATTCACCTGCTTCCTTCTCATTTCACTCCATTCTGTAAATTCAAAAAGAGTACAGCAGATAAAAAGAGAAAAAGAGTGACAACAGTAAATTGAAAAAGAAAAATTCAAAAAAGTAAGAGAATGATTCCGTGAAACTTTTAATATATAGGGAACTGTACTTAAAAGCTACGAATTTAATGTAATTGATGAGCAAAAAAAATTAAAAAAAAAAACTTCATTTCATTATTTTTTTATATATAACTTTAAACAAAAAAGTTTTCAAAAAAGTGCCTACTTTTTAAAATAGAATATAACTTTTAAAAAATAAAAACTACATTTTCATGAAAAAAATTTAATTTTTTTAAAGAAAAATAGCATGATTATTTTAAAATTAAAAATTCTAAATATTTCTAATATAAAGAAAGCGTTCTTTAAAAAATGAGGAGCACTATATAATTATTGCTTTTTAAACTATTTAAAAGTGTTAAAAAAACTTGAAAACAGGGTGCAATTAAAAAAAAATTTTATTTCATTATTATTCAAATATTAAAAAGGTTTCACGGAATAAGTCATGATATGTAAAAATTATTTTAAAATTTTAAACTCACCACCAATTGCTAAAATGTTAACTGCCTGCTGTTGAAATAATACAGTTTTCAATTTAGATATGAACTTTTTCGAAGCACTTGTAATTTCGATATTTGAGGGCCATGATATTATAACAGGTTCACATGAATCTATAATTTTTGTTGCATTTAACAGATCTTTTTCCTCCAACCAATTGGAAAACCCCGTTTGTAATAACGGATTACCATCACCATCTTTATCATTAATAAATTCGACCAAAACACAGTTATTATTATTGATTTTCCATAATTTTTCCATGATGACTTATAGAAATATGGACTTATGGATATGACTTTTTAAAAAATTCGCAGACAGGTTACATGTGTGAAAATACGTTCGAATAGCGTTGCTATTAGCAACAAGCCTTAAACTGTGTGAAAAATTGTTCTAATTATATTGAAGAGCAATATAATAAAATATTTACAATACTGAAAACTATGCTCGTTCTCTAAGAATCACTAAAAATTTAAAATATGACCCAAATACTGCCATGAACTTTATTAAAATAACTAGTGTAATAAAATTCTTTATTTTAAAGTTTGAATTTATTATTTGTTTAATGAAATTGATAAAGTTTAAAATTATCAAAAAAATTCATTAAAATAAATATAATAAAAAATTCATTTAGAAAATCATTAATTTCAAAATTAAGTTGATAATAAAAATATTGAAACTAATCAACATCAAGTATTTTTCCTATCGAATGTAAAAGTAGTTGAAAAAAACCTTCCACAAATTATTGAATAGTATTAAGAAAATTATACATAGAGAAAAAAATATAGTAACTATTACTATAATATTACCATACAATATACTTTAATAAGGCTACTACTAGAACTTTATAGTACAAGTTAAAAATTGTATATAATAATCTCTAAAATTGTACCAAAATTCATCACATCAACTGGAATTTCTGTTATGCATAATATCTTTTAAGGAGTTTCAAAAAAATTAATCGAACTATGGCTTAATTCAAAGTTAAACAAAAAAATTTTTTCCATCGTACAATTTGTTGATGTTATTGACAGCCGATTAAAAGCACTTAAGAGGCCGCTGTATCTCTGTCCTTTGCTAATTAAAAAATTGACTTTTTTCCCAAAATTAGTAACAAGAGGCAAAAATAAATAGATGGTTTCGGTGTGTTTAATAAAATGTAATATTTTCTTTGATTAGTATAAATTAATTTTATTGCTTCGTTTTTTAGAAAAGTTGGAATAACTTAAAAAATTAGAAATTAGTGTCAAATAATGGGATTTTCAAGTTATTCCAACTTTTCTTGAAAATAAAGCGGTGGAATTAAATTATTCTTATCAGAGAAAATATTGCTTTCTATTACACGAATCGAAACCATCTCTTTATTTTTGCCTGAAGCTATTAGTTTTTATAAAAAATAAATTTTAAATAGATTCGGTAAAACAGGTAACTGTGTCGGTATACGGCTGACTCTTAAGCCACCAGAATTTATTCAAAGACATCCGCAATTAATCGCTATAGCCTTAGCAAACTAAAAAGCTTCAGAATTTAAAAATTGTTTTTTTTACTATTCCTTGCCAATTTTGTAAGAAATATTACCAGTTATATATTTTAACCATTATAAATTAATAATTATATCGATTTATATTCTTTGTAAAACTACAGTCAAAGGTGAAATGGTTGACTTAGCCGAAGTTTTATTGACAGAATTTGTTTTAAGGTTTGAAATTCTTTATGGTATGGAACATATGTCAGCTAATGTACATCACGTCAGACATTCACCAGAGATTGTAAGACGTAGTGGTACTCTTTGGACTATATCATGTTTTTCTTACGAAAACTTGAATGGAAAACTGGCTGCCTTAGTTTACAGCAGCAATTCAGCTTATTTACAAATATGTGCCGGTGTATCTTTGTATATAAATTCAGGAGTGCTAAAGAGTGAATCATGCAAATTAAATAGTTTCACTGTATCTTATTGCAATCAGGTTTTGTCAAATACTAAAAAGAGAAAATATATTTCTATTTCAGGATCTATTAAAATTATAGCTATACTTATTCCATGAACAAAATTTCCAATCGAGATAAGCACGATGATTAGAAGCGGTGTCAATAAAAACATTTATATTTTTAAAAAAATTAGTAAAAGATAATGTATTATACACATCTACTTTATGTAAAAATATTACAACGAAATAATTTTATGTAAAATATGTAACAGAAAAAAAAGAATATTTTTGAGAGATTAAATTTTTTATAAAAATGTTATGTAACTGCAAAACTAATTGTAATTGTGCACCCATGTACAAAGCAATTGTGAAAAACTTCATTATAATAAATCCAAGGTAAATATTAGAAATACTAATATTAAATTTATACATCAGATTGTAGAAAAAAGTGATGCTAATTAATAATATTGAAACGTTACAATATATTTGTTTTTATATAAAAATTGTAGATTGTCATACCTGTTACATTGTAAAACCTGTAAATATGATATGAAACGAATAAAAAGATTTTTATGAAATAACGTTAAGTTTGAATTTATTTATTATTATATTTACAAAATAGCAGTAATTGTTGATCTGATACTTCTGCCACATATGGACATAGCAATATCTAATATATCAGCAATATATTTTCAGTACTATTGATTTATATGGGGAATATTTATACAATATGTGGACAATTGTTGCGTTTATAAAACTAGATTGCGTACTTAATTTTAGTATCTTTGAAATTTGAAATATAATAAATAATATGTTTTTCGCTATTATTCATAATAGTAGTTTTTATAATGACTTTTAATATACATTTTTAGCACATATTTTTTATACTTAAACTTGCCTAAAATATACTTTATATGAAGTTTAAATATTTTATAATAATCGAAAAGAAAAAATAAATGTAGTATAAGTGAAAATTGGTTTTAATTTAAATTCGCAATGCGTTTAAATCAAAACGAGAAAAATAAGATACTTAAATAATGTGTAATATTATGTTTTGCACATAAAATTTTCTTTTTAGAATAATTTTACATCAATTCAATGAATTAATCATGTGCAAGAACACATACTCTACTAAATTTACATGATTAGTGTTAATTTTATGCAGTCAAGTCCAGTATTTACGTATGATTACACACATTTTACATAAAACGTGTTGAAATTAAGACAAAAACTGTGTTTTAATTACACAGAATATTTATAATTTATTATACACAAATTGTGTATTTTATATCAATTTACGTAAAACAACTTTTTATTGTGTGTGGTGATATAAATAATACAAATTTACTATTCCTAAAAGTTAATGAAAAGGAAGAATGTTTGAAAATTTTATAATTGATTTTATAAGTTGAAATTATTACTTTTACTATCAATAATCAATATCATTTCAAAATTGTTACAATTTAAAACAAAAATGTTTTTATTCTTTAATGTATAAATATAAAAATTCAAATTGAAATTTCGAAAATCATTTGAAAATTTTTTTGAGAGTAAGATTTTTTCATGTAGGGAACATTTAAATAAAAATTTTTAACAAAAATATAAAATTTAAATCATGTTCTTAATTATTAATGGCGACGTTATTCGATTGTCTCTTATTAGCGCTGTTGTAGAGGTTAATATTTAACGAATATTTGAGGTTTACTAATATCTAAAATCCAAATAAAAAGTAAAAACAAATAATTCGTACGAGATATGTTACAAGAAATGTGTATTATTAGTTAAGTTTGTTAATGATACAGTTTGTGAGACTACCTTTTAATTAGAATTGAATTTTGGTCCTGATTAAACCAAAAGGATGGTATAATATGAAATGTATAAATGATGAGTTTATTATTACTTCATAAATATCTATTAAAGACCACCGAACGAAATCAAAAACCAATAGTCAAGTGCAAAATTAATAATGAAAAATTTAAAAAAAAGTTTATACAATTATTTATGTTGGTAAGTGTATTTTCATGTCATAATTTAATTATTGAATCGAAAAAAATCTATTTACCTTTATATTTTTACTTATACTAAGATTTAAAACTATAACTTAGCTCTCTTTAATCCTCTTGATGTTTTCTTTCTTCTTGTTTTAGTTCATGTTTATATATCTTTACATTTTACATTTTAATTTGTTCTAATTACATTTCAGAATAAATCAATAACACAAAGAAGCAAAATTTTTGAAAACCAAGCAAGAAAATAAAAGTAACTATAGTAATTACTCAGGTAAAAAAATAATTATAAAAAATAGTTTCAATACTTTTTTCAATTTCCTATGTTGTACTAAAAATGTATTCATGCATTTTAGAACAAAACAGCTTTTATTTGAAGCTAATTTATTTAACCTCCAGGGCTTTTAATGCCATAATTTTTAACTGATTAAAATTCAACCAAAACTCCATTTTGATTAAATTTCATTCAGTCAAATTTATAGTAGACTATAACTTTGATTAATACTCATGAAATTTTCCTTTTTTTAAAATTAAATCTTTGCTTTTTTATTAATATCCTCCCATAAAATTTTTATTGCTTGTTATTGTCCCTTTTCTCTTGTATATATTTTTTTTATTTAATTTTTTTATTGACTCAGATATGTATGTGTGTATACAAAGGTATACGAGCATGTATATCCGTACGTTTGTTTTTTAATTTATCTGCTTAATGCTATAGTGAATAATTTATTTAAGAATTATTCTGGTACGTATCTTGCTGGGCTTAATTATAATAAATAGAAAATATTTTTAAAAATCATATCATAAATTATTTTTTAAATTTAATTATCAAGTGTTGAGTAGTTTATTTTTCCGTATTCTTGTAATACGCAATGTGAAGGCGATTTTTACATAAGTAGGCTAATTACAACAACATAATTTTTATTAAATATTCAATATAAATGAAGAATCAAAAAAAGTTTAGACAATTTTTTACATCTGGAAATATAATAATGATGACCATAAGTAAAAATTTTACATAAATTAGCGAATCATATAATTTCTCCCCAGAAAATGATTTGGTTCGAATATTTAGTATAAAGAAAATTTTAAAAAAATATGTCCTTTTATATGTATATATATATATATATATATATATATATATATATATATAACTTATTCAAAATGGCAACCATAAATTAAAATTTTACATAACTCAGCTAATCATATTATTTCGCTCCAGAAAATGATTTTGTTCGAATATTTAGTATAAAAGATAACTTGAATAAAGATTGTAGCTTTTTTTATATTGGGAACTTATACAAAATAGCGGCCATAAATACATATTTTACATAATTTAGTCAATTATATTATTCCTTTCTAGAAAATAATTTTCCCAGAATATTTATTATAAAGAAGGGTAAAAAAATTAAAGAAATTTTTCATATCTTCAAAATTTTTAAAATGGCGGCTACAAATGAAAAATCTACTTAAATTGAAAATTGTATTATTTCTCTCTAGTAAATGATTCCGTTTGAATATTGAGCATAAAAGAAGACTCGATAAAAAGTCGTAAGCGATTTTCTATATTCAGAACTTTTTTAAAATGGCAGCGAAAAATAATCTTACATAATTCAGCTAATTATATTATTCTGCCCCAGTACATAAAAGACTTGAAAAAAAAGATTCATCTATTTCCAATATCTGGAAATTTTTTAAAATGTCGACAACAAATGAAAATTTTATATAAATCTGCTAATTATATTATTTGTCTTTAGAAACTGGTTTGGTTTGAATATTAACCCGTTAACAGGGGGCCAAACTATCTGTCTTTGTCTAATAGTGTTTTTCATCATTTATATAAATACCATCCGTTGTAGCATGAAAAAAATAGTAGCCCCCGCTAGATATTAGTATAATAAGTAAATTTGGTAATAACAATCAAATTATTTTATTGCTTAGTTTTTGAATAATATGAGACCTACCAAAAAAGATAGGTTATATTTTAGTTTGTTCGTAGGTCTCATATTATTCAAAAACTACGCAATAAAATAATTTGATTGTTATTACCAAATTTACTTATTATACTAATGTCTAGCGGAGGCTACTACATTTTTCATGCTACAATGGATGGTGTTTATATAAATGATGTAAAACTCCATTAGACAAAGACTGATAGTTCGGCCTGCTCTTAAGGTGGTTCACTCGGTAAGAGAGAGAAAACTAGCTGTAAGAGAAAGAGATAGTGCTCATATGATCCAGTTGCGCATGCACAGCAATGTAAATGTGAACGATACATGCATCGTTTATCTAGTAATTACGTTTTCAAAACACTTTATCTCTTTAATAAAACGATGAATTTACGCGAATCTTGTTGGAAAATGTTTATTATTAGTTCCTTTACATATGTTTAAATTTTTAATTACAATTTGAATGTAGTTTATGAGATATTGCGGTTAACAGCTACGAAATATATAAATTCCAATATATATAGATATACTTCCAATGTAATTTGTAAAACTTTAAACATCGATTAATCAAAAACGAAACGATGAAATGTTCTGAAATTTTAATATGATATTCACATTGCCTTGAACTATACCTACAATTTAAAGAATATCTTGAATCAACTCTGTAACCGAGTGAACCACCTTAACGCAGGGAAACGCAGAATATCACCTGCAGCTTCAAACGGTTTAAAAGACGTGAAAATAATTACAAAGTCATGGCAAAAATATTGTGCTTACTATTTTCGAAGTCACTCTTTCAATTGGTAAAGAATGAATTGAATTCAGATGGTGCAGAATTATTTATATCGTCGATTTAAAATAAAAATAGACGACAATTTTACGGATAACTAAATTTGCGATTTTTTCCTGGTTAAAAATGCATTGATAATAGTGATTTTTCGCGGGAAAATAAATAGTCTACTACATTAAGGTTTCTCCATGCAACGATAAATCTACTAGACATTAGTAGGATTATACATTTTTAGAAACCACGCCGTTCTTGTTAGAATAAAAATCGCTTCCCTTTAATAGAAATCAACTAATCCGGAGAGGAAATCTGACTGATTATCTATTCACTTGAAGAACGCAATATTATTAGCGTTGTGACATGAAACAGAGATAGAGATAGAGACAGGCCCACAACGAGAGCTGATAAGATATGTAAATAAATGGATAGATAAGCGCTGGATTGATGTGTCCATGGGTTGATGGATCGATGGGTCAGCAGGTCATTGAATCGATGGGTCAGCAGGTCATTGAATCGATGGGTTTATTGATCGATGAATTAATGGATTAATAGGTCGATAGATTGATTGGTTAATAGGTCGATAGATTAATTGGTTAATAGGTCAATGGGTTAATAAGTAAATGGGTTGATGAATTGATGGGTTAATGAACTGATGGGTTAAAGAGTCGATAGATTCCGATATGGAAAAAATTTCTGGAAATAATTGTAAATAAGTGTTAATAACTGTAAATAAATGTAAATAACTGTAAATAACTGAAATTGAGACATAAATAATAGTTATTTACAGTTATTTACAATTATTTACAGTTATTTACATTTATTTATTTTTATAATTATTCACATTTATTTACAATTATTTATATTTTTTACAGTTTTTACAGTTAATTACAGTTAATTACAGTTAATTACAGTCAATTACGGCTAATTACAGTTAATTACAGTTATTTACAGTTATTTACATTTTCGAAAATTTTCACAAATTTATTCAATTTTTTCATATATGTACGAAAATTTAAAAAAATGTGAATAACTGTAAATAACTGTAAAAAACTATGAAAAATTGTAAATAATTGTAAATAATTATAAATAATTGTAAATAATTGTAAATAATTGTAAATAATTGTAAATAATTGTAAATAATTGTAAATAATTGTAAATAATTGTAAATAATTGTAAATAATTGTAAATAATTGTAAATAATTGTAAATAATTGTAAATAATTGTAAATAATTGTAAATAATTGTAAATAATTATAAATAATTGTAAATAAATATTAATAACTGTGAATAACTGTAAATAATAGTAATTAATAGTAAATAACAGTAAATAACTGTAAATAACTATTATTTATGTCTCATTTTCAATATTTTCTAACAGTTATTTACAATTATTTACTATTATTTACAGTTATTTACAGAAATTATTTTCATATGGGTTAATGGGTAAATAAGTTGATGGGTCGATGGATCAATGGATTAATGGATCGATAAAATGATAGATTGATGGGTCAATGGGTTTATGAATTAATGGATTAATAAGCTGATGGATTGGGTCGATGGGTTGATGGGTAGATGAGTTGATGGATTGAAAGGTCGATAGATTAATAGATTTATAGGTCCATAGATTAATGAATTAATGGATCGATGTATTAATAGATTGATGAATTAATGGGTTAATAGGTCGATGGTTTGATAAATCGATAGGTTAATGGATTAATATTTTGATGGCTTATTGGGTTGATGGGCTGTAGAGTTAACAGATTAACGGAATGATCAGTACAATTTGTTTGATTGATTTCTGGGTTGATGTGTTATGGGATTAATGGGTCGAAGAGTCAATAGGTCAATGGCTTAATAGAATAATGATTTGATGGATCAATTGGTCAATGAGTTATTGGATTGATGGATTAGTGTATTGATGAGAACATAGGTTTCTGGGTCGATGAGTTGAAGGGTCGTTGTGTTAATTAATTAATAAATAGCTTTGTTGATAGATTGTCTAGTTGATAGGTTAATGTATTGTTGAGTCAATGAGTCTATGGGCCATCATTCTATTATTTCATTAACTAACCATCTGTTGACCCATTTAACCAACTATGCATTATTGCATCAACCCATTGATCCATCAACCCTTCGACACATAATCCTATCGACCTAATATCCCATTGACCCATTATTCTATTGACTTATCATTCCATCGCCCCATTAAACTAACTATTTATTGATCCATTAAACCAGCTACCCATCAATTTATTAACCCATCAAATCATTAATATATCAACTTATCGACACAATATTCCATCAACCCATCGACTCATTGAACCAACTGCCCATCATTGTATTAATAGATCCATCAACCGATTGACATATCATCCTATCGACCCATCATTTCATCGACCCATTAACTCATTGAACCAACTATCTATCTTTGCATTAAGAGTCCGCTGTATCTCTGTCCTTTTCTAATTAAAAAATTGACTTTTTTCCCAAAATTAGCAACAAGAGGCAAAAATAAAGAGATGGTTTCGATGTGTTTAATGAAATGTAATATTTTCTTTGATTAGTATGAATTAATTTTATTGCTTCGTTTATAAGAAAAGTTGGAATAACTTAAGAAATTAGAAATTAGTGTCAAATAATGGGATTTTCAAGTTATTCCAACTTTTCTTGAAAATAAAGCGGTGGAATTAAATTATTCTCATCAGAGAAAATATTGCTTTCTATTACACGAATCGAAACCATCTCTTTATTTCTGCCTGAAGCTATTAGTTTTTATAGAAAATAAATTTTAAATAGATTCGGTAAAACAGGTAACTGTGTCGGTATACAGCTGACTCTTAACTCATCTACCCATCGATCGATCGACCCATCATCTCATTGACCTATCAACATATCGACCCATTAAGCCAACGAACCATCGTTGCATTAACCCATCCACTCATAATTGCATTAACTTATCAACCCATCAACTCATTAAAACATCAGTCCATTAAACCAATTACTTATCAACCCATCCAATCATTATCCCATGGACCCATCGTTCGAACTACTAATCGATCTACCTTCATATTAATATTTTATCGTTACCAGACTTAATCTCTATCTCTGTCTTCTGGACTGATGTTCATAAACGTATAATGATGTGGGATATCTTTACATTCTTCTTTTGTATGTGAAGAAATATTATTAAATATTTTTAATAGAAATTTGTTTCGATGTATAAAATATCCAATTGGAAATATATAGAATATATATAGAATATATATCAAGCATTTTCCCACTACACACAAGAACACCAAACAAGCAAATTTTATTCCATTCCCAAGTAGAAATATGTTACCGAGAATAACAAGAATACTTTCTACTACCAGCTAGTGGATTCCACTTGCTTAAAAAAATCATTTCTGTCAGTGTTCACTTGAAATTATTTAAAACATCAACCAAGAATGCACAAAATATCTTAATTCTACAATAGAATTTTCGCCGATTTCCTTGCCAGCTAACTAGATGGCGCGCACATAGGGACGGAAGAAAATCAAAGCCCGTGCGTGTGTTTTCGAGTATCATATACAGTGAGTGTGAGTGAGCGCGTATGAGAATGTATAGTCAATGCGAAAGAGAAAGACAGACTTAAAAGTAAAGCGTTTACCTCTACATTCAATACATTACAATATTCGTCCCTTATAATGTAATATACTATTTTTTCTCGACTTGTAGAAGACCTGATTTCTCTTAATTTACCATATATTAACCAAAGTGACCTAGGATGACGAAAATATAGAAAAACTTGATAGTACAAATAATTTTATATGTTCAATATTTTTCAAGACACGTAAACAAGGTTTTTTGAGATAGTTAATTATAAATTTATCCTCAGATTTTAAAATATTTAATATGGTGGATCCAATACGGCGGACAGAAATTCAAATAAATTTTCAGAATCGGATAAAAATTGATATATTACGGTTTTTTATAATACTGATTACTAATCCGTCATCGATTTGTCGTAACTTGGAGACAACGACGTGGACATGGTAGAATTTAGGTGCTTGATCATAGTGAGTACCCTTGTCTCTCACTGTCCAGGGTGCTTGATTACAGTGAGTCCCCTTCCCCTTGCTATTCATTGTTAAAGGTACTCGATTATAATGAGTCTCCTTGCCTCTCACTATTCAGGGTGCTTGATTATAATAAGTCTCCTTGCCTCTCACTGTTACTCAATTTATGAATGTTCCTTTTCCGTGCATTTTTTACAATAATATAAATAACATCCTCCACAAAAGAGGTGTGTCTTCAATGAAAATTTGGAGCAGTATTTCTGTTTATTTTGTCAAGATAGTTTGTGGTCAGAACGGCTCATCTAGTTTCTACGAAACCAAATGCTACCCATTTAATACAACCATGTGATGTGGCCTTATTCAAGCCATTAAAAGTTGCTTATAAAAATGCTGTAATGCAATGGCGTCAAAGTCACAATGGAAATTCTTTAACAAAAGATAATTTTGGAACAGTTTTAAGAACAGCTATTTATTCACTGGATTTAAAAAAGATTGTACCCCAAGGTCTTAAGGCTTGTGGTCTTTATCCGTTGGATGCAAGTGCTGTTAACTATTCCAGAAAAAAATGTTCAAGATAGTTCTACCAATAAAAATCACTTAGTAACAGTAGTAAATCAAGATAAAAATACTTCATCTCTAAAAACTCTCATTGAAAAAAATTTAGATGCAGACATTTTGCATGCATTTAAAGAAGCAGCTGAAAGTGGAGTATGGAAAGGACCAGAGAGAAGTACAGATTTATTTCAAATGTGGTTGAAATACTCCAGTACTTCATATGCTATAATAAATAATTTGTCACTTTCCAATGAATCAATGGCTTCTATGGAAATAGATAAACAAGTTATCTCTGTTGCATCAGCGGAGCCTGATTTTGATTCAAGTATTAAAACACTTCATGCTTAATCTGGTTTTGAAGAAGAAAATGTTGGTGTTGTCAACAATTTAATTGTAATTAGGTATAACATGGATAAGAAGTTCGATTCAGCTTCAACGGTAAAAAAATACATATTGTCTTATGATATGAATCTTAATAGTTATTAAATTTGTATTACAATACAACTAATGTTTTATACATAGATTTAACTTTTTAATTCATTTACAATAATTAAACTTTTTTAAAAAAAATATTTTTAATACTATTTATTATTTTTAATTTTAAAAAATTATAAAACTATTCTTGTAAAATAAAAATAAAAATATAATTAAAATATAAAATATATTAAAATATATTAAAATTAAAATAAAAATATAATTGTTATAATTTCTGGATATATTTGTAACAAGATACTTTTACAGTATTACCTAGTATAGACACGAATAATTGTACTGATACAAATCTTTATCAAAAAACAGTTGTAATTAATTGTATCGCCTATAATAACATGAATAATCTCTTTGTTGATGAAGTGAATGATTCAATAGATGTTTTAAACATCGTAGTTATTATGAATAATGAAAAATATTCAGCTCCAAATATATTAACAGTTTCTTTTTCGAATACAATAACTTCTTCAAAAGCCATAACATCTCTGGATACGATAAATTCTGAAAAAAAGCAGTAACTTTTTCATCGAAGATGTGCCAGATGACCAAAACATCTTGTTAGAAAATGAAAAATTAGTGGATATCAAAAGCAAGGAAAATAAGCCTGCAGATACTAACAGCTAGGAAAATACTCCTAATAATTTTCAAGGAAACGAAAATTTAAAAAAATTAAACGAAGAGAAAAAATTAGAAGAAAAATTAAAAAGAAAATAAAGTCACAAATAAAAATAAAGAAAAACATTCAAGATAATAATTAATTTTAATATAAATTTATGATTTAAAAAATTAAGAAAATTTAATATTGTTAATAATTTTAAAGATTGAATTTATGCTTTGTGTGTTTTTTTATTTAAAATATTAATAATTTTTAACAATTACTAGTCTAATATGTAAAATTCTGTATTTCACAATAAAACTGTGGAAAATAAATAAAATATTAATAAATTAATAAAAAAATTGAATTTACTTACAACATTAAAATTTTTCATTATTATTATTTTATATATAATTACTACGAAATTGAAAAATATCATTTACATTTCTAATAAAAAATGATAAAAAATATTTTATTAACATTAAACATAAATTTTACAAAAGAATGTTTTTTGTTGAATTCTTAAATATTTTGCCTGATCAAGTATTGGTTACTACTAATCGCGTTATGGTTTTACGCAGAATTTAGTAATCAACTTTTTGTAACTAAAAAAATTGTTTTTAAAATACTTTTTACGTTTAATTTGTGTATGAAAGAATTTGTTTTTGTTCTCATTTTAAAGCTTAGACCTTTGTTCGTTATAATAAAAAAAATCTGAAGCCTGGCAAGAATGTACTATTTTGCGCCCGCTTGACAAGCATAGAAAATCGAATTTTGCGCCCTAAAGGTCAAAAAATAGATTTTATCGCTTTGTTTTCAAGAAAACATTGATAGAATATCATATTTTTTACCCTTACCTCTATTTTAAATTTTTCAAGGTTTGAAAACGAAACGATAAGAACAATTCTTTTTCATAATAAGGAATTACTTTTTGTAATAATAAATACGTTTTCCTCTTTATTTTTTTTTATTATTACTTTTTGCATAAAAATTAATGCTTTGGTTAGAAAAGGATAAAAATATGTAACCTGCTTTTAAGAGAATATAAATTATGCCACAATAGTACATTGTTAACCAAGGGAGTAAAATAGGTGATTTTTGCCCGAGTCGAGTTTGACGCCCGAGCGAAGCGAGGGTGACAATAAAGACGAGGACAAAAACACCTTTACTTCCGTGGTTAACATATTACTTTTTCATACACGAAGGGCGTTCAATTCAGCCACATTGAATATAAATTCGTTAATATATTAATGCCGTTACATAAAGTAATGGCATCAATATATGATAAAATCTAAAAAAATAAATAATAATTCTTGAAATAAAAAAACCATTAAACTTAAATTTTATGAAAATCTATTGACTATTCAAATAAATCAAATAACACGAAAAACTCGTTCCTACAGAAAATATTGATAAAAAAAGCAACTATATTTTCGAGTAACTTGAGTTCTTCGAGTAGCACATATTTTTTCGAGTAATTCGAGTAATTTATATTTTTTCGAGTAATTCGAGTAATTTATATTTTATCTAGTAATTCGAGTAATTTATATTTTTCGAGCAATTCGAGTAATTTATATTTTTTCGAGTAATTCAAGTAATTTATATTTTTTCGAGTAATTCGAGTAATTTATATTTTTTCGAGTAATTCGAGTAATTTATACTTTTTCGAGTAATTCGAGTAATTTATATTTTTTCGAGTAATTCATATTTTTTTCGAATACTTCGAGTTATTCGAATACATATTTCTTCAAGTGATTCGAGTTATTCGAGTAGTTGATATTTTTTTAGAGTAACTCGATAAATTCGAGTAACTTGGCAAGTTTGAGTTAATACTCGACACGAACTCGTCAAGTCGAGTAATTTATTAGAGTTGCTCGTAGAATCGAATACCCGCACTAATAATTACTACATTCATTTTACGTTCACTGAATTCATTTTGCATTTTCTAACAGCGTATGCTAAATTTTCATGCGCCGTTAGAAAAAGTAAATTTCTTATTGGAAACAGGGAAAAAATCAATCACGCTTGTGAGAAAATTACTTTTTTGCCCTAGGGTAAAAAAGAGCTATTTTAGCCCCTAAGAATAGACATCAAAAATTGAATTTTACGCCCTGAGTGTGAAAAAAATAATTATTAAGGGGATATAATAGGATATATGATTTATACATAGTTACTGTCATTGTAGTTTTCTAAACTTTAAATCTTAATTCAAAAATTTTTCGAAATATCTTTATATTAGACTCTTTACTAGTGAAAATGGGAGGTTGTAATATAGAGATATTTTTAAAACTTTTGGATTAAGAATAAAAAATTTGGAAACCGGTAATGTCGGCATTTTGCATTCTTTAAAAAATAACTTTCATGTTCGATTGTCCTAACTCAAAAATAAAAACAAAATTGAGCATGAGTAAAGTTATGTGTAATACTGAACTACTGACCAGGAGACCATTTGGGATTCAGGTCACAGATCTTGAATTTTACTAAAAAAGTTCCAAGAATTTCAAACACGTATAGTTCTTTAGCATTCATAGCTAGAAGTTTAAACCTTTTTTTGAATGTAAGTTGAGTTCAAATCTATTTAGAATAGCCCTCATGGCATCTTACAATATTATTTATTTTCAAGTTACAGCGTTATAAAAATTGAATTGATTTCTTTCTAAAAACACTAATTAATAATAAATGTTAAAATGTAGACCTATTTTTATGACGATGTGACATTGGGAAAAAATAACATTTCAACATGCTGTAGATGCTATTTCAAAAGGATTTTAGCTCAGCTTCCATTCAAAAAAAGATTCAAGCTTCTAGTTATTAATGGTAAAGTGCCGCGTTTGAAAATCTAGTAAATTATTCAGAGACATTCTTCAATTGTTTATAAGTAGGGAAGATTTAGGCGATAGAACCTAAAACTTTTTATTTTTTCATATTTCTAAATCCAAAATCATCTCTCTAAATTTCATCAAGATCTGCAATCTGGATCCTAGATGGTCTCCATAAAGCCAAATAGAGTTCAAAGGTTAATGTGTCTTAAAGGTTAATATTATGTTTTATTAGATGATTCGTATTTTTTTTAAATTTGAAAGAAAGTAATCAATTAATAAAAATTATGAATATAGATTATTATGATACCCTGCTTTAGCTTAATAACATCTTCTGTAAATTGGAAGTCCCGTAAAATAATTTCCATAAAATAACTTCTCCATAAAATAAAAAAATTTTATATTTTTTTTTATATTTATTTAAAAGAAAAATTTTAATATTCAAACCCTTTTTATAGAATTTATTTCTTCGTAATTTACATACATATATATTTAGATTTTCGTATTATTGTACATTTCCTAAATTACCGCAGGCACAGTGGTAACCCCAACCCTACTAAAACAAGACCCCTATAAACGTGTACCAAGCATTGTGTAACCTCTATTTGAAGACTTCAGAGAGATAGAATCACAAAATTTATGTATTTCAGGAAATAATCAGAAAAAAATTGATATTTAATCAATAGAAACCAACAGCATGGCACAGAAGGCAGATAGTTCAAGAGATCGGCGTAGGACCGACTCTCTGTCCTATTACCATCCAAACCTAGTAGAGCAGGTAAAAAAATAGCTCCATCGAAAATGATGCAGCTTCTTGATAAGCTGAATTGTAGCGCCTTGGGGTCAGTATCAGTCCTGGGAAGAAGGTTAATTAGAGCCAGTACCCGACAAAGAGAACCATCGAAGAAGGTAACATAAAATCTTGCAGTCAATGGCAGACAGAGCCACATACCGTCGACGACTGCCAACCTATTAATGGCAGTATTACGAGATGTAGAAGTCCAGGAATCCACTCAAGGAAAAAGGGAACCCAACCAAGTACGCAAGCATCGAAGAAGACCAGTCAGAGTGGGTATGGATCGGAAGTGTCAACATCTATGATAACAGGATCCAATGCATCGCTGGCGACGACCACTACGGCACAAACTCTCGTTTGTGTGGCAGTAATGACGACCACCATTTTTACGATTCCTACCACCACAATTACTGGTTCTTTCGGTAATGCGTCACTGCAGACGGTAGCTAGTGCTAAAGCGACAAGTCAACAACTGAAATGGCAGCCAAGTATATCACTATGTCTAACCGGGCACTGTTAGGCTATTTTTACATCGTAACATCAATATCACATGGTTCTGTAGGATGAAACCCGTGAAACCCACGAATCACATGGTGGACTTTAAACTCAAGTAGTATCGTCGAATCCTCAAAACGTTTATATAGAGCAACTTATAGCACTAGAAGGAGAGAAACAGTTCGATAAGTATGGAGATCTGAACGACCCTCACGCCACTTGCTTTGACAGATTGGGCGTAGGAAGTTATAACCAGCCGACAATCAGCAAAATTCGAAAAGATTCACTAACAATGAGAGTGTTTCATTTTAGAGTCACCAATTTTGCTCAAATTCTGGAAATGTTTTCTGAATGCAGAAATATGAAGTAAGCCAAAATTTTAAAAGCCAAAGCTCAATATTTCCCTAGTTACAGACAATTGAAGAAAATCACTAAAAAAATTACTAGATTTTCGAACGCTTGTAGTTCCTCAGCATTGTTAGCTAGAAGCTTAAATCTTTTTTTAAATGAAAGCTGAACTATAATCCTTTCAAAAATAGTAGTTATAGTATATCAAAATATTATTTTTTCCCAAAGTTGGAACGTAATAAAGATTGGATCTGAATTTTCTGTTTAAAACATTAATCAATACTCAAAGCTGAAATTAAGTCCAATCATCATTAAGCTATAATTTTAGGAAAAAATAATAGCAATGCTGAGAAACTATAAGCGTTTCAATATCTGGTAGCTTTTATAGTGATTTTCTTCAATTGCCTGTAACTAGGGAAATATTGAGCGTCTAAAATTTTGGCTTTCTCCATATTTCTGCATCCAGAAAACATCTCTAAATTTTGAGCAAAATCGGTGATACAAAAGTGAAACACTCTCTCTGCAAGTAAACTGGAAGACACTCGAAGGCCAGTAGGGAGCAGTATCAACGAACTACAGGTGCTATACCAAGAAAAACTCCAAGTCGAGGAAATAGTGGAAATAGAGGTGGCAGAGGGGCAAGAGATCGTGATGTCAATTAGTAAAGAGACGATAATGACCAACGAAGAGATGAGATCATAACAATAGAGGAGATAGAGGAGATAGAATAGATATAAGAGATAGAAGAAATCGGAGAAACTACATTTACAGCAATCATACATATAGCTGCAGTGACACTGAGGATTATAGCAGCGACGAAGACTACCGAAGACACTAGAGCGGCTACAGGCAGAATATAGATAGGACTGACCGAGACAACGCAACAAATTAAACGCTTATGAACTGAAGAATTTTTTTTAACGGAGATAAAAAAAAAATAAAAACTAACTTATCGGAGCATCACATAGTTTTAATGAGAGCAGTACCGATTAATCAAAGACCTGGAAAATTGTCACCAATGATGTTGCAAATGGCTCATAAAGAAATAGAAACTATGTTGCGAAAAAAAAAACGTGATTAAGATATCAGGAAGTGAATGAAGCAATCCACCAGTGATACTTAGGAAACCTGACGAGAAGTATCGATTCTGTGTCGATATCGACAAGCTTTGCAAAGCCAGATACTTGACCAAGATGGACCTCAAGCAGACATACTTTCAGATTCCAAAGGAAGAGAATAATCAAAATTTTACTGCATTCTCTGTACCTGGATCAGGTCTCTGGCAATTCAAAAAATGCCTCTAGGATAGATGAACGAACCAATGACCTAATATGTTTGGCTATCTCAATGATATCATCGTTATCACAGAGAACTTCGAAGATCACTGAAAGTGGCTAGAAACAGTGTTGTGAAGACTGTTAAACGCTGGGATGACTGTGAACAAGAAGTAGTGTGAGATTTGCTGCTTACAGATCACCTATCTTGAATTCATATTAAACAATGAGGGGCTAAGACAGGATCCAGACAAGGTAGCACCAGTCTTCAATTACTCATCACCCAAGATTGTAAAGCAAATAAAGATATTTCTTGAAATAGTAGGATGGTATTCGAGATTTATAGAACATGATTCGAAAAAGAAAGTTCCAGTGGTGAAGCTGTTAAGGAAAAACAAAGAATGAAGCTGAGAAGAAGAGTAACAGAGGGCGTTTAAGTACCTAAAAAGAGCCTTAACAACTGCTCCTGTACTCACAAGACCTGACTTTAACAAACCATCCACTGTACAATGTGATGCTAGCAAATTCGCAATAGGAGCACTACTGACCCAAGGAACTTTATCAATCAGAACAGACCTTATCTTGAAGGTTCTAGTTTTAAGATTATTTAAGATTATAGTGGTTAAGAGGAGGTCACGTATCTCTGTCCTTTTCTAATCAAAAAAATGATTTTTTTACAAAAACTAATAACTTTAGCAAAAAATGAAGAGAAAGCCGCATCTCGTAATAAAAAAAGTAATATTTCCTTTGATAAGAAAGAATTAATTTTATTGCTTCGTTTTCAAGAAAACCTTGAAAAACTTAAATCATAGAGGTTAGGGTGGACAATTTGGTTTTTCAAGGTTTTCTTGAGAACGAAGCAATAAAATTAATTTTTTCTTATCAAAGAAAATATTGCTTTTTTTGATACAAGATGCGGCTTTCTCTTCATTTTTTGATAAAGTTATTAGTCTTTGTAAAAAAATCATTTCTTTGATTAGAAAAGGACAGAGATACGCGACCTCCTCTTAAAGTGGTTACAAAAGCTAATAGATCTAACGGCACAATTAGCAAGATTGGCATTGAGAATGCAGCAGTGGTCATTTGAAATCATACATCGACGTGGAGCATAATGTACCTGATGCCCTCTCGCGAATTTACAAAGTTCAAGAAGAAGTAGATGCGTGCGCTTTCGAGGAGATATAAGATAAAAAATACATTGAGCGATTCAAGGAGGTAGAAACCAACTCTTACTTATAACCAGGATTAAAAATAGAAGACGGATACTATACAGATTTAGAAATGAACCATTACTCGATACAGTAACCCATGGAGAAGAAGGATGACGACTTTGAGTGCCTGTGAAGCACTGAGAAAGAATACTACAAGATGCACGTTGTCGTCCTCCCTCAGGGCATCTAGGACTAGAAAAGACCTTCATTAGGGTGAGAAGGGAATATTATAGGCCAGGAGTCTATCATAATACCACTTAGTTCGTGAAGGAGTTCGTTGACTTTCAGCGATACAAAATCAAGCAAAATTGACCTTAAGGGTTGATGGCAAATAGTGTCGTTGAAATGTTAGTATCAGCTTATTTGAAGAAATTTCCTTCAAGTAAGAGCCAAAATAAATCCCTTTTAGTCTTTCAGGATTTTTACCAACTAAATCGAATTGAAACCACTAAGAAGTGCTGATAAGAAACCAGTAGAAATTTGGTCACGAACACTTAGACCAAGTACTACAGGAATATGGAATATAAGAGTCATGACACCACCATATCACCTGCAGGCTAACATAGTGAAACGTGAAAATAGGACCTTGAAAACCATGATATCAACCTTTGTAAAAGAAGATCATAGGACTTGGGACCAGCACCTCCACGAATTTAGACATGCAGTAATCACAGCGACGCAAAAGCAAACCTGTGATCAGAGTCATTAAACATAAAAAACGCAGAAGATAAACAAGCGAAAAATTATGATAAAGGGAGAATAGATACTAGGTTTAACATGGGGGATATGATCATGCGACGTTTACATGTGTTTTTGAACGGAGCTAACCGATTTTCCGTTAAACTCGCACCGAAATACGATAAAGCGTTTAGGATTTTAGATGAACAATTAACATCAGTATATGTACTCGCAACAGAGGACGATAAGCGCAATGCAAAGGTACATGTTTTGAAACTCAAAAGATATATACCCC
This sequence comes from Anastatus disparis, assembly GCA_017163975.1. NCBI lineage: Eukaryota > Metazoa > Arthropoda > Insecta > Hymenoptera > Eupelmidae > Anastatus > Anastatus disparis. Next base: position 1,511,335 of record JAFFSR010000325.1, read on the forward strand.
TTATAATTGAACCTGACATGGAACCTTAAAACCTGAACTCTAATTCAATACGGGCCCCCGTTATAGATTTTTTCGTTATTTACAGATATTTGAAATAAGACGTGCAGTAGAACCACGAAAAGATGTCAATAGAATAACTCACTGCATTGCAAGAAGAGTAATGGGTGAATAACCCTCTATCTCACCTTCCCACAATCCAGAGGCAGAAACGGGGCCTGTAGTTGACCAACCCAGCTAGCCCATAAGAGAAGCCAAACCATTATACACTATGGAGGAATTAGAGAAAGCAGCGGAGGTAGAAAGGAAAAGAGATGAACAGAATATGAAGTACTGAGAAAGTGTTTCACGAGATCTGTGCACCACATCCTCAGTTACCCATATCCCAGAAAGAGAAAAAAGAGGGGCTAAGAAGGACTGGAGAGGTGATAATCTCGCTGGCGATGACCCTTGCGGAGAGAGTGAGATTGGAAGAGGAAAGATTAGAGCGAATGAGAAGAGGAGAGGATGAAGAAGCGAAACGAAAGGTAAGAGAAAAAGATGTGGAATGGGCATAAGAGCAGATGGATAGGATAGAACGAGAAAAAGAAAGAGAGAGCAGATTAAAGGAAAGGTAAGAAATGGAAAGAGCGATAATAGAACAAAAAAGGAAGCAAGAAGTAGAAAGAAGAATAGCTAAGATAACGAGATCGAAAAAGAGCTTCAAAGGATGTTGAAGAGTTGGAAAGATGAAGATGAAAATGGGTTAAGAAGATCTTGAGCAGACCAGGTGAAAGAAGATGAGAATATGGCCCAAAAAATACAAGCCACCTCGATCTCCCATACCACGACCAGTGGTCGTCGGACAATGCACCAGCGACCCACCAGCACCGTGACTTCCGTCAACACTAGATTAGGACTGCCAGTGAGCAAAAGCTCAACCTGGGAGCCACGTGGACTCCGCTCCAAAGACTGCCCCAACCCCAACGTCATGTGTTCTGCTGCAGCTCCGGCCGTCGGAAGGTAGATTCGGCAGATTGTCCACGTTGTAGCGTGCCAGGCCAGAGACATCTCGTAGTCTTATAAGGAGAAGAAACAGTGGCTCAGATGTACTATTACCATCAACCAGTTAGAGTACCGTGACCTCAGTGTCTTGAATAGACATCGCCATGTCGTCATCTCGCCATCACCAGCATCAACAACAGCAGCAAGAAATACCACCACTAGCCAATAGCCACCTCTTCCACCTTTCCAACGACAACAGTAAGTACCACCACCACCACTAACATCAACTTGACCAGAACAACATCCCCTCCACTAGTGACCTTTGAGCAAAGCATTGGACCTGTGCCTGCACTGCGACGACCGAAAGACCCAGCATCCGGATCTAGGACGTCTGCAACCCAAGCAACAACACTAGCTGAACTAATTGAGCAAATGTGCCAGTTAATAGAGGCGCTCAACGACCTCCTGGTGATGACCTGTAACGAAATTCTGCAGGATGTCCTTGAGAAGCGTTAAGTATGCTGGATGCTGCGTCTTCGAAACGTTGTCAGGACTTCCCGTTCCTACCCGAATCATGATCATCACAGGGATGATTCGGGAGCAACATGCCCTAAGGAAGGAAAGAGAAAAAAAAGAAGTGATGCCACTAGAGGAAGGGAGATGACCAAGGAAAATAGAATGAGGACTGACTAAGAGTAAAATAGAAATAAGTACTGATAACTAATAACCACTAATAACCAAATAAATTTCCTTATGATGACTTGACAAATGTGTTGTCCGTATTTTAAACCCTAATAGTGAACACACCCCCTTTCACTGATTCTAACCTAACTCAACCTAAACTTAAAATAACACGCGTTACAATAAGTACGAATTATATACCGAGCATGAGTTCATAAATAAGTGTGCGTGATTTCTGGAAATAGTGATGGTGATAATTAATGTATAACAAATATAAGAAAATGATTAGAAGAAATATATGACCAGCGAGCGAATCGGTGGCGAGAGTCGTTGGTGTGTAGTGCAGCATGCACGATTATTTGTAAGAAGTCAACTTTGACGAATGTTCAGCTTAGGGGGGAAGGAGTTTGTGATTGTGCACGCCACAGTAAATTTATTTTAACATATCTGAAATCATACCACACACGCATAACATAGTTAAATCACCGATGCATTCATCGATCCAGGCACATGTAAGATTAAACGAATAATTAATTAATTAGAGGATACTTTTTTCTCTTCATCGGTACCACGAGGCGAACGACGTTGCTAGCAGAAGAGCGCGGTGGCCATTACGCTCATACTCGCAGATCATGAGCGCCAGTGCTACTATCGTAGATTGTAGTTACGGAACACATTTACTGTCACTAAACAGCAACGACCACACGTGTGCCAACAGTCAGTAGATGACGAAAATGATTTAGAAAGAGAAGAGAAAACTAGATATGAAAAGAAGAGATACAGCAAGATTCGTACGCCGTGAAAGCAGAATTTAAGTGCTGGCGCGTCTATTTCTCGCGTATTGAGTAAAGAAAGAGACGTAGTACAATGAAGAAAGACAGATAGAGCGTTAGAGTAGAGACATTACTTTTGAAGAGACATTCCTTTTGCTTGAAAATACGCACTGTATATATATTTATATCGTCGTACCAGGTATTTGGTGTTGTATGTGCAAAGATAGTTAAACGGGTATTGAGGTTACATACATTTTAATTCGTAGCACAACTATATTCAGTTTGCTATACTTAAAATAAAAAAATATAGATAATTCTATATTTCACATGGTGACGCATGGAGTCAGCTATACGTCACACTACTATAAGGTAGTGATTAGCTATGAAGCGATCGCCGAAGTCGTAAAATTGGCTTGTTTAATCGGCGTGCTTTGTTTTTTCTTTTGACATTTTGTTATTTAATAAATTTTTAAAAAATATGGAATGAAAAAAAATTTGATTAATTATAAAAAAAAATTAATACAAATAACAAAAAAATAATAATTATAGTGAAAATGAAACAGTGAAGAAAAAACATTAAATATAAAATTTGCGTGATATGCGTGATCAGCTTGTAAAATTTGTGACACATCAATGACGATTATGCAGACGATCTGCGTCTACACTGTTAGCATACGTTTATTCAAATTTAAATCAAAAGAAGGATTGCAAATTTATACATATATAATTTTGTAGTCCCTCATACTTGCTACAACGACATAAAATTATCTTTATGCTCGAACTGTAGTCAATCTCGGGAGCGCTTCGTGCACCCTCGGACTGTCTACTTTTCTCGCAACAAACTCGACCCGTATTCATTCTTTTTACTCCCAAATGGCGTATATAACCATTATGTCCTGGTAGGCCGTATGCGCAACAGTATCTAAAGAACATGCTCAATTGGTATTGGCATCGCATATGTCTCTCGCGTGTTGCTCGACTCTATAGAAAATTTATATGTCCGTCTGAGACATATTAAGTATCAATGTCTCAGAAGGAATCAATATGGCATCACCGATCCTATTATGTTTCGTTCAATATGTCAAAGTTAATACGTTAGTTAGTGAAAAAAAATGACTCGTGCTTTAACAGTAGTTATACTCATTGGGAAATTTCAATCTAAGAAACAAAAGAAAAAATAAATAAAACTAAAATTAAATTTGAAAAGTATTGAAAAAAAGATAAATATTTTAAACTGTTAAGTTATAGTCCCTTATACGGACATAAAATCATCTATGTCCTTCGGCCGTTTATTTAGATAAAATCTAAATACGACCAAAGAACATATATAACTTTTATGTTATAGTAGGTCGTATTCGGTGGAATACCTATGAGCTAGCTAATTGTGTATTGGGATCTTGTAGCAGTATACTACACAATGAAGTATAGCACTTTATAGTATGGAATGCATACGCCACACTAGATTGAAGCGTATTGCAGAATCGACAATAGTTTTGTTCAATACCGTTTGGACAAAAAACTAAAGTATGTTGTTAGATGGTTAGTAGAGTCAGCGTGATGCTACAAGTAGGCAAACCATCTCTGCTCCGTTATAGTCAAGACAAAGGCAGATGATGAAGAGCGCCTAGCCACACTGCTATAGTTAAGAAAAAGACAGATAAAGAAGAGTGCTTATAGCCACACTGCTATAGTCAAGACAAAGACATATAAAGAGTTATCATTCGTTCGTTTTCGTAGTTCGTCGTCTCTTTCTGTCACATCTACAGGCAGAATTATATCTGTGCCGCACAGTTCTTTACTCATGAGTATTCATCAAATGAATAATCTGAAAATTTATATTTTATAATAATGTTTTTTATTTATATTTAATCTTTTTATAACCCCTCATACGACCTATGATAACATAAAATCATCTACCCAACTTGAGCTAACGAAGGACACATATGACCTCGACTAATTTTTTATAGCTTGAACAGCAGTCAGTCTCGGGCTAAAGTCCTCAACCAACTACTGCTCAAGCCAAAAACATCAGTCTCGCTCATATAAATCCTTCGTAGGCCCAAGTTAAGTATATAACTAATTTACGTATAGATACATATACCTATGCGTATTTTTTCTGTATATATTAAAAAAATGAATAATTAATGAAATAATTATAAGAAAAATGAAGATGAGGAAATGTGAAGTGAAGAAAAATAAATTAAATCTGTACAGCAGACTAGGAGGACGCAAACATAAAAATTAAAATTAAAAGGCGCTAAAGACCAATTAAACATAGTGGCCAGCAACAGTAATTATTGATTGGAGAAAAAGAAATCAGAAGGAGATAGAAGATTGAAAAAAGTAATAAGAAGATGTGAACAAGATGAAAGTGGCCGTTGGAGAGCGATTCGAATGCTGTCCTCGTGTCACGTTGGACTTATACTTCGCTCCTGAAGATTAAAAGAGTTTTATTCGCCCTAGAACATAAATGGCCTCTTTGTTACCTCGAAAAGTGGAAAGAAAGAAAGCCATATCTTACGTTTCAGATTTCGCGAGAAATAAGTACTTTTCTTCCGCAAATTTAGCGGGAGATAAGTTCTTTTCTCCCGCTAAATTTCATTTCCCCCGCAAAATAAAAAATGTATAAAAATTCATATATTATTGAAAATTTCTATAAAAAAATCTTGCATTATTTAGATAAATATATATATATATATATATATATATATATATATATATCAAGTACGTATAATAGATGCCACTGTTTCTTCATTAGGGCAAAATCCAGCTAATCTTATTCTTAATAAAACATCGTTCACCAAAATGTAGCATATCGTTTATAAAAAATCAGTTCATAAAATTATAACATAATTACATCGTCGATTCCCACTCATGCTGTAGTATACTGGGATGGGAAACTGATCTATGACACTGCAGCTTGTAAACAGCTTGATCGCTCGCCTATTCCATTAAGTATTGGTTCAATTATAAAATTAATTGATGTGCCACTTTTAGAAAATTCAAAAGATGAATAAATAGCTCATGCAACTCAATGCACTATTGGAATGGGGATGTACTGACATTGTTGAATATGTATGTAGTAATACCACAAATTCAAATTTCGGTCATATTGGTGGTGCTGCTGTTTTATTAGAACACTTGCCGACAAAAGATTTATTATATTCAATTTGTCGACACTATATGTTTAAGCTTATTTTAAAAGGATTTTCCCTGGTAGAAAATAGACCATTAAAAAATGGCCATTAGTCATTTATTAGTCATTTTTTTATGACTAATTTTTTAATTACAAAATGACCAAAATATGGTGAAATTGCTAATATATATAGATATATTCTTTATGTAAATAAATTTATAGATATATTTCTTTTTTTCAACGGAGAGAATTTCTTTACAAAAATGAACTTGCTAATACGGTAAAGTTAAAACGGATCACAAAAAGCCTAAAAATTATGTTACAGCATGGTAAAAATGACAGAGACTTTAAATAAATATTTTAAAGATTTAAGGTTAGTTCTTAGGCTGCCATGACTCTGTTTTAACCTTACCTTGCAAGTACGCTAAAAGAGAGTGAGAGAGAAAGAGAAAACGAGGAAGAGTGAGAAAAAGCGTTAGTTTTCAAACCTTGAGAGAACTGCAAAACATACACAAATTAATAAAGTACACTGAAAGACTTAGAGAGTTGTATTCACTCCCTATCGGCGTAAATCCAACTCTCAGTAGGGGAGTAGAGGGGTAGGAGTTACATTAACGCTGCCTTGGAGAGTAGAAGATACTCCCCAACTTTTAAAGTATGATTTACTTGCGATTCGCGATGTAAACACAAGTATTTTAGTTTAGGAAATTATGCAAAATGTAAGTTTACGAGCGGAATTTGTATTTAATGTATTTACAAAACTATATTGAGAAATAATTGTAAAAAGTAACCTACAAACAAGCAATATATTAATTGTTTATAGGGTGTTATTCCTAATATAAGCCCCTGAAATTAAAGGTTAGGATTTTTTAATCACGCAAAATTTTATGTAGTATAGTTTAATTATTAGTCTTAAATAAAGATTCTACTTGTAGTGTTACGTCATGTAAACTTTTCTAAGCTAAAATAATTGAGCTCACATCGTTGATTTCAAGTAAATCATACTTTAAAAGTTGGGGAGTATCTTCTACTCTCCAAGGCAGCGTTAATGTAACTCCTACCCCTCTACTCCTCTACTGAGAGTTGGATTTACGCCGATAGGGAGTGAATACAACTCTCTAAGTCTTTCAGTGTAGTTTATTTTTTGAAAAGTTCGGGGTCTTCAAATAAGAAAAGAAAATTTTAAAAAAAAGGAAGAAAATAGACTAATGTATCAAGTCAATAAGTTTAACAAGTCCATTCGAGAAGAGTAAGAAAGTGTAAAATTTGAGGTTAGTAAAAACAGTGTAAACAATGATTGCAGTGAAAATGAATTAACTGTTGAAGAAAGTTATGATATAGTTCTCAAGACTGTGATTTAGAAAAAATTTGTCAACCACACTAACTGATGTAATATCCTAAATGGGATACATAAATTTAATTTTTCCATCGAACTCGTTTCTCATTAAAAATAATTGATAAAAGTTACATTTGTGGTTACAAATTTTTTTAAAATATTAATATTGTTTCATAATTTAGTATAATATTTAAGAGGAGGTCACGTATCTCTGTCCTTTTTTAATCAAGGAATTGAGTTTTTTACAGAAACTAATAACTTTAGCAAAAAATAAAGAGAAAGCCGCATCTCGTATAAAAAAAGCAATATTTTCTTTGATAAGAAAAAATTAATTTTATTGCTTCGTTTTCAAGAAAACCTTGAAAAACCAAATTGTCCACCCTAACCTCTGCAATTCAAGTTTTTCAAGGTTTTCTTGAAAACGAAGCAATAAAATTAATTTTTTTTATCAAAGAAAATATTGCTTTTTTTGATACGAGATGCAGCTTTCTTTTCATTTTTTGCTAAGGTTATTAGTTTCTGTAAAAAACTCAATTCTTTGATTAGAAAAGGACAGAGATACGTGACCTCCTCTTTATAATAAAAATAAATCGATATATTATCTATTATGATAAAACAATAAAATGATTGATCATATTTATAACAGTTTTTGACTATTAACCGTCCTCAATAAGCGGATAAATTGGTCATTTTCTGATTAATATTGGTCATTTCTTGGTCATTTTTTCTAAAACTGGTCAAAATATGACCAAATAATAGTGAAATTTTCTACCAGGGTTTTATCGTGTATTTTCCAGCTATAAATGGAACAGACGTACCAATTTTCAAAAAATTCCAGAATAACTTGAATATTATTAAGGCAACAGAAATTAATGATGGGCTTAAAAATTTGGAACCATTTTTAGTAGCTCAATAACCAGAAATCGTAGATTTTATTGATTATGATTCAACAAAGCAGTTATCAAGGGACGGCTATAAGGAATTTTTATACTTAAGTCTGCTGTTTTTAGCCAAAAAAAAGGAAATGAATATTTTTAAACTTAGTGATATATACGCCACGCAAGATGGATGCCTTATTTCCTCAAGATATATTTATTAAGAGATACTATTTAATTGTTGCTTTGTCAAAATTTTCAAATCATCTACTAATTTTTTTTTAACTAAGTTTTAAACTAAACAGTCCCACGACTGCCACACCGATTTTTTTTTAACTAATGGCTCTCGCCGATGCATTGTGAAGATAAGTGTGCAAAGTGACTGTGATATATAGTATATTTTGATACTAGTGCGTGAAAGTGATATTTTCCTCGTGTGGCGGTTTGCATCCGAGCGAAGCAAGGGTGAAAAGGTCACACGAGGAAGAAATCACTTTCCCGCACAAGTATCGAACTGTATTTTTTGACTCGACGTAAGAAGCTCAATTTTTGCACGTGTCACTTTGTGAATCGTGTGCGAAATTGAGCTTCGCGCACGGAGTGACAAAAAATTAATTAGATAACTATTAATTTGTGTTTTTAAATTATTAATTAAATTTTTTCTCTACTATCGTGAAATCTTACATCAGCGAAAAACGAGCGTCATATTCTAGAAATAGAAAACTTTATATTTATTTTTCTTGTATTATTCGAGATTGTGAGAGTGAGAGAATATCGTGAACATGTGTCCAACGATTTCGTCGACCCGTTAAGTGAATAAAATTAGAATTAAATCGTGGTAATTAGAAATTTAAAACTTATTGAAAATTACTGAATTTGATCGGTGAATTAAAGAAACGTAATTAATAATTTTTTTCATGAAATTAGTGAACGCGGTTACACGTGTTGTGCACAAAGCGATTAGTGTAAGATATATATATATATATATATATATATGTATATATATATATATATATATGTATAAAGCGACGTGGGGCCCTGACGCCCATTGTGGTGACGAAATTTTTCTAAACATAATTCAAATTACGTTGACCATCAAATAAAATAAGTTATAATTTTTTTTTTGAGAATAAAATCTAATTTTTATTTTGTTTATAAATTTTTCCGTTTATATTTAACATTTAAACTAAATAAAAAATTTTCTTTGACCGTTTGTAATAAATAGGTAATGAGAATGCATGTTCATTTTAAGTTAATAAAATTCTCTGTTCCTAGATTGACTTGTTAATTAATTTTGATTTTTTTTTATAAATTTGTGCAGCCTTCAATTTAGATATTTAGATTGAGGCGTTCAATTGAAATTTCTTTTGTATCGTATGTGAACCTTGAGGATATCTCTACAATTTAAAATCTTTTTATGATGTTTTTGAAAATTTATTTTACAGGCGTTACTGGGTTACCCAATGATGCACACTATTTAAACTAGGTCCATACCTTTTGTACAATCTGAAAACTCTATTTTTTCTGTATCCAGTGAATGCGTCACCAATGGTATAGTAGATATTTCTATAAAACGTAAATTTTTATATGGATAAAATTTCGGAAATTTGTGCATCATTGGGTAACCCAGTAATAGCTGTAAAATGCCATATCACGGAAAGATTAAAAATTGTAGAGATATTCTCATATATATATGGAGAAAGCATCCCGTGTTAAAAAGTGGTGGCAACTTTAAGTAGAGAAAAAGAAAATTATAACTTGCATCTTATCTCACGTAACGTTCCCGTATGCACTGCACGAGAGAGACAGTATGTAAGTAATTATTTTCTTTCTTTCTCACATCATCGTTAAAATAGCCACCACTTTTCCATGTAACATGCTACCTCCATGTATATATGTTCGAAGGAGTGAACCCACCCAACTTTCAGCTTACCGAAAATTCCACTAAAGGTCGTTCACCTCCTGATCGAAGACAGCCTGAGGTTCATGCACATCATGAATTAGCTGGTAGTTCGTCTGGTGCCCTCAATTAGCGAAATAGTATATTCCAGTACAAGAGACTAAAGCTGAAGTTCCACCGCTGTGTGAATTTTGCGCTTGAAGCAAAGCTGAGGCCAACTTCCGTCTTATGTACCATATACTATTTTTCCTCATACCCGTGCCAGAACTTCGCCTGAAAGTGTCTCTCGTGTGGCAGGGAACGAGCAAATTACATCCGTGTTTTTCTTCACATTTACATGCTCAGAAGCCACTGCGCATCTCCATACTACAGCAGTTTCAATGCTTCACTGTCTGCTGTATATCTCGATGACACCTATATATATTCAGTATGTCTAACCACTGTTATTATAAATCTAATATTGTTGGACTTATAAATGTTAAAATTATGAAATACACACATACGTAATTACACATTTTCTTTTTTATATGAATTATCATTCGAATATTTACTGTGTATCCTATATTAGAAGCTGTAGGATACAACGTCTATTACGCTGGCACAGCCACTAGACAACGCCACTACCTAACCAATACCATATATTGTTGCTAATTTGTTACGCAAAAATCAATTTTGTTGCTCTAGCCGTTCCCAAGGAACACGGGCCGTGCTAGCGTAAGTCTTACGCTAGCAAGGCCACTGCTGTAACTCTTGTTCTAATTAAGATATTTTAACTATTCGAACGGCATAATTTGTTGCTAATTTGTTGCTAAAAGATGATATTTTCCAAAATTCGAAAACAATAGTATTTGACCCTAATACCGACATCAAGCCCCGTTGAATTTCAAGAAATCAGTTATTTTTCAGGGTATGACTAAAACTAAAGAGTAATAATTTATTGCTAATTTGTTGCTGATGATTCCACCTTGAAACAATTTTTTTGCTCCAGCCGTTCCCGAGAAACACGGGCCGTGCTAGCGTGAGACTTACGCTAGCAAGGCCACTGCTGTAACTCTGGTTCTAATTAAGATATTTTAAAGATTCGAACGGCATAATTTGTTGCTGAAAGATGATGTTTTTCAAAATTCAAAAACAATAGAATTTGACCCTAATACCGACATCAAGCCTAGTTGGATTTCAAGAAATCAGTTATTTTTCAGAGTATGACTAAAACTGATGAGTAATAATTTGTTGCTAATTTGTTGTTAAAAGATGATGTTTTCCAAAATCCGAACACAATAGTATTTGACCCTAATACCGACATCAGGCCCAGTTGAATTTTAAGAAATCAGTTATTTTTCAGAGTATGACTAAAACTGATGAGTTATAATTTGTTGCTAATTTGTTGCTGATAATTCCACCTTGAAACAATTTCTTTGCTCCGGCCGTTCCCGAGAAACGCGAGTCATGTTAGCGAAAGTCTTACGCTAGCAAGGCCACTGCTGTAACTCTTGTTCTAATTAAGATATTTTAAGTATTCGAACGGCATAATTTGTTGCTAATTTGTTGCTGAAAGATGATATATTCCAAAATTCGAAAGCAATAGTATTTGACCCTAATACCGACATCAGGCCCAGTTTAATTTCGAGAAATCAGTTATTTTTCAGGGTATGACTAAAACTAAAGAGTAATAATTTTTTGCTAATTTGTTGCTGAAAGATGATGTTTTCCAAAATTCGAAAAAAATGGTATTTGACCCTAATACCGACATCAGGCCCAGTTGAATTTTAAGAAATCAGTTATTTTTCAGAGTATGACTAAAACTGATGAGTAATAATTTGTTGCTAATTTGTGGCTGATAATTCCACCTTGAAACAATTTCTTTGCTGTGGCCGTTCCTGAGAAACACGGATCGTGCTAGCGTAAGTCTTACGCTAGCAAGGACACTGCTGTAACTTTTGTTCTAATTAAGATATTTTAACTTTTCGAACGGCATAATTTGTTGCTAATTTGTTGCTGAAAGATGATATTTTATAAAATTCGAATACAATAGTATTTGACACTAATACCGACATCAGGCCCAGTTGAATTTCAAGAAATCAGTTATTTTTCAGGGCATGACTAAAACTAAAGAGTAATAATTTATTGCTAATTTGTTGCTGATGATTCCACCTTGAAACAATTTCTTCGCTCCAGCCGTTCCCGAGAAACACGGGCCGTGCTAGCGTAAGTCTTACGCTAGCAAGGCCAATGCTGTAACTCTGGTTCTAATTGAGATATTTCAAAGATTCGAACGGCATAGTTTGTTGCTAATTTGTTGCTGAAAGATGATGTTTTCCAAAATTCGAAAACACTAGAATTTGACCCTAATACCGACATCAGGCCCAGTTGAATTTCAAGAAATCAGTTATTTTTCAGGGTATGACTTGAACTAATGGGTAATAATTTGTTGCTAATTTGTTGCTAAAAGATGATGTTTTCCAAAATTCGAACACAATAGTATTTGACCCTAATACCGACATCAGGCCCAGTTGAATTTTAAGAAATCAGTTATTTTTCAGAGTATGACTAAAACTTATGAGTAATAATTTGTTTCTAATTTGTTGCTGATAATTCCACCTTGAAACAATTTTTTTGCTCCAGCCGTTCCCGAGAAACACGGGCCCTGCTAGCGTAAGTCTTACGCTAGCAAGGCTACTGCTGTAACTTTTGTTCTAATTAAGATATTTTAACTATTCGAACGGCATAATTTGTTGCTAATTTGTTGCTGAAAGATGATATATTCTAAAATTCGAAAACAATAGTATTTGACCCTAATACCGACATCAGGCCCAGTTGAATTTCAAGAAATCAGTTATTTTTCAGGGTATGATTAAAACTAATTAGTAATTACAATTAATTACTAATTAGTATTTCTGCCGCTCAGCATTTGCTGCATGATATAATACATCTCGGCAGCAACGGAATGAGAGTATAAAAATGACATATTACGTTAATAAAGCTTTTCAAATCTAACTTTTCATAAATTTTGGATTTTAAAAGTTTTTAGATACGTTCTTTTATGTTTAAAAGTCGAAAGATATAAATAACATATTAACGAATTTTTAGATGCATAGCATTCATTGCATTATAATGTGTTTGACAGGTTATGACTAAATAAGTTCTATTGTAAAAACAAAAAAAAAAACATATTCAAATAACATTTTTTTGTCCAAACCTTGGGCGAAATTTATATATAGATTTGTTTTAATTGTAACTATAGATTTTTACATATTTATTATGTATTCTATTAGTACAAAATAATTATATTATATATATTTGATTCGAATTCATAATTGTAATTTAAATAGTAATGGATTTAAATAAGAATTGCTGAGTTTATATTACGAGCTTACATTTCCACCAATGGTTACGGTTAGGTCAAGTTCTGTTTCTTCGCAACGTTTTCTTCGCGAGAGATTTTTTCTCTTGAAGTGTGGGAGGTGCAAACAGGAGGCGTATGAGTTGTTTTAGCTATATAAATATATATATATATATACATATATATATATATATATATATATATATATATATATATATATATATATATATATATATATATATATATATATATATATATATATATATATATATATATATATATATATATATATATGTCGTATTCGGTATTCGGCGTTGTATGTGCAAAGCTAGTTAAATGGGTATTGAGGTTACATACATTTTAATTCGTAGTACAACTATATTCATTTTGCTATACTTCACATTAAAAAATATAGATGATTCCATACCTCACATGGTGACGTATGGAGTCATCTATACGTCACACTACAAGGTAGTAATTAGCTCTGAAGCGATCGTCGAAGTTGTAAAATTGGTTAGTTCAATCGGTGTGTTATGTTTTTTCTTTTCACATTTTATTCTTTAAAAAATTGATTAATCATACAAAAAAATTAGTGCAAATAATGAAAAAAAATTAGTACAAATAACAACAAAATTATTATTATAGTGAAAGTGAGACAGTGAAAAAAAACATTAATTATAAAATGTGCGTGATATGCGTGGTCAGCTTGTCAAATTTGTGACACATCAATGACGGTTCCGCAGACGATCCGCGTCTACACTGCTGCCATACGTTTATTCAAATTCAAATCAAAAGAAAGAAGGATAGCGAATTTGCACATTTATAATTTGATAGTCCCTCATACCTGCTACAACGACATAAAATCATCTACGCCATTTGGGAGTAAGAAGGATTAATACGGGGCGAATTTGTTGCTCGAACCTTAGTCAATCTCGGGCATGCTTCGCGAGACCCTCTTTTTTCTAACTCTCTCTTTCTCTCTCTCTTTCTCTTATAAATAAAAGAACTAGTGCATCTGCTATTCATTCCTGCCGCTGCCAGCCAGTAGTACCCCTCTCGCTCGTGCAGCAAATACTGGGCGGCAGAAATAAACTAAACTTGATTCAAATACTATTGTTTTCGAATTTCGGAAAATGTTATCTTTCATCAACAAATTATGCCGTTCGAATCGTTAATAGTACATTACGATACACGTGCTCTAAGTGGTCCTTTTTTAACACGGCGCGCAGTTAGCACCTGAGCGCAGCGAGGGTGCTAAGCACGTCATGTGAGAGGACCACTTCGAGCATACGAATCGTATATTATTTTATAGCACGTGTGAGATAAATCCACCACACGTAATCTATACTATAGAAAATAAATTTCAATGAAATCTATACGCTCCACGAATGATGATTCGTAAATAAAAATGAACGCTATATATCAACAAAACTATGCACTCTACGAACGATAATTCGAAAAAAATGAAAATTATATACATTATCAAAACTAAACCCTTCACAAACAAATAAGAAAAGTAAAAACGATTTCAAAAGCATTTTTAGAGTGTGAAATTATATTGATAATTATTAATATCACTGATATTTTATTAATAATTAAATACAATATGCTAACAAAATCTTGCCGATTATTCAGATTCATGTATACATAAGTCAGACAAAGCGAAGCATCTAGTTCATTTTTCATATATGCATCTCTCTCTTTCTTATCGTTAGACTGTATACACTGTACACGCATGCGCGCTCACAGAGGTTTTATATATTTCGACAACTCACAGCACAATAAGAATTTATAAACTATAGTTTTGGTTTTCTTCATGCTTTTAATTCTTTATTGAGGTATTTATATTTTTTGGTTGATTGTCTACGTGTTATTATAGGTAAAAAGATATTTCTACGTATTAATAAACGTACAAAGAGTGATTGTGACGCGTGATTTCGATATGATTACTTTTTTGAACAGTATAATAAAGTGTGAAATATATTACAGTAGTACTTTTTTACACAGTTCAAAAAAGTTGTACTTAGCTCCCGCTAAATGGTGTAGAAAAGGCGGATTTAGCTCACGCAGTGCTGTAATAGTACATTATTAACCTGGGGTGAAAAGGATGGATTTACGTAACGACTTTCGTAAAACAGCCTTTACACCAGAGGTTAATAATGATTTTTTTCGCATAAGAGCCGAAAATGAGAAAAGAAGTTGCGATTTTCAGGTTGGAATGCGGAAGAATATCTTAATTAGAACAAGAGTTACAGCAGTGACCTTGCTAGCGTAAGACTTACGCTAGCACGGCCCGTGTTTCTCGGGAACGGCTGGAGCAAAAAGATTGTTTCAAGGTGGAATCATCAGCAACAAATTAGCAACAAATTATTATATTATCAGTTTTAGTCATACACTGAAAAATGCTTGATTTCTTAAAATTCAACTGGGCCTGATGTCGGCATTAGGGTCAAATACTATTGTTTTCGAATTTTGGAAAATATCATCTTTCAGCAACAAATTAGCAACGAATTATGCCGTTCGAATCTTTAAAATATCTTGATTAGAACAAGAGTTACAGCAGTGACCTTGCTAGCGTAAGACTTACGCTAGCACGGCCCGTGTTTCTCGGGAACGGCTAGAGCGAAAAAATTGTTTCAAGGTGGAATCATCAGCAATAAATTAGCAACAAATTATTATATCATCAGTTTTAGTCATACTCTGAAAAATGCTTGATTTCTTAAAATTCAACTATGCCTGATGTCGGCATTAGGGTCAAATAATATTGTTTTCGAATTTTGGAAAATATCATATTTCAGCAACAAATTAGCAACAAATTATGCTGTTCGAATCTTTAAAATATCTTAATAAGAACCAGAGTTACAGCAGTAGCCTTGCTAGCGTAAGACTTACGCTAGCAGGGCCCGTGTTTCTCGGGAACGGCTGGAGCAAAGAAAATGTTTCAAGGTGGAATTATCAGCAACAAATTATTCTGAACAAATACTCTGAAAAATAACTGATTTCTTAAAATACAACCGGGCCTAAAGTCGGTATTAGGGTCAAATACTATTGTTTTCGAATTTTGGAAAACATCATCTTTCAGCAATAAATTAGCAACAAATTATTACTCTTGAGTTTTAGTCATACCCTGAAAAATAACTGATTTCTTGAAATTCAACTGGGCCCGATGTCGGTATTAAGGTCAAATACTATTGTTTTCGAATTTTGGAATATATCATCTTTCAGCAACAAATTAGCAACAAATTATGCCGTTCGAATCTTTAAAATATCTTAATAAGAACCAGAGTTACAGCAGTAGCCTTGCTAGCGTAAGACTTACGCTAGCAGGGCCCGTGTTTCTCGGGAACGGCTGGAGCAAAGAAAATGTTTTAAGGTGGAATTATCAGCAACAAATTATTACTCATCCGTTTAAGTCATACTCTGAAAAATAACTGATTTCTTAAAATTCAACCGGGCCTAAAGTCGGTATTAGGGTCAAATACTATTGTTTTCGAATTTTGGAAAACATCATCTTTCAGCAATAAATTAGCAACAAATTATTACTCTTTAGTTTTAGTCATGCCCTGAAAAATAACTAATTTCTTGAAATTCAACTGGGCCTGATGTCGGTATTAGGGTCAAATACTATTGTTTTTGAATTTTGGAATATATCATCTTTCAGCAACAAATTAGCAACAAATTATGCCGTTCGAATAGTTTAAATATCTTAATTAGAACAAGAGTTACAGCAGTAGCCTTGCTAGCGTAAGACTTACGCTAGCAGGGCCCGTGTTTCTTGGGAACGGCTGGAGCAAAGAAATTGTTTTAAGGTGGAATTATCAGCAACAAATTAGAAACAAATTATTACTCATAAGTTCTAGTCATACTCTGAAAAATAACTGATTTCTTGAAAATCAACTGGGCCTGATGTCGGTATTAGGGTCAAATACTATTGTTTTCGAATCTTGGAAAACATCATCTTTTAGCAACAAATTAGCAACAAATTATTACCCATTAGTTCAAGTCATACCCTGAAAAATAACTGATTTCTTGAAATTCAACTGGGCCTGATGTCGGTATTAGGGTCAAATTCTATTGTTTTCGAATTTTGGAAAACATCATCTTTCAGCAACAAATTAGCAACAAACTATGCCCTTCGAATCTTTGAAATATCTCAATTAGAACCAGAGTTACAGCATTGGCCTTGCTAGCGTAAGACTTACGCTAGCACGGCCCGTGTTTCTCGGGAACGGCCGGAGCAAAAAAATGGTTTCAAGGTGGATTAACAGCAACAAATTAGCAACAAATTGTTACTTATTAGTTTTAGTCATACTCTGAAAAATCACTGATTTCTTGAAAATCAACTGGGCCTGATGTCGGTATTAGGGTCAAATACTATTGTTTTCGAATTTTGGAAAACATCATCTTTTAGCAACAAATTAGCAACAAATTATTACCCATTAGTTCAAGTCATACCCTGAAAAATAACTGATTTCTTGAAATTCAACTGGGCCTGATGTCGGTATTAGGGTCAAATTCTAGTGTTTTCGAATTTTGGAAAACATCATCTTTCAGCAACAAATTAGCAACAAACTATGCCGTTCGAATCTTTGAAATATCTCAATTAGAACCAGAGTTACAGCATTGGCCTTGCTAGCGTAAGACTTACGCTAGCACGGCCCGTGTTTCTCGGGAACGGCTGGAGCGAAAAAATTGTTTCAAGGTGGAATCATCAGCAACAAATTAGCAATAAATTATTACTCTTTAGTTTTAGTCATAACCTGAAAAACAACTGATTTCTTGAAATTCAACTGGGCCTGATGTCGGTATTAGGGTCAAATACTATTGTTTTCGAATTTTGGAAAATATCATCTTTTAGCAACAAATTAGCAATAAATTATGCAGTTCGAATAGTTAAAATATCTTAATTAGAATAAGAGTTACAGCAGTGGCCTTGCTAGCGTAAGATTTACGCTAGCACGGCCCGTGTTTTTTGGGAACGGCTAGAGCAACAAAATTGATTGTTGCGTAACAAATTAGCAACAAATTAGCCACAAAATATGGTTATGGTTAGGTAGTGGCGTTGTCTAGTGGCTGTGCTAGCGTAATAGACGTTAGGATACACATGTTTGGTTTTCTCACGCTTTCTTTCATATATACACAATTTCTTTAACTCACAATATTTTTTTCACGACACTCACAGCACGCTTTCGACACTTTAGAAATAAAAATACAAATAAAATACTTAAATATTCATTTCCTTACACGAATTTTTTTACACGTTTTATTTATTTGAATTATTAAATAAAACGAACTATTTATCCTATTTTAGCAGCTATAAGAGTTTTATTTTCGATTCTCTCCCCCTTTCACGCTCTCAATATATACTATAGTTGCTTGCGCATGCGCGCTACAACAAACTAAAGCATCAAATGTCTTTTCACTCGAAGTCAGTTTCGATGTATATTTTTACTTAAAAATGAGTTTTAATCTTTTTAGGATGGCGAAGTTCCAGCTGAGAATAGAGGTAAATTGTATACGCTCTTCGGCACGAAAAAGCTTATCACGCGCGTGTTTTGCTTTGCGAGGCATCAGACTAAAACGTGCATGTAATGAACCTGTTCCGTGCTTTGGAACGTAATATACTATTTCTTGATGCCCGGTGGAAAGTACGATTATATTGAAAGTCCAATGACAAAACTGTAATATCATAAAATTTTATGTTCGCTCTGACATTCGCGGTCGGAAGTTGGGCATCAAAAAAATCACGCACATAAATAAACTAAACACACTAAAAATGCAAAGTTATTTAATGACATACAAACTAAAGAGGGATAAGAAATATCGTAAATATGTTTTACGATTAATTTCTAGAAAACCATATAAGAAATGAACTCTTTAATTAATTTTTCAAACACACGAAAAATAAAATTGTCATACAAATAATATTAAGGCAATACAAACAGGTTTTTTTGTACATGACCCATACATTTAAAAAGATACAAATTAATCTTACAGTGACAGATCCAAAATAATATTGGTAAGTATATCTATATATATATAAAAAGTACAAAAAACAACGCATTTGTTTATTACCAACATAATTTTATATCTTGTACGTTTGACATAATAAACAACCCATCAACAAACTCTTAAATTGCCTAGTTACGAGTATACGTAGCGAAAACTTTGGCCATGAGTAAAAGTGTGGCTTTCTTCATCGAAAACAAAAGCGAGACCACGTAATTTCCTCCAGGGCATCAGGAAAAATTATATTTTTGGCAAACCGAAGTTTGCATGCAAAAACGGGCAAAGTTATATTTTTATTAATTGATTATTTCTTACATTGATTATTTTATTATAATTAAATTCCCACATTATACTATATAATAATGAGATATCAGTAACATGAAACTTTCATATGCAGTGCATCCCCTTTAATTTAATGCAACCGCTATTTCATAATGTAAATAAAGTTTTTAATTATAGTGTAGTTTATTATGGAGAAAAAAAATTCAGCTTTATTAAAAAGGAAGAAGTATAAAGAATACATCAAGGACACTTCATTAAAAATACCAAGATCAACCAAATTTCATCGGACTAAATCATTTGTGGACAATCATAGCTATCTAGAGGTTTTTAATGTTTTCTAATTATTTATTTTATATAGACAATACATTTTCTCCTTAAAAATATATTAGTAAATTGTTAACTAACAAAGAGAGTGTTTCACTTTCGAGTCACCGATTTTGCTTAAATTTTGGGAATGTTTTCTGGATGCAGAAATATGAACAAAGACAAAATTTTTGAGACTGACGCTCAATATTTTCCTAGTTACGGGCAATTTAAGAAAATCACTAAAATAGTTATTAGTGTAATGAAGATTAGACCCAATTTCAGCTTTTATTATTAATTAATGTTTTAAACAGAAAATTCAGGTTCAATCTTTATTACACTCCAACATTGGGAAAAGATAATATTGCAATATGCTATAACTACTATTTCAAAAGGATTTTAGCTCTGCTTTCATTTAAAAAAAGGTATAAGCTTCTAGTTAACAATGCTGAGAAACTATAAGCGTTCGAAAATCTAGTAACTTTATTAGTGATTTTCTTCAATTACCTGTAACTAGTGAAATATTGAGCGTTGACCTCTAAAATTTTGGCTTTCTTCATGTTTTTGCATCCAGAAAACATACCAGAAATTTGAGCGAAATTGATGACTTGAAAGTGAAACACTCGCCTTGTAAGCGGGAAAAATAAGCGTTTTTCATCAGTGTCGGTTTTAACACCTGAGTGAAGCGAATATAATAATAAAACGAAGGCAAAAGATTTTTACCATTCTAGTATTAAAATCACAACTAGCTCTGGGACTTTTGTTTGATTATCTGGATATTATCCAAATAATCCGGATGTTTAAATATTCGGATACTTCAATGATAAATCTGAATATCTGGATATTAATCGGATATTCAGATATTTAGATCGGTCCCAGACGTAATCACGACTATTAACTTAATTTAACTTAACTACTTATGAGTAAAAATACACTTCGCGGCTGGTGGTTCCATAAAAAAAGCCTATTTACGGACATTCAAGTATATACTATTAATCGATTATTCAGTTTAAAGAATAATATTTTCTTCTGGTTTCAGGATATTTCTTTATCAGCGTTTACTGAAAAAGAAAATGACACAGACTTAGAAGAAGATGGAAAATCACTTAAACATACATATTCAAATGTAAATAATGATGAAAATGAATTTGATAATAATATAGACATACCTGTTGACATTGATACCGATTGCGAATCATTATCAAATGATCTTCAATCTGAAGACTTGAACGATGAATATTTTACTGATAATGATGAAACAGGCGAATTTCATGAAGATAATCTTTGTAATGAAGACTTATTTTTTTATGCTGACGATGACATTAATAATAATATTGACCTTGAGAATCATGATATCAATGGCATTGAAGAAAATATTGAAGTGAGACAAAAATAAATAAATCAATAATAAAATTTGAAATCACATAATTTTATATACCGTAAAACAAGGCAAAGTGGGCAGTGAGTGGTAAAGCAAAAATTTTTTTATATATAATTTTATAATTTTTTACACTGAAAAAATTGAATCTTGAAAGGGATCCACTTAATAATAGAAGATTACTTCTACCACTAACAAGGAGAGTGTTTCACCCTCGGGTTACCGTTTTTGCTCAAATTTTGGGAATGTTTTCTAGATGCAGAAATATGAAGAAAGCCAAAATTTTAGAGGCCAACGCTCAATATTTCCCAAGGTACAGGCCGTTGAAGAAAATCACTAAAAAAGTTACTAGATTTTCAAACGCTTATAGTTCCTCAGAATTATTAGCTAGAAACTTAAACCTTTTTTTAAATGAAAGCTGAGCTCAAATTCTTTCGAAATAGCACCTATACCATCAAAAAATATTATTTTTTCCCAAAGTTAGAGCGTAATAAAGATTGGACCGGAATTTTTTGTTTAAAACATTAATTAAGGGAATGTAAAATACCGACATTACAGTTTTCCAAGTTATTGGTTCTTAATCAAAGATTTTTAAAAATATCTCTATATTACAGTCTTTTATTTCTACTAATAAAGAGCCTAATATAGAGATATTTCTGAAAATTTTTGAATAAAGACAAAAAATTTGGAAAACTGTAATATCGGTAACTATGTAGAAATCATATACCCTATTACATCCCCTTAATAATAAAAGCTAAAATTGGGTTCAATTTTTATTATGCTATAACTTTGGGAAAAAATAATAGTTCGATATGCTATAACTACTATTTCGAAAGGATTTGAGCTCAGCTTTCATTTAAAAAAAGGTTTAAGCTTCTAGCTAATAATTCTGAGGAACTATAAGCGTTTGAAAATCTAGTAACTTTTTTAGTGATTTTCTTCAATGGCCTGTAACTAAGGAAATATTGAGCGTTGGCCTCTAAAATCTTGGCTTTCTTTATATTTCTGCATTCAGAAAACATTCCCAAAATTTGAGCAAAAACGGTGACCCGAAGGTGAAACACTCTCCTTGTAAATGAATTCTACTTGGTTCAAGATTTAACTTTACATATAACAACAGTTTTTAGTAAATTATCAACAAGAGTTCAAAAATTCATCATTATCTATACACAAAAGTATATGAAAAATTATAAAATCTTTTATGAAAAAATGTTCGCCTTACCCGTTTCACGGCATGTGATGAGATGTTTAATATTATTACATGTAACTAAAATAATTTATTTTTTAGGAACAAAATACTTTATATGATGGATGTAATATCACTAGAAATGAGAGTGAGCTACTTACGTTGGCATTAGCTTTAAGACATAATTTACCTGATGTTGGTTTAAGTAATTTATTAAATTTTACGGATTGCCATCTTCCTCATCCAGAATTCATATCGAAGTATCGATTCTTAAAAGAATTTCCAACTAGAACCTTAACAGAATATTATTATTGTGATGACTGCAATACAATTTTGAATTTCATTCAAAGCACAACTTTTTCATGTGAAAAATGTCATAAGTGTTATTTGAAATCTAATTTAAAAAGTGAAGGGAAATTTTTCATTTATATTCCACTAACAGAACAATTAATGGAATTTGTAAATAGTGATTTATATCAGTATGTGCGCAAGGAAGCTGAAGAAAGTGATTTTATTAACGGCACCATTTACAAACAATTAAGAGAGCAGAATATAATTTCAGATAATGATTTATCAATTCAATTTAATGTGGATGGTGTAAATTTGTTTAAAACCTCCAAGAAAAGTATGTGGCCAATTCAAATAATAATTAATGAATTGCCGTACAGATTACGGAAAAATAATGTAATATTGTGTGGGTTATGGTATGGGGAAAAAAAACCATATATGAATATGTTCTTAAAACCGTTTGTGGAAGAGATAAATTATTTACATGATAATGGTTTGGAATGCACCACATATTTACATGAGCAAACTATAAATATTAAAATTCACCTTTTACTTTGTTCTGTGGACTCAGTAGCAAGACCCTTAGTTCAAAATATGAAGCAATTCAACGGTAAATTTGGATGTAGCTATTGTTATCATAAGGGTGAACAAGTTGCAGTAGGGGAAGGCACTGCTCGGATTTACAGATGGCCAAAACAACGGGCACGAACAGAGGAAGAGCATAAAAAACTTGTTGAATTAAGTGTTGGATTGGGTAAAATTGTTAAAGGAGTCAAAGGACCGTCAGTTATGATATTAGTTGATGATTTAAATATAATTAACTCGTACCCGCCAGATTATATGCACTCATGTCTTCTTGGAGTTGGCAAACTATTTATTCTTGAATGGTTCAACCCAAAAAATAATAAGGAAAGCTATTATTTAGGATTGAAATCAAAATCATTTAATGAAAAATTATTAGCTATTAAACCACCATCTGAAATTACAAGGGTACCTCGACCAATTGATAAAAATTACAAAGCTAATGAATGGAAAAATTTTATTCTGTATTACTCAATGCCGGTATTGAATGGTTTACTGCCAAAGAAATATTTTATACACTGGCATCTATTTGTATTTAGCCTTAACATATTTTTAAAAACTAGAATTAGTGACGAAGAATTTAAATTAGCAAAATGTGCAATAGAAAAATTTGTTCAACAAACCGAATCTTTATACGGCAAAGAACGTATGAAATTTAATGTTCATCTTCTATTACACATTCCAAAGTTTGTTAAATGCTTTGGCGCTCTCTGGGCATGGTCCGCATTCCCTTTCGAGAATTTTAATGGAGTAATTAAGAAATTATTTTACGGCACGCAATATGTCCCGCATCAAATTTGCAAATCCTATTCAAGGCTAAGGTTCATCCGAAACAATTCAGAAATTTTTAATCGTGAAGATTGCAGTTCGAATGTGAGAAGTCTTTTTATCAATTTAATGAATCAGTGTCTTGTGAAAAATTGCATTTATTATGGTGAAGATCTAAGATTATTTGGTAAATCTAAAATATCAAATTTATCTTTAACAGAAAAAATCTTAATAGAACAGCTTTTTGGGGACAAAATCGACAGTGTAAATAAGTCCTATCAACGATTCATTTATAAAAATGTACTTTATCAATCATGCAACTACCATCGTCTAAAAAAACGAGATAACAGCATAATTCTTACAAACGATGGATCATTATTGAGTATTATAAGCTTAATGGGAATCAAGTGTCTGAACCACCACGAAATAAGATATGTGCTTATGGGTTACAAAATACATATTCTTGATGAAAAAATTTGTTCCAATGACAAGTACTCTTCAAAAATGTATTCAATAATAGCTAGAAAATCGACATCTTTAATTTGTTATAAATTCACTTCAATTAAAAAAAAATGTATTAGCGTTCCTTTAGAAAATCAGAAATTATGTATATTTCCAATTGTTAATAAATTAGAAACGGATTAAAAATTGTGTTCGCATTTATCAACAAAATAAATCAAAAGATCATATATGATAATAACACGTAAATAACGTCATGACTTTTTTTATGGTTGTTTGGTTATTTATCCTTTCCGTAATTGTTATTTGTCAATTACAAAGTATACATAATGAAAACCAATCAACACTTTTTATTTTCCCGGTCAAAAAAAACATCTATAAATATAGCTAAAAATATAGATAAAGAAAATACAGCTATATTGATGTGTATTATAGCTATATTCATGTGTTTTTTTAGCTGTATATCTATGAGAAATATAGCTAGATTTTCAGCTATATTTCTAGCTATAATGGGCTAAAATAGGGATTATACCTATAAAGATAGGTAAAAATATTGCTAAAAATCTAGCTATATTTCTCATAGATATACAGCTAAAAAAACACGTAAATATAGCTGTAATACACAATGTAGCTATATTTTTACCTATATTTTTTAGCTATATTAATAGATGTTTTTTTTTGCAGGGTTGACAGCTTTTTTGATCGCAGCGCTCTCTATTCATCGTGCACTCTATTTAAAATTGTATTTAGAATACGTTAGACACTATTAAAATTCAGCTATATACAACGTCTTTATTTTTTTCTTATTGAACTCTCTTTCTATTACTCTCTTTAGCTTTCAAATCCTCCATCGTCCAGTCCTCTTGCTCTTGATTTTATCTTCTTCCATATCTCTTCGTACTCACACGCTCACAGTTAATCTCCATATATCTTTAACTTCGTATATATGTAGCCATGTAAAAGCTTACATATGTTTTACGCATAGACTAAAGCTGGTTCCCTTAGTTTCTGGTCCTATAGTCTCCCTATGCATGACTTAGATTGCTTTCTTCTTAATACTGCTATCTCTTTTTTTATCAAATAAAAATCGATTCGGTATCGATTGTGAATCTCTGTCATAACTCTGTCTCTTACATATCCAACACTTCCGTTTGCTTTCAAGCTCGTGTTTCTCGCGCGCCTTTGCGTACTATGAGTTTTGCCTATCAGTGCCATGGCATGCACGTCGTTATCAAGAACGTAAGATGGTGATGCACAAGTGCACCGACAGGTAAGGTTTTTCAATAAGTGTTTAGTGCTTATTTTCTTGCTTAAGATCTAGTGCATGTTAAAGATTTAGCGCAGTGTGGAGTTAACAGCCTTCTCAGTTGGCTCAGCTTCCAGAATGCAGTTAAAAAGTGCACAATGTGTGCCTCTCTTTCCACATCGTATGCACTTGAGTATAGGTTAGATGAGTCACTTTGTCTCTTACTAAACAAAAAAGAAATAATTCATTTGTTTAATTATATGATAAATTGGTCGTAAGTGAACTCGGGCATGAGTCTCTCTCTTTCTCTTTATCTCGATAAATTTTAATTGTGATTTAATAAATGCACCACAATACATACACATACACATATATATATATATATATATATATATATGTATATAAAACCGGTCTTTTGAATGCGCAATACCCCGCGCTCGTCAGTACTTACTTCGGGTTGTATCCGGCGCACGTCGAGGTGTGTGGCAGTCTCACATTGTTACTCCCTCCCTTCCATTACCGTATGTATTATAGAAATTGGTCTTTTGAATGCGGCATTCAAAAGACCGGTCCCGCGCACAAAATATACACGAGTCCATAGCAGCAAACTATATACATACACACAAACACATACGCGTACATACATATACATCCACACTAACCTATATGCATAAATCTGTGGTCAAAAGGCAAAACAACATAAGTCCTTTGTATAAGCATATGACTTATGTTATTTTGCCTTTTAACCACAGAAATATAATACACACATACGGACATACATATATATACACATACATATACATACAGATAAGCACATGCACTGCGACGAGTATACATACCCGTGCATTTCAAATCTCCCGCCTAACGGCCAAGCTACTATAGAACAGTAGTTCAGAGCTCAGCCGCTAGGCGGCAACCTCGAACGTCGTTGCACGCAACGAGAAAAATGAGGCCAGAGTATATAAGAGGCCGAGAAGCTAACCAGAGCAGAGCAGTGTAGACTATGGTCTCCCCTCTCTCTTTACCTAAGTGAGCACACAAGGCTAAGAGAGAGGGAGACAGGTAGTAGCTGGCTGCCTTGGCTTGTGGAGCACCACAGCTTAGGCAGAGCTTCTCTCTCTTGCACATGAGAGTAGACCAAGGGCGCACACAGGTCTACACTACAGTGCATATGCTGGTGGCATTAGAGTTACGTCAAGTGGACACACAGGCGTAAATCTATGCTACCTAGAGCATACACTCGCAACCTTTTTGCCGTCGCCGCAATGCCGATTTTTGCGCCGCTGAATTTAAGGGTAACGTCCACCCACAGCTGTCGCGTCCGCCATTACGTGATTCATAGAATATATTAAGGGTGTCGTCCACACAGTACTTGTTTGATATTAATTTAAAGGACTTCGTCCGACCGCGTGTAAATATTAGAACTTAGAATAAGTTAAGGGTGTCGTCCACCCAATACATTTCGTTATGTTAAATTAAAGGACTCCGTCCGACTGCCGCGTAGTTATTAAGACATTAGAATAAGTTAAGGGTGTCGGCCACCCATTGTCTTTACATCACTTAAAGGTCCCGCATGCCTATAGAGATTTGTAATTTAGATAATTAAGGGAGCCGGCTACCCACCAGCATTATTACCGTAGGATTAAGTATAACGATATTAGGTGCCGTTGCCTATTAGTATCATTATAATTAGTTATTAATCATTTGTCTCTTTTTGTTTTGCACATTGTTGCAGGTAAAAGCCGCCGGTATATTTTAGACCGTCCAGGCCGTAGAATCTATTAGTTAAAATAAACTATCATTCAGATTCATTAAAGATTATTAATTGATTTGATTTATTTATTAAATAGACGTCAAGTGGCCGAGATAAGTTACTTTTGTAAATTATATTTCATTAAGGTTAGGTTAGTTCATTTGTATTATATAAAAATATTAGGTTTAGTTTTGATTAATACATTATTATTATTATTTCATATTTGTAATCGTCGTTGTACATGAGTTTTATGAGTACAATAAAGCCAAGGTACTACCTAGCATAACCAAACGTGTCAAACCCGGTTACTTTCCTTCACTTTCCACGGACCGATCCCTCCAACTCCTGCCGATCTTACCCTGGTGACTCACTGAAGCGTCTGGCAACAGGAGTTAACACGTATTCCCCTCCTGAAATGGAAAATCGTTACAGCACATACACACAGACACATATACATACACACATGTTCATACGCATACGCACAAATACATATACACATACAAACATTCAAGTACACATACACGTACGCGTGTACACACATACACATATACACCTACACATACATACATACAAATATACACAGATGGATAAACATACACATGCACAAATACCTACACATACATACACACATACATATACACAAACTCCGTTGGGCCAGTCCCAAGCCCGGAGCTCTGCTATTCAAGAAACAGGAATGGAGAAGAAAGAGGTGTATTAACTTCGTTAAAATAACCAAGGGATATCTTGCCCGGATACTAGCATTTTGTCAAAGGGTCCTTCATAGGATACAGGATAAGGGAAGTAACACAGAGAAGAAACCGAATATGAATATGAGTAGTGAGTATGAAACAATTCTACCTCAAGCGAGTATGGCTACAGAGCTAAATATCATTAGAGGTTCCGATCGGGTAAAAGTCTCGGTGGCCAGCGCCAGCTCAATAGATTTGAGGGGAAACCAAACTTATAAAAACACCACGGGAATGCTAGGATATGGTAACCTGCAAATAATAACCCAAGAAATCAAGAAGGAGGATGACTGTTCGGGTAAGCTACAGCGACTTACGGTGGCTATAAAAGAGTTTCCTAAAATGCTAGAAGATGAGCAGCAGAGGACAGCTATCAATACCACGCGTAGTTTTGCGCGAAAGGTGAAATTAACATATAAGATCTTTAAAAGAACAATGCTGAATGAGCAGGCTGCCAAGATACCTGTACTCATTAATCCTGAGGTTTGCAAGGTACCATGTGTTAGGAAAGAGCTTTTCTCCATGCCAGTAGAAAAATTCCTGTCTTTTCGTACTCAAGGTGCATCAAAGAGCAAAGCAGGTTTATCACCTAGCATAAAGGCAACTAGATGTAATAAAAAAGCAAACCAGCAGAGATCGGCAACACCTTTTGAGCAGCATTAGGGATAAATCTAACAAGGTAATAGTTCGGAAGATATCACATATATATAAAACCCGTTGCCGACCAAGGCTGGTAAACTGTTAAAAAGAAACGAAAGAATAAGAACACGAAGATAAGGGCAAAGAATATACCTAAACCCCGTATCTCGGCAGCTGCGCTCCTTGTAAATGCTAAGACATTCTCAGGAAGGTAAAAATAACAATACCTGGAAACGTTGCCGAGGACAGTATTAAAAAAGTGCGCAGAACGGCAACGGGCCAACCGCTGATCGTGTTTAACCGGGTAGTAGTAGACAGGATCGGAGCTCTCAAGAAGGAAATAAAAGATACGTCAGAAGATGAAGCCGACTTCATGGACAAAACACACAACACTGAGAAAAAAGTCCAATGGCTACTACCAAAGTAAGTGAAATTCACTCTACTAACTGAAAAAAGTCAACTGAACCGTAGACTTTGGCAACTGCTATCGGAGTTTCTGGTTGCACATATTAGCTTTCACTCCGGTAATGATTACTGCGGGAAGCCGTTAGCGTTATCCACACTAGTATGCATGATACGTTCTGATGCAATAATACCTCGAAATAAAAAAGAAACAAGCATGCACCGGTATACCAAGGAAACAAGCATCCACCGATATACTGGTAGAGTGACAACATTGCTACCACCTGAAGGGAGTGTGTCTTAGCAAGAAGGGTGCTAACGTGTGGCCGGAAATTAAGAAAAACAACAAGGTTCGTGCAAAAGCCCTCAAGGCCACCCTGGTAAAGAAAATCAGGTAATTTATCACCTGATTTTTTTTAACAGGGCGTTAATAATAGAAAAGAACATAGCTGGGAGGAACTACTGGAGGAGATGGATTACTGAGAATGAACCTTTAAAGTCGGCATCAAGCAACTAAAGAGCCACGCAACAACATAACCAACCTGTCCAGTTTTTCTCAACAATTTGGTAAAAATGTTGTTCCCAAAGTGACTTAGAAGCAATATTCAGATTGCATTAAGTGAGGAAAAGATGATCCCGCTCTTGACGAGAGAAGAACTAATCAAAGTATGTGCGTAGGTAAAAAATACAAAAGTTCCAGTGTTGAGTGGTATCCCAAACGTAGCATTTAAAAAAGCTATTGATTTGGTGCCAGACATGTTCCTCAGCATGTACAACCATTGAACGAACCATCATCTTGTTGTCCACTTTATATGCTTGATACAGCCAGAAAGATTCTTCAGTCAATTATAGACAGAAGAATAAAAGAATTATTCGATAAACAACTCTTGAACAGGCAGTAAGTCTTTTGTGAGAGCCAATCGACACTTGATGCTATTCCTCTGGTCACTAGTATCACGAAAGGAGCTTGTAGCTAGTTTAGCAACTAGCTACTTTACTGACAGAGAACTTATGTACGATACTAATGCGAGACCAAGGTAATATGAAGTAACTAGGGAAGTGCAACAGGGGTCTGTGCTTGGATCACTTCTGTGAAATATTATGAATAAGGGATAACTGCGGATCCCCCTGTCAAAAGCTGTTACTCAACTGGCATTTACTAATGACATTTCCCTGGTTATCGTAAGAACATACTTGGAGGATCTACAAAATCTTTTCGAAATGTCCTTTAGCAGATACTAAGAATACCTGGACTGCAACAGGCAGTAGCTTACAAAGAACAAAACTGAAGCAGTCCTTAAGTAGAAGAACACTTCTGGCATCAGTGATTGCGTCGGTCATCACATATGGCATCGCTATGTGAGCTTATGGACTCAATATCCAAGAAACTTATGGCAAAGTGATATCAAGCTATTGTTTCAGCACCCTTCGAATAATATGTGCGCTTCAAACGGATTCAAAAGAGGCCCTCACGACATTGCAGGCCTGTTGCCGATCGAAGAGCTAGCAAAAGAAAGAAGACAGATTATTACCCGAAAAAGAACAAGTAGACACGAATTTGGTAAGGCATTTGAAGAAACATATGGCAAGAGACCTGGGATAATTATCACAAGAAAAAATAGATTCACTGACTAATCCCGCGCATCAGCGGGTGGATGTACCACAGATATGGTAGTGTTAACTACCATTTTACGCAAATGTTAACAGATTATGGGTGTTTTCAAAGATACTCCTACAAATACAAGTTTGATGAGTGCTCAGCCTGCGGCAGATTAGAAAAAAACGCGAAGCATGTTTTTTTTTACTGCCCAAGGCATGGAGAACAAGGAGAGTGTTTGACCTCCGGGAAACGGATGTGGCTGAAACTAAAGGATATGATTCTTTGATAAAAAAAATGAACCCATATTTTTTCTTTTGTGCTAATAGGCCCTATAGACGGAGATATAGACATTTCTTCGAAAATATAGAGAAAAGAAGCGTTTATAAGAACTTGAATAATTAAACCACTAAAACTTTTACAGAAAAATGTATAAAAAATAGAAAAAAGTTCAATCTAAGCACTTTAATTTAAGCTTTGTTGCATCAAAAAAGCTTTTCTAGTTCAAAAGTTGAGCCTAATTGAAAATTACTACATATTTATGAATATTTTTAGCATGCAATATACGTTCAAATTTTTACCCTATTTCATTAGCATATTTCAATCGCTTGTGACTTTTGAACCATATGAGAATTTTTAATGCGACAAAGCTTAAATTAAAGCTTTTAACTTGTACTTTCTTTTATTTTTCATACAATATCCTGTAAGAGTTTTAGTTATTTAATTATTCAAGTTCTTATAAAGATCTCTTTTCACTATCTTCGAGTACTGGCATACAAATGCATATAAAAGGGCCAGAATGTCGTCAGACCAACAGACCACTTAGGTTATAATTACAATTAATAATTAGCTCAACCCGATTCAATACATAATACAGGATGAACTAGTCACCGATAGTTCATCAGTAATTTTTCTTCTCTTTCCCTCGAAAAAAAATCGGGGTCGCAGTTCTGAGGCTGGCCGACAAAAGCTATGCCTTAACTATATACATAGAAAGTAAAAAATGTTAAGACTGTGATAAATATAAGTATCATTTATGAAAATAATAGTTATAAGTAAAAAATAATTATTATTTATAAGGATATTAGTTATTTTTCACTTGATTTGTTATTAATTAAAATTATTAGGATTAATTATTTTAAATTTGATTTATTGTTAATTTTAGATAAATAGTAATATAATTATTTTAAAAAAATTAGGTAAACGTGATTATGATTGTAAACAAAGTACGTGATACTTAGTAATTCAACACGGACAAATAAATGAATGCACACATTTGTAAACTAAGTAGTGATATGAAAATAAGAGAATCAGAGAGAGAAAGAAAGCAAAGAATATACATAAAAGTATCAACCATAGTATAATCAACGCACATCTACTTTAGTGTATATACACGTCAGTTTCTAAACAGGGTAAGGCTTGAAAGAAAAGGAGGGAAAAGTGAGAAAGAGAGAGAGTAAGGAATATAAGTATGTACGTTGTGACCAGTATGATATAAAAAGAGTGGGAGTAGAGTGGGTAGGTCGTTTTCCTTTCATGCTGATTTTTATAAGCGAAACCCTCCCAACCCAACATCGCATAAGAAGCATAGCTTCAATAACCACATACAAAAACACACGCATATACTCATACACACAAACACATGCACATACACATACACACACATACATATATTAGTTATATACGCCATTTTGGAGTAAGAAGGATGAATACGCGCTTCGTGCGCCCTTGACTGTCTACTGTTCTCGCAACAAACTCGCTCCGTATTCATACTTCTTACTCCCAAATAGCGTAGATAATTTTATGTCGTTCTAGCAGGTGTGAGGGACTACAAAATTATATAAGTACAAATTCGCAATCCTTCTTTTGATTTAAATTTGAATAAACGAATGCTAACAGTGTAGACGTGGATCGTCTGTGGAACCGTCATTGATGTGTCACAAATTTGACAAGCTGACCACGTATATCACGCTAATTTTATATTTAATGTTTTTTCTTCACTCTCTCTCACTTTCATTATAATTATTCTTTAGTTATTTGTATTAATTTTTTTCATCATTTGCAATAATTTTTTCTTATGATTAATCAAATTTTTTTTTATTTGATATTTTTTTTTAAATTTATTAAATAACCAAATGTCAAAAGAAAAAACAAAACATGCTGATTAAACTAACCAATTTTACGACTTCATAGCTAATTACTACCTTATAGTGTGACATATAGCTGACTTCATACGTCACCATGTGAGATATGGAATTATCTAAATTTTTTTATGTGAAGTATAGCAAACTGAATATAGTTGTGCTACAAATTGAAATGTATGTAACCTAAATACCCATTTAATTAACTTTGCATATACAACACCGAATACCTGATACGACGACATAAACGTACAGATGCTCGAACTCACATACACATATACATGCTCATGCACGCATACGCATATACACATACACACATACGCACATACATACATATACACACATACACATGCACACATACCTACATACGCAGGAGAGTAGCTCAGTGATCATATTTCCTCTTAAAAATATGTGAGGGATATGCTAACTTCCACGTCCACGTCGTACTCTCTGGAAAACGAGAACGTGGCGTCAATGTTCGTAGTAGCAACGCCATAACGTTCTCGGCTAATGGAAGCTATGGCTAGAGGTCCACCTGACCCGGGTGGTAGCACCTCTCAAGGGTCCCTGTTCGGGGTTACGAACTAGGAGAACAAACTCTAAAGATAAACCAAATAATCATGTAATATGAGCAGTGAAGCTTCACGGATTTTTGTGGAGCCAAACTTACGAAAACATTACAGGAAGGCTATGGAATGAGAGCTCGCATATAATATCTCAAGAAGTCAAGAAGGAGAATGGCTTTGCAGGTAATCTGCAGCAACTCGAGGTCGCTGTTGAAGAGCTTCTTGAGATAATAAAGGATAAGCAGCAGAGGACAGTTAAAAATACCAGACAGTTAAACCACGCATGGTCTCGTACGAAAGTTCAAATTAGCATTCAAGAGCTTCAAAAATACAATGCTAAAGAAACAGGCTGCCAAGGTACCAGCACTCCACCCCAGTCCCTAACCACCGAGCTCGGGAGCTATCAGGTGTTTGAAAAGAGCTGTTTTATACGCCAATGGAAGAATCCCTGTCTTCACCTACTAAAGGCACATTAAAGAGAAAGATGGGTTCACCGCCTAACACACAGGCTGCTAGATGTAATAAAAGGACTAACTAACAGAGATTGGCAAGACCTATTGAGCACTGCATTCTATGAAGCATACTGCATTCTATGTGCTGAGACAAAAAAGACAAATTACTGCAAACATGCGGCTGGCAGTGTTAGATGCACAGTTTTCAATAAAGCTAGCAAAATAAGAAAAAGACTGCAACGCCAATGAAAGCATTGCTGCATAATCTTAATCGTACTGTATGAAGCTGCAGAATCTGCTGATTTAGATAGTACGAGATTAAAAAATAGATGTGGCCATAATAGCTGACCCATAAAAGACTGGGTCACAGAAGCATGGTCTACTGACGCAACTGGAGAGGCAGCTATTTCGCGATGCAGAAATCTCTCATTCGAAGCTGCACTAGATACACGCCCCATTATTGCTTGCAGCGCCAAAGATAAAGTTGAGAAGGTTATAAAGAGAGTCGTCACGGCTTCTGATGCAATGATGCCGAAAAATGGCAAAAAAAACAAACATGCACCGGTATACTGGTGGAATAAGAACATCGCTGCCATTCGAAGGTAGTACATCTCAGCAAGAAAGGTGGTAACGCGTGGCCAGAAGAGAGGCAGAAACATCATAGAGTTGGAAAGTCAGTACAACAAGGCCCTTGCAAAACTCGTCAAGGCCATTAAGAATAGGAAAGATGATTGCTGAGAAGAACTACTGAAGGAGGTAGAGAGTTACCCTTTAGAAAGGTCCTATAAAAATGTCATTAAGCGACTAAATAGCCAGGCAACAACATCACAAACCTGTCTAGTTTTCCTCAAAAAGGTGGTGGAAACGCTGTTGAAAAAGTGAGGAAGTGGTGATCCCGCTCGTAACGAGATGAGGGCTGATCGGAGCATGTGCAAAGGTAAAAAATACGAAAGCCCCAGAGCTGGATGTCATTCCAAACGTAGCACTTAAAAAGCTATTGATTTGGCGCCAGACATGTTTCTCAGCATATATAACAAATGCCTTCAGGAAGGAGTTTTCCCAAACAAGTAGAAACATCAGAGGCTGGTACTTCTCCCAAAAGGAAAAACTACCGGACGAGCCATCATCCTATCGTCCACTCTTTATGCTTAAAACAACTGAAAAGATCCTTAAACAAATTATACACGGAAGAATAAAAGAAGAGGGCGATAAGCAGCTCTCAAACAAGCAGTTTTGCTTCAGAAGCTATCTCTGGCAAAAGATGGAAAAATTGCGACAAAAAATACTGCCCAGTGATTACATTGGACATCAAGAATGCTTTTAATTTGGCAAGATAGGACTGCATAATGGAGGAACAAACAAAGAAGAATGTTCCAGACTACCTGCGCAAACTGGTAGCTAGCTACTTCAGCAACTACTGAAAGAGTACTCATGTATGATACTGATGGGGGACTTTGTCCTTATTATCGTAGAAAAATACTTGTGACATTTATAAAATATTTTCGAAGTGTTATTCAGTAGATACCAAAAATGCCTAGACTGTCTTGAATAGAAGCTCGTAAAGCACAAAACTTTTGAAGTTCTTATAACTGGTGGAAAGAAACTAGAGATGATTAAACTGCGAGCTTCGCAACACATTATCAAATATCAACCTTTTATTAGATACCTGGGAAAATTGGTAGATGCCCGGCTCAACTTTAAATAGTAGGCTCATTGCTACCAAAGCGTCAGCAATGAGAACAGCCTTATCAACGTTGATGTCCAATATAGGAGGACCCAAACAAAGTAGAAGAACACTTCTGGCATCAGTAATTACGTCGGTCATCACATATGGCATCGCTGTCTGGGCTGACGGACTCAATATCCAAGAAACTTATAGCAAAGTGATATCAAGCTATTGTTTCAGAACCCTTCTAGTAGTATGTGCGTTCCAGGCGAGTTTAAAAAAGGCTGCTGACGTCATTGCAGGTCTGTTATCGATCAAAGAGCAAGCAAAAGAAAGAGGCTTGATCTTTACCCGAAGAAACACAAGTAAACACGAAACTGTTAAGGCATTTAGAGAAACATCTGACAAAAGACTAGGGATAATTCTAACAAGGGAAGATAAATTCACCGACCGATCTCACATATCACTGAGTAGATGTATCACAGATATGGTAGTGTCAACTACCATTTTACGCAAATGTTGAAAGGCCATGGGTGTTTCCAAACATACTTATACAAATACAAGTTTGATGAATGCCGGACCTGCAGCGGGTTAGAAGAAAACGTGGAGCATGTCTTTTTTGACTGCCCTAGATATGAGAGTTACTGTTCTGACCTAGAGATGACACTAAGAAGAAGTCTTACTCCGGAAACACTGATAGAAGATATGCTATCATCTGAGGTAGCGTGGGAACTAACAACGACCTTCGCAACCAAGGTCCTTCAAGATCTACGTCTCGAAGAAAAGAAGAGGAATGAGTTATGATATAGTAATGAGCTATGACTGACTATCACCATCTGTGCTCGTGCAGAAAAGTAGGTGGATTCAACACAAGAGGAAAAGCTGAAAACAACTGATGCCTCCCCAAGGCCGTATTACCTAACGGCGTTTCCCCTGGGAAAATCAAGGCCGGGTGTAGAGAGGTTGTTTTTGTCCAGTCATTTCCTAGCATACAAATGCGTATAAAAAGGCTAGAAAATGGTCAGACCAACAGATTACTCAAGTGATTACACTGATACAATCTGCTCAACATAATAATATCATAAGTGATATTTTTCTCTTAAAAAAATTAAATAAATGAACATACGCATACAGACATATACACTTAGATACATGCACGTACAAACACATACACACATATATGCATACGTATACACACAAACACACATACACTTACACACAAGAATATAAAGACACACGCATACGCGCGTATTCATACATAGGTACACATAAACAAATACACATTCTTACATACGCATATCTGCACATACATACGTACACGTGCACGTACATACATAAATATATACACGTACACACTTACACATATAAACATAGGCACATGCACATACCCACATTCACCCACAAACATACAAATATACACATACACACATAACCGTACACACAAACACATGCACACATTCACATATACACAAACACATGCACACATTCACGTACACGCATACTTATATACACAGATGCATACACACAAAAACACATATATTCGTACATACACATATACATACACATACTCACACATGTACACAAACACACATACGCATATACACACACGTACACGCATACTTATATACACAGATGCATACACACAAAAACACACATATTCGTACATACACATATACATACACATACTCACACATATACACAAACACACATACGCATATACACACACGTACAAACATACACGTACACCCATATGCGTACACACATACACATGCGTAAATAAACTAATACACACACATACACAAACTAAAATAAAAATAATAATGCTAATAATAATACTAATAATAATACTAATATAATACGAATAATAATACTATAACAAAATAATGAGGTAGGTAAATCCTCAAGTGAGGTCAACCCTACCATCGGTTCCAATCGAATGACAAAGAAAAAGAAGAAGAAGGAAAAGAAGAAACTTAAAAATACAGGAAGACCCCAAACATTGCTGGTGGTGTTACTCGTACGTGCTATGCCAGAAAAGTCTTACACAGAGATTCTGAGGAAGGTAAAGACCTCGATACCTGAAACGGTTGTGACAGACAGTATTTAAAAAGTGCGTAGAAGAGCAACGGGCCAAATGTTAATCGTGCTCAACCACAAAATAGGAGAGCGCACTCTGTGCGCGAATCTCGATTTCGCACACGAATCACAAAGTGACATGAGCGAAAATAGAGTTTCTTACACGTAGTGTCAAAAAATACAATTTAATACTTGTGCGAGAAAGTAATATTTTCCTCGTGTGACCTTTTCGCCATCGCTTCGCTCAGGCGCAAACCGCTGCACGAGGAAAAAATCACTTTGACGCACTAGTATCGAAATATACTGTAATGTAGAAACTTCAGTTCGACATTGAAAACTGTACCTCGTGTAAGCGAACACGTTAAGAAAAGGAGTGTTTGTGTTCCACACTTAATAAAGTGAAAAAATGTTTAATATCAAATTACTACAGTTATGAACGTTAAAAACCTGAAAGTGAAAACGGGAACATTTTTGCAGTAAAAACTTCATGACAAAATCTGTAAACAAATTTATTCGCCACTTCACTTGTCTACAAACAGAATACGCTAAATAAAGAGTATATTAAACCGCTAGAAAATTTTGCGATGTATGCACAGAAAAAATCTATTGATAAAACTGTTTAAAAATATATTATCAATTTAAGACTTATCTGCAAACCCTATTTGCAAAAAAGTGCGCATAAATGAACCGAAAAATTTCACAAAATATCAACAGACACAATCTGCAGAAAAAACTACATATCAATCTACAAGAAAATTTAACATCTGTAAACCATATCTTAATAAATCTATAAATAAAATCTGTAAATGAAGTTCGCAAATAAAATCTGCAAATAAAACTTGTAAATATACTCTATAGATTAAATTTAAAAATATAATCTACAAAAATTTGCATATAAAATTCGCAAATAAAATCTGTAAATAAATAAAATAAATAAAATCAAAACTAAATAAAATCTGTAAATAAAATCTGCAAATATAATCTACAAATAAAAGCTGCAGATACCGACGGTGCTTACAAAGACTTTTACCTTCAGACATTCGGCGAAAACTATAACTTCTACCATGTACGACGAAATATATTATAATTTTATGTAAACGAAGATTACCACTCCTAAACGATTTGCGACAAAAAGAATTAAACTTCGATGTATGTTGACGAAAACTATTATTATAATTATTTAATCAAACTCTATCACCCCTGAACGATTTGCGACGAAAAGAATTAAACTTTGATGTATGTTGACGAAAACTATTATTTTAATTATGTAAACGAAAACTATCACTCCTGAACGATTCGCGACGAAAAGAATTAAACTTTAATCTAATAGATTAATAAAAATTATCTAATAGATTGAAGTTCAATTCATCTAATAAAATGAAGTTTAATTCATCTAATAGATTGAAGTTTAATTCTTTTCCTCGCAAATCGTTCAGGAGGGTTAGCCTCCGTTTACATAAAAATTAAAATAATAGTTTTCGTGAACATACATTGAAATTTAATACTTTTCATCGCAAATAGTTCAGGAGTGATAGTTTTCGTACGGCACGTCGATATAATCTACAGGTAAAAGCTACAGGTAAAATTCATAGATAAAATTTTTATACTAATTTATCATCAATTTTTTAAGATGCATATATAAAGACAATCTGCTAACAAAGATTTGTCTATTAACTCATCAGAAAACTCTTATATCTACAAATAATCTGCATATTGATTTCTATATCAATTTATCATAATTTTTTCATAATATGATTGTAAATAAGTTTTACAAGAGAAATCATGCATCGATTAACAAAAAGTCTTACAACATATATAGAGGTATAATCTATATAAAAATATACACATTAATTGACCAAAAAATATAATAAATGCAGGCTAAATTTACTGATATAACTTAGAAAATATTTTACAAAAAAACTGCGTATTAAACAAGAAAATATCAAATCTGCAAACTATATTTACAGTTAATCTGCAAATAAAATCTACAGATAAAATTTGACGATAAAATCTGCAGATTAATCAGTAAACATCATTTGTGGATAAAATCTGCAGAGAATATCTGCACAGAATATTTTCTGATAATATCTGCAGACAATATCTGCAGAAGTCTGCACATAATATATGCTAATAGAATCTGCAGACGACAACTGCAGAAAAAATCTGCAGACGATAACTGCAGAAAAAATCTGCAGACGATAACTGCAGAAAAAATCTGCAGACAATATTCACAGATGAAATCTGCAAACATTATATGCTGATAAAATCTGCAGACAAAATTTCCAGGTAAAATCTGTATACAAAATGACTGATAGATATTGTGTGACTGACTTTCAATTTATAGGATTATTGCGTGTATTTTGCTATTTTTTGTATCTGTGATATCACTTCTTTTATCGTGACTTACTTATTCAGTATTATTAGGTTTAGTAATTGACTGTGATATCAACTGCAATATTTTTATATTTATACATTATTTCATGTGCAATATTTATTATTATATTTATAAATTATATTACACGCCTTTTGTATTATGATATACAATAAAAATAATATCTATTTATCTACATAATTAACCCTTAGCCGATACACTAGGGCGTTTTTGACCCCAGCCACATGATCGTCTATTCCAAGTGAACTAAGCTGTTTTTCATCATAAAAAAATTCACAGTT
Organism: Anastatus disparis; assembly: GCA_017163975.1. Taxonomy (NCBI): domain Eukaryota; kingdom Metazoa; phylum Arthropoda; class Insecta; order Hymenoptera; family Eupelmidae; genus Anastatus; species Anastatus disparis. Next base: position 1,551,569 of record JAFFSR010000325.1, read on the forward strand.
GTACATTAACTACCCCTTTTTAAGACAATATTAGTGCAATGCCAAAAATTTTCAATCAAGTTTGTTAAAAAAAATATAGATTGCAAAAAACTCCGAAAAATGATCAGTTTTATACGACCCCAGTGTGTCGGCTAAGGGTTAATAAAATAGGAACCTTCTTAATAAATTTCCATTTAAGCTTTCTTTTACATATAAACTTTACTTTTATATCTTTCATAAAAAAAATTGTTTTTTAAATTTTGTCTTAAAATAACCCTGTATGACATAAACAGTGACTTTAAGTCCACAAAATAATTCAATATCTTCATGTCAAAACGAAAGTAAGATAGCGTACATGTTTCACACATTATAAAAATATTGTATGTTTTGCACACGAAAAACAATCATGAGAAACCGTGTTTCACACACGGAGTTTTTAAAAAAGTGTTATAGATTTTTTTTGTAGTACACAGAATGTATTTAAAAATTTTAAATAATTAGGTAATACATAATAATTGAATCAGCTCTTTACATTGAGTTATTATTTTTAACAAACATTATGTATATTTTAAGTTACGTATTTATAATTTTCAAAGATTATAGATATCAAATCATTAATTTTTTGTTATAACAAGAATCTCAAACGATACCGACAAATTGATTTTAAAAAATATAAAAATTAAATAAAAATATAAGATAAAAAAAATACCTCAAAAATGAGACAGCGTTAAGCTATAAAGCTCAGTAGATCGTCCATTTTAGTTTTCCGAAATCTACTTATAAAGTTTAGTATAAATCTATGACCCGAAGGTGAAACACTCTTTTGTTATTTTTTTTTAATCTTGTAATCTTATAATAAAATCAAAAATAACCTTATCATTTTTTTTTTAATTTAACAGAAATCTAATTTTAAACTCATAATTTTTTAGAGTTCCAGAAAAATCAATGTAAAATTTCACCTCAGTGTTTCTGTAGAATTCCTCTATAATATCTGCAGAATACATGTAGAATTTCTGCAGATTTTCGTTACAGATAATGAGAAGACTTATGCGGAAATATATCATGAAAACCTGCAGAATCTTTGCACAGTACCATTACAGCATTTCTGCAGAAATTCTACATAGTGTTCTACAGAATTGCTGCATAATATTCTGCTAAGTTTTATCGTAAGAAACAATCTGCAATGAATGCATATATATTCATTAGAAAATTTTATATCGACCTCTAAATTCTGCAAGAAAAATTTGTGGACAATATAAAATCTATATACCGATACATCATTAATTATTCCTGGTAGAAATTGAAACGCTTTGTATTACTATTTTATGGCCAGTAGAGATTATAACAATTTTTTTTAGCATTTTGTGACCATTTCCTTGACACTAATTGCCATAAATTGTTATATACACCATTTTTATGTTCACATTTCTACTACGGTAATCAACGATTTATTTCCTAATATGACCTGCAGAAAAAACTACACTTATTCACCCGTAAATTTTTTATCTGAAGACAAAATCTATAAAATCATTCTCTGAAACAATATACAGAAAGAAAATGCATATCAATTTTTAAACAAATTTTACATATGCAAATAAAATTCACAGACAAAATTTGCAAATAAAATCTGCAGACAGGATCTGTATATGAAATCTGTAGACAAATCTAAAAACACAATATCCCAAATAGTTATAATACAACATATAAAGCTACCAAAAAATCTCCTGCAAATAAATTTGTATACAAATACATGATAAATTTTTCAAGTCTCATTTGCAAACACAATTTGCAGAAAATATTACAATATATTTACTAACATATTCTACAACGAAATACGTATAGATCCATCAGATAATTTATCATATACCTACAAGTTTTGTTATAGGCAAATCTTTATATAAAATCTGTATACCGATAAATCGTTAATTTTTTTCAAAGTTGTTTACTTACATGTATAAGAAATTGCACTTGATTCATTAGTAAATTTGACATCTACAGACAAAATCTGTTAATAATACTGTACATTAATTTATTACAAATTTTTAAGAATTTAATTTATTTATTATATTATTTTTATTATTTATTTCTTTTAGTTAATTGATTTATTTTTTCAATTTTATATGTGCAGACAATAGCAGCAAAGAAAATGTGCAAACAAAATATTAAGACAAAAAGTATAGACAAAATATAGAGATAATATCTGAACCGACGCATTGGCCGAGTGGTTCGGCGTGCGCCAGGCGATTTGCGAAGTTAAGCAGCATTGAGCATGGTTAGTAATTAAATGGGTGACACGCAGGGAGACAAATGTCTTTGGGCCTAGCGATCCCACGTACCCGAGCTGAGTGAACGGTAGGTTGAGTGCATGGATGAAGTTAAAGGTGTATACAACTACTCAGGGAGACCGTAAGGTCTTTGGACATAGCGACCCTACGTACCCGAGCTGTGTGAATGGTGAGTTGAGCGAATAGATGGGATGAAAGAGGTGTGTACAACTACGCAGGGGGACCGTAAGGTCTTTGGGCATAGTGACCCCACGTACCCAAGCTACGTGTGAATGAGGGAGAGCAAGGTAGAATGAAAGACAGAGGTATGCATGGCTGGACGTATGAATGGACAGAGCCTGGTGCTTAGACGGACAGACAAGGCGAGCGACACTAGATCCGCAACGTAAAGTAATGCTAACGCAGTTCCACGTTGCGGATCAGAATGGTGGACGTTACGGATCCCCGTCCGCGTAATTGGAGCATTTTCTTGCTTCTCTTCCGTGGCCAGGGTGAAGGAGGTTTAGGCGGTCTCTCACTGTAGATGCTCCAAGGGCGAATGCAAGCCTACAAGGCCCTTTTCTCTATCCAAGCTGCTGCAGTGCCAGAATCCCGTTACACCAGTGGCCTGCACTGCGACCAAAAAAATCGGTCGTAGCCCATACCGCTGTAGGTCTGTTAGCAGATTTACCCGTTTTTTGACCACCAAAAAAAAAAGTAGTTGGATGGGTGACCACACTTTTTTCAATGAAAACCTGCTCGATCTGGACTTGCTTCATGTGACGGTCGCTTGGGCGTGATAGCCATATGGCAATGCGAACGGGAGGTGTAGCAAATACGGTATAGGTATTCTTGTATAAAGAGTACCTAATATCGAATTTGCTATATACACCGACCCATTCCGGAGAGGGTTTTCCCAGGATTTATCCTACTGGCTTTGCTTATGGGTTTCCCCTCTTCATGGGCATTACCCGGGGCGAATGCGGAATGGGATGGGGTAAGATGGGACGGGTACAACAAATGGAAAGATATAAGAATAAATAAAGCTGTAGAGTAATACGTTAAGATCGACTCTGTCGATAAACGTGAAATCCTCCAAAATTAAAAAAAAAAAATTGTCTGCAGACAAAATATGCAGGCATAATCACCAGACAAAATCTGCAAACAAAATCTGCAGACAAAATCTGCAGACAAGATATGCAGTTTTCAGTGTTCGAAAAACAAACAGAAATATCAGCAGATTATCTGCAGGAATTGCTGCAGATCCTGCTGCAGCTTCTCCTGCAGCTTTTACTGCAGCTTCAACTGCAGCTTTTTTTCGTAAGGGTAAGCGTACAGAGAAATGACATTTACGTGCGAGCAGCATATTTCGTAATAATTTTATTGTTTAAAATCAGCAGTATTAAAAATTTTTTATTTCGTAAACAGTTACCTAGGTATTAAAGCAAATATGTAATGTAAAATGTAAATATCGAACGTAAATGCATAATGTAAATCCAGGGAGTCAGATAAAATGTCAATAGCTAATGTTACAAATATGGTTACGCATGGAATGAATGGAAGTACGTTACGCACGGAATGAATTAGAGTACATAAGTGCCAGAGTACGATTAATCATTATTGTAATGCAAGTAAATGCAACTGTTAATAAAAAAAAAAGAGGGGGAGTATTGTGGGGATATGTACGTGTGAAGGAGTGTGAGTAACCAATCATGTACTGTATGAACGACCCTACCCCCTAAAGACGAGTTAACGTGTGAGCATGAGAGCGTTAGCTCTCTCACTTGACTACCGACTGTATCCCTGGCTTCAGCAAATACAACGCTTAACCATATCTCTCGTGTATTCATTTAACTTAACCTTAAAACCTCTACCTTCTCTCATCTATACTGTGTGGCTTTTGGTTGGAGTTCCAGGCCCCACAATCCTTTCCATCCAAAATTCGTTTCTAGTCGGGGTATTTTCATTGCGCGAATCTTTTTTTTCTTTTCTTTTTTCATGAGGGAAGAGACATTATAAATATAATCTGTTAAACTTTGTAACTATTATTAATTAGTTTTAAGTAATTAGTTTTCAATTATTTTAAACAGCTGGGAGGCAGATAAGCATGTACGATTTTACGCTAAAGATGTTTCGAAGTAGTGTTGGTCTAGTGCGTAACGTTCGCGCTTTTCCTTTTAAGTACGCGTGTTCAACTCTTGGGTCACTTAAAAAAATTTTTTTTATATTATTTTAATATTTTTATTCCTTTTTATATTTATTTTTTTTAAAATTGTGTATCTTTTTACTAATTTTAAAATCTAATTTTTTACAAGTATGCTCGTTTTTTTTTTAATGAAAATTTTGTTCAAATAAATTATTCTTTATAGCTAGTAATTACAAATATTGATAAATAAATAATAGTGATGTTTATTTTATAATACTACATAGTTTAATTTATTCATAATTTAGTTTATGAAATTAACAATAAATTACTATAAATAAATGAAGCGTCTTACCTCAAAAATGACTAAGTCCATTTTTTTCAAAAATTGAGTTATTAATTAATTCATATTTTCTAGTCTATTTTCTACTATACTTAATTATAAAATTTTAAAAATTTAAATTAAAAAATTTTTTTTCGCATGTTAAAAAACTGTTGCAAATCAAAAAAGCGCTAAGTCCATTAAACTTGCTTCTCAAAAATGGTCAAGTCCAATTTTAATTTTAAGAATAAAGTGTATGTGTATTTTTATGAATATACACACGCATATACTTACACATACACATAATACGCTCACAAACACACACTCGTAAGCATATGCAATAATAATATACTACGTAAATTATTAAAATAAATAATAAACACGTATTTATGAGTGTACGTCTATGTTTATTGATAATGTTCAGCGAACTTCCGAGAATAAAAGCTTAAGTTTCATCATGTAAATACCTTGCAAATTCATTACAATATAAAGCCTTCAGTCGTTCGTTAACTTTTCACCTGCTCTAATGTACGATTAATTAAAATCAAAATGGAAAAATATAGACTTTTTTTTTAATTTTATGATTTAATATACTAGAAAATAGGATAAAAATAAGAATGACTCAATAACTCAATTTTCGAAAAAAATGGACTTGGCCATTTTTGTTGTGAGCCGCTTCGACATTATGTTATATTATTTGACAAATCTATAAATTACAAATCTAAAATTGCTAAGTCCGGATAACATTTTTGAATGAAAAATAACTGAGTCCCGATTTCGCATAAAAATTAGTCAAGTCCTTGAATTTTTTTTTTTCAAAACTAGCCAAGTCCATAGTCACATCACAGTTAGCTAAGTTTATATTAAAAAATTATTTTTCTCTCTAAGAAATCAATTTAAATTTTTCGAAACATGTGCAAAGATCTTATTTTTTATCAGCGAATTCAATAGTATATTGGTTAACAAGCGATTTATAATCATTCAAAAGATAGAGGTTTTTTGCATTTTCCTTAAAATGCGTTAGTTTTGACTTAGCCACGTATGTTGTGAGACGCTTCAAATAAGACTAAGGTATTTATTTATATTATAATTTATATTTTATATCGATATGGGAAAGGATTCGGTTGTGGGCACCCTTTTGTTTTTGGCTTATAACTTTTCACCAATTGTAAATTTTTTGGACTTATAGGTGTCTATAGAAAGATGAAGACGTTAGCTAACTACCAACGAAGGGAAAAAATTGATTCAGTCAAATAGAATAATTTTTGTTTGTTAATTTTGTGAATTGCCCACAACCGGTTCGTTTGTGGACAATCATGCAAAATTGTTGGTGTTAAGATATTGGTTGCAATCCATATCGCATCATAAAGTAGGAATAAATTCATACTGAATAAATGTGCATTACACTCAGCTTCAATGATTCACTTCGATTTGCAATTCTTTTGAAAAAGTATACATAAGTATAAATAAATTTTTGAGATTTTTTTTCAAGCACAGAAAAATTTATTTGCTTACAGCACGAAACAGACGCGTTTGTTCGCTTCGATATTTGGCATAAAAAAACGTGCTGCCATAATACATAAGTGACATTTGTCAGAAAAACCTCATCTGCTTTATGTCAATAAAAACACAGGGGTGTCCACAACCAAACCATGCCCACAACCGAACCTCTCCCCCTATATGTTTATGAAGACAAAATTGAACTATAGTATTGTAAACATCACTATTATTTATTTATTGATATTTTTAATTATTTTGTATATGCAATAATTTATTTAAGTAGATGAGGGATGTTGCTTCTGGCTCACTGCATTTCTGGCTCACTGCGTTTCTGGCTCACTGCATTTCTGGCTCACTACATTTCTGGCTCACTACATTTTTAACTCAGTGACTTTGAGAGTCAGGTGAGTTAGAAATGTAGATGAGTTAGAATTACAGGTGGGTTAGGAATGCGATGGGCCAGGAGCAACATAGCGAGATGCCGGTGACCACCTGTGATGAAGCTGCTGCGAAAGTTTCATAATTTTTATTTTTTAATAGTTTTTTATATTTATTGAACTTTTATTTTAATACTCTTTTTATATTTATTTGATTATTATGAATCAAATAAAAATTATTTAAGCATTAAAAAAAATTTTTGACTTTGGTTGGTATCGAACTCACAACCCTTTAGACGCGAGACAAGCACGTATACCACAACGCCACCGAGCCACCTTACTCGAGAAATTTTAAAACTTATATATAGGAGTTTATAGAATGTATTACAATATTCATAAATTATTTAGACATTAATAATTATGAATTGTAAATATATATATATATATATATATATGATCATATCTCCACAACTTTTAATCTTTTGGTGATATGTCATTTTACAGCTGTCACTGGGTAGCGAATGATGCACACTATTCAAACTAGGTTCACACCTTTTGTACAATCTTGTTCCTCTATTTTTTATGTATATAGTGAATGTGCCACCAATGCTCCAGTAGATATTTCTATAAAACGTAAATTTTTACATGGATAAAAGTTCGGAAATTTCATCCATGTAAAAATTTTCGTTTTATAGAAATATCTACTGGAGCATTGGTGACACATTCACCATATACATAAAAAATAGAGGAACAAGATTGTACAAAAGATGTAAATCTAGTTTGAATAGTGTGCATTATTCGCTACCCAGTAACAGCAGTAAAATGACTTTTCAAAAACATTATAAAAAAATTAAAAGTTGTGGAGATATGCTCATATATATATATATATATATATATATATATATATATATATATATATATATATATATATATATATATTTACAATTAATAATATATATATGCAATGAGAAACTTTGTCTACTTTTTTTTTATAAACCCTTTGAGTCACAGTGGTACCACCTTTTTAAACCGCTGTCAAAAATGATCCACTGCATATTTTGGTCTGAAATTTTGTACTCGGGGGTTTTTGGGGTCGCTAAACATGAATCTGAGGTTAGAATTTTAAAATCCAAAGTGGCGGATGGAAAATGGCGGAAAAATGTGTGAAATTGAACTAATCATTTCGACAAACCAATCGAACTTTATTTTACTGCATATTTTAATCTAAATATTCGGATTTGGGGGTTTTCGGGGCCGTTGATTACAAAACTACTATTAGCTTTGGAAAATTCAACGTAAATCCAATATGGGTTTTCGGGATCACGAATCTAAGGTTAGATTTGAAAAAATGAAAATGGCAGAAAATGAACTCTCACTCAGCATAACCCAGAACTAACGACGTAGACGTGGAGAGTTTCTAGTTCCTTTTGTTTTTGCTTTTTTTTATATATATATATTTTTTTTGTTTGTTTAATTTTTTTCTATTTTTTTCTATTTTTTTTATGCAATCAATGATGAAAATCAGCAAAACAGTTTTTTGAATGAGTCAAGCACAATCGTACTTTACATACAGAACATGTCCAATTCGATCTTTGTTGTTTATTCTTGGTGCTATAATGAGCATAACGTCATCGATTGGGGTTGTACTGTGGCACATATTGAGATTCTGAACGTCTTTTTTACACTGATACCTTCGGTTTATATTTGTTGTAGCTCTTGGTCTTTAGTGGGGTCTACCTTTTTTACATTCAATAGAGTCCCCAACTAATTCATGTACTAAAGCCAATCGAAATGTTTTTAGTGTTAGATTATTTCTATTCTTCAGTTCTCTATAAATCACATAAGCATTCACAACTACTGTATCCACGAAGTGCCAAAAAAGTCGATGCAACCACTTTTTTTTATCTTCTATCTCTGTCATATGTCGATTTCATTTGGTCCGCATGATTGACATTGCCCATGAACTTATTATAGTCTCGAACAAGTGAAGGGCACTTGACAACGTTTGCGGAACCATCTTTTGCCTTTCTAGTGACGGTTGAACTTTGAAGTGGATCATGGAAATTTGATAAAAAATAAACAACTCTATTGTCCATCCATTTCAACCAAACAAGACCATCGGAAGAAATTTTATATTCATAGTCTCCTCTTTTCATTGCTTTATCCGGTGTATAATTTTGCGGTAACCCTTTTCGATCTTTTCTTACAGCTCCACAAGCAAACATTTGATCTTCTTTCAGAGACTTCAAGAGATTTACGCTGTTAAAATAATTATTAAAATATACGTGATGATTACGTCCTTTGATTCCACAAGTCAAATCCTTTACAACTCTTGCATCCAAGTTATTCTCTAATTTCTTATCTACCTTACCTGTATAAACTTGGAATTCACATGCATAACCTGTAATGTCAGCGCGGACCAATAATTTGTAACCACATTCTATGGGTTTTTGGGGTTATACTGCTTCAAACTACTTCTTCCCTTGAACTTGACTATCGTTTCATCTATACTCTGATGAATATTGGGTTTGAAGCAGTTTTTAAAATTTTTATTCAAACATGTTATCATGGGGCGAAGTTTGTATAATCTATCATAAGAAGAATCATTTTTCTTGGGTTCCTTTTCATTATCATTTATTTGTAAGTGACTCAAGATAAAGAGAAAATGGTTGAAGTTCATAATAGAACTGATGTATTGGTCCTTCAATTGATGGTTTTTCGACAAGTAGTCCCTATAAGCTGGAAGTTTTTTGATACCCACCAAGATATTTATACCAATAAATTTTAGTGATTCCTCTTTTGTGACAACAATTTTCTTATTGTTTTGTTGTTTTATATAAAGGTTAGTATGAACGACTGCATGATCCAAAAATTCTTCTGGTACTAGACAATGAAACAACTCCAATGGAGAACTTGCCTCTTCTGGAACGTTAGGACCACATTTTTCCCTAAACCATTTATCACAACGATGCATAGATTTAGATTCCCACTTCCCATCCAGATTTTTCAATCTTTCTGACAAGGGATCATCAATATCATAAAGACTTTCGTCAGCTTCGAAGGTGGTACTTGAGTCACTGACAATTGAAGCTTAATCTAAATCCGAGTCATCGTCAGAACAAAAACTGTCCTCGTATGACTCATCATTTGAATCGACGTCGGATTCTTCCATAATATTTTATATTTGTTTTTATTTCAACAAAAAACATACAATGAATTGAGATACAATGAATCGCTAGACCTTAGCTTGCTTTTATGTTTCTTTGATGAAAATAATAAAAAGAATGCAAAAAAAACCCTAGAAAAAATTGAATTATGTGTGGGTTGAAGGTATGTGATGATAAGCAATTTCTCAAATTATTCTGAAAGACAGTCAATAAAAATGCAGTTTATGGCTTTTATGCTTTTGCAGGAGAAACTCGCTTGGGGAAGTATATCCCACCTAGCGGCAAATAAAGAAACTACTTCGTATTCGTTTCAATTTGAAGCGGTTGATCTGAGGTAGAGTACAGAACTGGGAGAAAAAAAAGCCTAGGTGTATGACAGAGTCTGCAATGTACGACTAACAGTCGGCCATATTGGATCCGCTATTTTATGATTTGTGAATCTAACCTCAAATTTGTAATTAGTCACCACGAAAGGACAATCGAGTACAAAAATTCAGACTAAAATATGCAATACAATTATGTCTGATTGGTTGGTCTAAATGATTCAATTTCACAAAATTTAGACCGCCATCTTGGATCCGCTATCTTGAATTTTGCAAATCTTAGCTCATATTCGTGATCAGCATCCCCAACAACCCCTGTCCACCAATTTTAGTAGAATTTGATTGAAGTTCACTAATTTGGTCCGCCATATTGGATCCGCCATCTTGGATTTGAAAATTATAAAAATATAATCTCAGATTCGTGATCAGCGACCCCAAAAACCCCCGAGTACAAAATTTCAGGTCAAAATATGCAGTAGAAAAAAGCATGACTCAAAGGGTTAAAATAATTTAATTTGGTTGCTTTTAGTAATTTTATATTTTAATATATTTATAAGAACACTAATCATATGTTTTAAAGTATAAAAAAATTAGTTTCAATTAATTAATGTAAATATTTGAAAATGAAGCTATGCGGAGAGCTATCAGCCATATGTATGATCCCTGAAACTAAAAGAGATAGAGATCCAGAAATTAGCATGATAGTTTGTTGTAGTTAATTAATTAAAAAGAAAGTATTTAATTGATTATTTATCATATATTTCTATTCTGCATACTTCATAATGACACTTCAAATTTTTAATGACTGTCTTATAAAGACACACTTATACTTATATATTTCATAACTATAATAATCAATGGTTTAAAAGATTGAGTTGTTGTAATGTATTCTTAAAAATTAAAGGATAATTAAATGTTACTGCTCATTACTATTTTATAATCAAATATATTGATAGAAACAATTAGAACATCATTTTGAGTATATTAATGTCTGTTTCAGAATTGTTAACTCGATCGATGAAAGTCACTATTCTCCATTTTTTCATATCTCAGAAACTAAAAGAGAGATCTGAAAATTGATGTATATCTTTGTTATGTTTTATAAATAATATAGAAAGCTATCCCAAAACTCTTAGTTATTTGTTTCTTTATTTACTTAATGCAAAAGAATATCTTAGAATAGTCGAAAGACCTAATTTCTTATAAAAGTCATTTATCAAACTAATTTATATTACATTAAAATAAGCATAAAAAGTTTAATTCTAATACATTTAACTATTCTATTTTTTAAATATATTCATAAGAATAATAAGAATATATTTTGAAGTAATGAAAAAAAAATTAATTTCAATTTATTAATGTATATATCTGAAAATGTAGCTACGCAGAGAGTTATCAGCCACATATCTTATCTCTGAAACTAAAAGAGATAGAGATTTAGAAATTGGCATGATGGTTTGTTGTACTTAATTGATGAAAAAGAAAAGTATTCCAAACTCTGAGTACTTTACTTCTATTCTACATACTTTATGCTATTATAAAGATACACTTATACTTGTATATTTCATAAATACTATAATTAATGGTTTATAAGATTAAGTAGTTGTAATATATTCTTAAGAATAAAAGAATAATTAAATCTATTTTATAATCAAACATATTGATAGAAACAATCAAAACATCATTTTGAGTGTATTAATGTTTGTTTGAGAATTTTTAACTCAATCGATAAAAATTACTATTATTCATTTTTCATATCTCAAAAACTAAAAGAGATAGAAATCTGAAAATTGATATATAACTTTGTTATGTTAAATAATTAAAATAGAAAGTTAAAAATTTAATTTAAATGATTTTTATAGTATATTTAATAATAAAAACTTGAATCCTATTGCATTTAACGATTCTATTTTTTAGTATATTTATTGAAATAATTGGAAATTATTGATTGGTCTCAATAAGGATTCTAAATTTTTTTAATTTATCTTGAAGAAAGAAACTGTCCTTGTCTTTTAGTTTTAAATAGAGCTCTGAAATTCTTCATTTAAACTAGTAAAATATAAATATTAAAAGAAAAAAAGGTGATATTTGAATTATGTTTGTTAATAGAGCGTCAGTGGCGTAACCGGCTAAGGCGCACGCCTTATACGGTCTCTACACTTTCGCTCCAAGCGGTCGGGGGTTCGATTCCCGGTGAAAACCTGAAATTTTTTTCAGGCTTTTTTTCATCGGAAAAAGAATCTCTGAGTGCGATGGGTCAATGTTCCTGGCGTGGGTTTTCTCCTGGGGGAGTTTTCCCTGCGTCACAGGCGTGATAAGCCTGGGTAAATGCGGGAACCGACCGTAGAAATCTGCTTACCGACTGCTCTGGAACGCGGCAGTCTAAGATTTCTCGGGGATGTGGGCTATTAGGTAGCTTAGGATAAAGATATGTAGGACATAAGAAAATAGGAAAAAATGAAAATAGGAAAATGTGTGCTAGGAAACACCCTCACACAAAGGTGGTAAGGGTGCGGGTGCTAGGCCAAGTAAGGCTGCGCCCGGGCCAATAGGGCAAAAAAAAAAAAAAAAAAAAATTATGTTTGTTAATATTAAGTTCAATCTATTTGAATAAAAAAAATATAAATTACTATAATCATTTCATTGTATATCTTCAACAAACGCTCTGCAAGACACAATCGGTCATTCACATGATTCTTTATCTTGTCAATATGTATTTTTAACAAATTTATTGATAGGAAATCAGACATTATATGAAAAATCTTTCCAAATGTTTGATTTAGCAAGAGCCAACCTCTTAACTTCAGAACATTATTATATGCACACACATTTTTTAAAATAGCAAAATGATGTGAACATTGAACAAAATCTTCAGACGGTGGAAGGTTCTTGAAAGAAGAACATTCTAATTATTCTACATTATAGATTAACCTGCTAATAATTTAAGATTAACATACGAGTTTATCTCATTATAAATACTCATCGAATAGGAATCTTTGTAAGCATTTTGTTTTTGTTTGACTCCGTTGATGTAAATGTTAGTATTAAAAAGAATAGAATGTAATGTTGCTTAGCTCTACATAAGGGATATTGCCTGAACTCCATAGTAATCCATGAAAATTTATCTCAAGCCAATGATTCTCGCTTTTGTTTTTTTTTTCAAAAGAATTTTCCATGAATACGGTGGTTTGAAAAGATATACCGATAGCATAGCGTCTTCTTCAAGAGGAACGATTGCAACTTCTTCAAAAATAAACTTGTTTGAAGAAACTTTAAAGCTTGAAAATCCACCACGTATTTCATCTTCGCGACAGACCTTGCTGACTGAAGCGAACCAGAGAGTAATCGAGCACCCCTTCTTTTATTCATGCGGAAAGATTGGGTTGAAGGTGGAGGTAAAAGCTCAGCAGCTTTCTCCCCTCTACGCGTGCGCGCATACCTCCCACCATTTTACTCGATTCTTTGTCTATGTATATTTTTTCTATTACGACTTTATGCTAGATAATATAACAAACGGCAGGGACAGTTGTAAGCTATTGTATACTGATAGCTTGGTATACAAGGTCAGTAATATCCATATGTTTAAGATCACGAAATGAGACATCCATGAATTTGACACCTCTGACTACCCGCAGCCGCTCAACATTTCTCCAGCTAACAAGAAAATTGTTGGCCTGATGAAGGACGAATGCAACGTAAACATCATATTGGAATTTGTTAGACTAAGGAGTAAGATGTACAACATTAGAGTCCAGAATGAAAAGGCAATAACGAAAGCAAAAGGAGTAAAGAGTTCGGTAGTTTAGGCAACCATTACTTTTGATGATTGTCTAAAAACTAAAGAACCTTTAGTTCGCGAGCAGCGAAATATTAGGTCTCATAATCATCAACTGTGCACTGAGAAAGAGAATAAAATCGCTCTCAGTGCGCATGAGAATAAGAGGTATCTTCATAAAGAAACGATAGCTTTTATGGGGTTACTACCTCGCAAGACCACTAAATCCTAGAGTTGTACAGTCGGAAATTGAAGAGTAGGAAGCTGCTATCAAGTCCCAAGATCCGGAACTGGAGATACCTACCGAACCACCGAGACTTGAGGTGGGTGAAGTCGCTACTATTGAGGTGGGGAGAGCAAATGTCTGAACGGCCAAGCGTTATTCAGTTCGCCTCCTCAAGAAAATAAATACTTAAGAGGCGGTCGGAACCAAATCGGTGACTTAGTTCAGTGCTAGTAATAAATGCTTATAATAATTTATTCATTTATTAATATGGTAAAAATATAGTCATTTCCTCTAGTCATGTATATACAGAATAATTTAAAATAGTCAAAGCCACAAAAATATACAAAATATTGTTATAAAGCGCAAAATGCCACCTTACAATCGACACGACAGTTTTTTGCATGCGGTATATGTCAAATCAGTTTGATATTTGTAATAAATGCTTATAATAATTTATTTACTTATTCATATGGTAGAAATAAAGTCATTTCCTCTAGTCATGTATATAAAGAATAATTTGAAATAGTTTGAGCCATAAAAATATACAAAATATTATCGTAAAGCGAAAAATGCTGACTTGATATATACCGCAAGTCACCGATTTGGTTCCGACCGCCTCTTAAGAAAGCTCATCAGTCGACCAACAAAAAAGCAAGCAGTTGCAGAAGATCCAAGGTTTAATCATTACTTCAATTAAGGTAAGTATAATTTTTTTTAAAAATAATTAAGTTAAATGATTCATTTTTTCCAAAGTGATTTAGTAGTATTTAAATGAAGTATTAACATCGTATCAAGACAGTACCAATACAGTATTAATAGACTATCAATACAGTATTAACATATTATCAATATAAGGTAAAATACCCAGTCTCGGGACACTTTTCGGAGCAAGAAATCTTTTACAGGCTTTTTCACTAAAAAAATATGTAA
Organism: Anastatus disparis; assembly: GCA_017163975.1. Classification (NCBI taxonomy): domain Eukaryota; kingdom Metazoa; phylum Arthropoda; class Insecta; order Hymenoptera; family Eupelmidae; genus Anastatus; species Anastatus disparis. The sequence goes on from JAFFSR010000325.1 coordinate 1,566,575, forward strand.
TATATATTAAATAATTGTCTTTACTGCATGTATATGCTTAATTTTAACATTGTTTTACTTAAAGCAAATGCATTTTGATATACCACGGATATAATCATATTAATAAAAGAAAACAGTTTTTGCTGCAGTATTAGGAGATATCTCTTAGGTAATCTGGTATATTGGGACAAACTATGGACCAATGTCGGAACGAAAAAACTTTTACATTGGATGTTGGAAAAAATTAAGAAAAAATTGTTTATAACGTATTTATTTTATATTATTTATTGTATGAAATACTTGTAGATAGTCTATTTTTTTTAATATCACATTTCAACATAAATAAAAATAAACCAAATTTAAAGTTTAAATTTAGAGTATTATATATTAAATATTTCTACATATTTCAATATTGTTTTTAACATAAATTTCAAAATTAATAAGAATAAAATTTTAAAATATTAAATAATCATGACATATTTTCTTGTTTTATTTTTCTTTTTCTTTGTAATGCTTGCATCTCATGATCAAGCAACAAACATTCTATTTCTTCTGATTTCGTTGTTAAATTCTTTTGTTTCTCTAACAATTCAACAAAATTTTCTTTATTTTTTTCTAATTTCATAGTTTTTTTAGGAGTTTTAGTTCTGAATTTATATTTTTTTTATTATCTAACAATATTTTTTTATTCTCTTGGAAAACTTTTTTAGCATTATACTCTATCTCTTTTATTTTTCTCAAGTTCTCTCTATTTTGTTTATTTTTCAAAACGTTTTGTTGTTTGAACACTTTTTGTTCCTTCTTTACTTTAAGAATTCCTAAAAAGTCATCAACAACTAATACTTGTGAAACATTTTCTGGTTTATTTTTTTTAGCCTTTTTTATTTTGACGTTTGGTAAAGCATAAGCTTTTTTGAAATCCAACGAAGTAACTGCATCATTTTCAGTAAGTACAGACTTTGATTTCTCACAGATAAATTCATTTTGGAGATCCACTGCATTGTTCTCATCAACTAAACAATCATCTTCATATTTACATTTCATTCTTTTGCTACAGAGATTATTTGGTTCATTTATTGTAACTTGTACGTTGTCTGCAGTACTTATGTAAGAAACATCACTTTGACTATTATTGGTCCTTGATAAATCTTAAATATCACCCAAAACAATTATCATTATTAAAAAATCAAATAATAATTTAATAATTTATTTTGCAACTACATACTTTCAAAATTATTTAAATATACATCTGAATCGTTGGTATGTAAACCCTCATTTTCATCAACTGAATCTTTATTATCATTTATGCTAGAATCACAATTCATAGTGGCTTCAGGTACGTAAGCATTATTCTTTTCACTTAGAGACATCTTATTTTCTGTAAAATCTCTATTAATACTAGAATCATTATTTTCTACTAAATTAACCTTTTCAATTTCTAAATATTTATCAATCTTTTCAAATGGATTTTTAGGAGCATATCAATTTATTTTAGAAAGATTACTTTTCTCTGTAAAAATAAATAATGTAATATCAAATTAATCAAATAAAATATGGTGTTCAACAGCAACTGTTACTTTGTACATAGTTTGAAAACTTACCAAGACGATCATCTGTAGTTGAAGATATACTCTCACATTCCACATTCTTATATTCTTCAGGAATAACAGCTATTACAGTTGAAGTTATTCGATTGCCATAATCATAAAAAAACTCAATATCCTCCTCCGGTGAACTAGATTTTTTTACAATGTTCTCAATATTAGAAAAAATATTTTGTTCGAAACTAATATTTTGGCCTTCTTCATCGATACCATCAATATTGATTATTTCTGCATTTTCAATATTATCTAATTTATCAGTACTTGTTGAAGGTATACTCCTTTTAGATATATTATTAGTTGGAGTATCTCTAATATTATCTGTAAAATAATAGAATACTTAATTATTACTTTTAAGAAAATAGTTAAAGAGATACTATCATTAGTTTCTGAATACAAGCTAAATATAATATTAATTAAACTCTACGTACCAGACAATCTTTTCATTTTAACTCAACTGTTGAATAGTTCCTCGTACTTAACATCTCCACTCCAAGGCTCATTGAGGTCATAGTTCTCAAACTCTTTAAGAAGATCTGAAGGTAATATATTTTGTCCAAAAAACTGCAAACGATTGTAACTATCTGAATAACTTTTTTTAATTTCATAAGTGGAAGGCATAACTTTTTTATTTTTTTTATTTAAAATATTGTAGTTTACAGCTTGTGAATCAAAAGCAAATAAACTACAAGCTTTAAATCCATTTCTTATGCAATTTGACAAATTAATGCTATCTAAAGCTAATTTTAACACTTCAGGGAACGTACACTTTTGAAAATTTACAATGTTATTGTCGATTCTCCATTGTCTGAGAGTGCTCTTATAGGCTTCTTTTGATGGATGAAAAACTGCCACATCCAAAGGTTGTATAATGTGAGTAGAATTTGGAAACAATACCACTGTCTCTATTTGATTTTCTTTGCAGAATTTCATTAAAGGCAGTGTAATATGAGACTTGTGACCATCAACATATAACACAACAGGCAACTCTATGTTATTATTTTTAATCCCTTTCATAAGCACATTGACAATAAAAGAGTAAAAACTCTCTGCTGTCATCCAACCCCGTTCTGTGTTACCAACTGCCCAGCCTATGGGAATGTTTTTTAATACCTTTTTTTTAGGAGTTGTTTTGAGATCATATAAATCATAGGTGGAGACATTTCTCCTGATGCTGAAGCGACAAATAACACCGTGAGACATGCTTTTTCATTACTTCCTACAATCTGGTAGACTGATTTTGAACCTTTCTCTGCGATCACAGTGTTGTCTTTTAGGACCAGCATAAAATTAGATTCATCTAAGTTGAATACTCGAATGGCATCGATTGATAATACATTTTTTTTTTTAAGTACTCTATCACATAAGCAAACCATTCTTTTAAATCCTTCTCAGTAACCGATACTCTGGTAGAGGTTAAATTTTGAGCCATTCTCTTGCTTAAATTATTGTGTCTGCGTATAAAGGCCATGTACTAGTGTCTACCAGGTCCGTTATTCTTGAAAGGATTTTTTCGTTTATTTGCTGTTAAAAATGTTTGCACACTATTAAGGAGACGAGTTTTGTTTACTGGAAATCCTATTCCAGCACAATAAACTATCCACTTGGCTATTTCATCCTCTTCACTTTCTGTTAATACTGTTGTAGGTCCCATTTGACATTCAATTTCTGAAAAGCATTTTAATTTGGAAAATAATGTACTCTTTGGTACTCCAAAATTCTCTGCAGCCTCTCTTATTGATAGATCTTTGTCGATTGCTCCGAAGGCTAGTTTTTCTTTAGATTTCTTTAGATACTTTTTTTCTTTAGATTTCTTGTTCTTAATTTTCTTAAGCTTTGTTAATTTTTTTTTTTACATTTTTCTATCTTTTGTACCAACATTTTCTTGAGAATTGTACTTCTTAGATATAACCTCTACTTTTCTTTTGATTTTTGCCATTTTTGAAATTTATTATCATCTGCAATATAAACAAATAATTGAATATTCGCATGTCATTTGTATATATTAATTATTAAGATTAAAATACAACTTATAATTACTATTACAATACTTACACGAAAAGTTAAAAATATTTGAGGTTAGAAATATTCTTTTTGTGACAAACTGATACAATTTTCAACTCACGTACTTTACACAAAACCTTAATTAATGTTTTTAATTTATTTAATCACTTTTTTATACAATGGTAACAGAAGATTGATGAAAAAATAACCTCAGATATAAAAAGTATTGGTCGCATCCTGCAACTACCATGCGCTTTAAAGGCGCATTGCAAAGTCTGGACAATCATGCCAATTTGTCCCAATACTACATATTTACATCAAAGATGAGACCTATGTCGAGACACATAATTTTTCGATGGATAATGTAAGTTACATAGCTAAACTTTTATTCAATTTCATTCTTATTATAATAACAATCAGTTAAAACTTTAGTTTATTGGTTTACAAAAATTAATTACTTATTTCCTGCAAAAATTGATTATCTGAATTTCTATAAATCGCAAATCAAATGATAAAATTTTCTCAGTTCAAATAAAAATATTATTGTTTTCTCTTTTATTATAGATTTATAATATAAATTTAGAAACTGTTATTATATTTTAAAAGTTAAGAGCAGGTCGTATATCTCTGTCCTTTTCTAATCAAAGAATTTATTTTTTTGCAAAAACTAATAATTGTAGCAAAAAATAAGGAGTTAGCCCCATTTCGTATAATAAAAAGCAAGATTTTCTTTGATGAGGAAAAATTATTTTTATCGATTTGTTTTGAAGAAAACCTTGAAAAACTTAAAAAATAGAGGTTAAGATGGACAATTCAGTTTTTCAAAGTTTTCTTAAAAACAAAGCGATAAAAATAATTTTTCCTCATCAAAGAAAATCTTGCTTTTTATTATACGAGATGGGGCTTTCTTCTTATTTTTTGCTACAATTATTAATCTTTGTGAAAAAATCAATTCTTTGATTAGAAAAGGACAGATATACTCGACCTCCTCTTAACCCCTAAATAAAGTTAATTATATGAAACTATTATTATTTATTGAAGATTTGTCTATAATCAAAGTAATTATTTTTTGTTGTCCTGCCATAGGTCTGGGTTTTCATTTTGTCATGAGACTGGGTATTTTACCTTAGTATTAATACAGTATCAATAAGGTATCAATACATTATCAATATAGTATCAATACAATATCAATACATTACATATATAGTATTAATACAGTATCGATACGGTATCAATACAGTATTAATACTGTTACAATATAGTATTAATACAATATTAATACAGTATCAATACAGTATTATTATTATATCAATACAGCATCGATATAGTATCAAAACATAATCAATATAGTATCATTGCAGTATCAAAATAGTATTAATACAGTATCAATATGGTATTAATACAGTTTCGATACATTATCGATACAGTGTCAATAGTCTTGAATTGAAAGTTTTATTAGTTTTTACTACAAATTTTTTTATCTTCGTTACATAATAAAAATGGACATCCCCAAACTGAATGCAATCGCTAGAGGAGGATTTTTCCCAATTTAAAAATTGACTGAACTCATAAAGGATAACGAGTATATGGTCACAAAATTAAGACAGGTGAATACTCGATATGGACTCAAGATTTTGACAGGATTGGGTGATGAAATGCAAATTTTCTTACCTAAGAAAATATCCGAAGTCTTTGAAAAAGACGAAAAATTTTTAAAAGAAATGCAGAGTACTGCTAATAAATTTAAACTTTTCATAGTATACAATGAAGGTCATGCCCTCGAATTTTCTAATGCTTAGTGCGTATATGCGTGTAAGTATATAATAGATGAATAGTGATTAATGTATAAATAAAGAAATACGGTATTATATTAAATTTAATTTTTAACTTTAAAAAGTGTATATTTTATTTCAAACTATTAATATACATTATTAAATACATTTTCCTTCAATTCAAATTAAAAAGAAAATTATGATACATAAATTCGTATTCTTTGATTAATAATTTTTCTACAAATTACACATTTTTGAACAATGGATGCGCAATGGCGGCAACTACTCCAGGGTTCGCAAGGTACAAATGCAACTTTTACTTCATTATTAAGACAAATTTTACATCTATTGATATTTTCTTCAGCAGAATCATTCTGACAAGGTATATCCCGCATAAAGCGACAACGGCCATTCCACTTTTCGTGCTCTAATAATGGATTGTCATCGATATCCCATCTACGTATTTCTGTAGAACATTCAAAGCAACGGACTTATCTATTTCACCAGTGTAGTAAAATCCTGCTGTAGCTAAATCTTCAGGTATTAAAAAACTCAAAGGCCAATTTTTAAAACTTTTAAGGCGGTTTTGCTGTATTCTATACATGATGTCTATTCAAGATAACGTTAAATTATCTGTAAGTTTTTTTATCCTTCATAAATTAATTATCGTATTCCGACAAAATATTTATTGTGCATCTGCTTTATTGATTCAACTATTGTGAGTATTGTCGAAACCAAGCAACTTCACCAATACTTCATTTCCACGTCTTCTAAGAATCTTCTCTACAAGATAGTAATCCGGATATTCTACGCTTTGTAATTCTTGTTTGTAAAAACCTCCAGCTATTGGTTGACCTTTGTAATCCTGCAAGAGAAAAGTAACTGGTTTTGTTTTTTGAACTTGGTGTACAGTAAATATTTCAGTGGACCAGTTGGGTGTGTATCCTTTTTTGAATACTTGTTTCAACTTGCTTACTCGTACTTTATCATCAACTTTGAACTTTGGTTTCTTTTCTATTAAATTAACATCACGCTCGAATCGTCGAAGAACTTCCGCTTCGTTTCCAGTTGTAACATCTTTCGGTTTCATATCAATAGTCCGATGCTTCTCATCATTGTACTTGTCAATCAAATTAGAGATAATATCAATCCACTTATAGTTACCACATAAACTAAACTGTTTCCACATTTTGTTTTTGAGCGTGCGATTAAAACGTTCGCAAATAGACGCCTTGAGATTACTATACGTCGAGTAGAGATTGATTTTATATTGTTGCATGAGATTCTGAAAATTGGTATTATAGAACTCCTTTCCTTTATCTGTTTGTAAATTTGGTGGTACTCGATTTTGACGCAATACAGACTTCATAGCAGCAGAAACATCTACGCCAGTTTTTTGTTTCACAGGAACAGCCCATGCATATTTGGAAAAAATATCTATAACTGTAAGCATGTATTTGTAGCCTTTGTTTTCTCGAAAATGAGGTTGCATCTCTACCAAATCAGCTTGCCATGTCTCGTCCACACCTCGCACATCAAACTTCCGACGAGGATAATTACGACGTGTTGGCTTGTGAATTTCTTCTACTACTTTTTGACTTGTTCCATCTATGGTTATCGATTAACTGTTTTGCAATAACAGTGATAATGCCTCTTTTATAGTCTCAATTTCCATCTGGCTTTGTACGAATTTCTTATCTGGCCCGTCTCTATGCACCTCTACAATTTTATCTAGGTTATTGAGATCACTTCTTAAACTAGATATTGAATCTAATAATCTTTGAACTTCCAAACGTACGACACGCTGCAAAGTATCTAAATTTACAGCTTCATTAAGTTGATTAAGTGATGCGAGATTACAAAGTCTCTTATTCTCCAAGTCATACTGACCATCAGATGTGATTTCATATCCAATAACTGGAGGTCCTCGACTACCTTCGCTTCGTTTAAGATTACGTCCAAATACATCAACGCTCATTTTGATAATGTATGGTGTAGATGTCTACACCTTAATATATATAGCTACCTTCACGCAACTATTCGATAATTGAATGTATCTCATTTGTATGGCTAGGGTTTCCAGCTTCTCTTTCAGCAATGAGTAATCGAAGTCTATCAATGAGTATATATATGTATATCATCCGAGTATATGTAATCCATTCTCGTATCTCTTCTTGCAATTTTATATCGAGGTAACGATCCTCCTCTTTTTGAAGCGATAACTTCTTATGGGACGGTGAGTTGCTTAGGAATTCTGACAAAAATTTAAGATCAAATTTTAAGCTAGTAAAATTTAAATTTTCAGCTCGTAAAACTTAAATTTTAAGCTCGTAAGACTTAAATATGTAAACAAAAAAAACTAAGGCCTGAATATTAGTGTGGTTATGAAAAAAATGCATATAGAAAATGCATGTCTATTTCACTTATATATATATTGCAACGATTATTCATAATCGTGCAGACAGGTCATTCAAATCTCCCGCGAGGCACGATAGTAACAGGCTCAACCGCCAGGTGCCGTCAGTTTTTGCTGCTCCCGCAAGAGGAACAGCGAGCTCGGGTAGATATAAGAGCTAAGCCTCAACGAAGAGGCGAGGCATTGGGTACTGTGCTCTCCCTCTCTCTTAGCCGAGTGCGCTCGCTGGCCTAGAGAGAGAAAGCAGTATACAGTACTGGCTTTCTTATATGAGGCTCCTAGGCCTTATAAGAAAAGCCACTCTCTCTCGCTCGCTCTAATGTATCAAACCATTAGAAGCAAGTCGAGACGCAATTAATCTTTGCCGAGTGTGCTCGCTGGCTTAGATAGAATGCGACCGAGAGAACCGCCAATGCACTTCCGCACCGCCGTACCGCCGTACCGCCCGTCCTGTATATATTAGATTAGTTTAACTTAATATAAGATCATATTAGTTTGTACTACCGAGCCGCCGTACCGGCCGTTTTGTAAATAGTAATTCTTATTAATTCATTATTAACTAATATTTGATATTAAGGGTGATGTCCACCGAACCGTTATATACTACCGAGCCGCCGCGCCGATCCGTATACAAGACATTCTGTCTAAGATTAGTTCATAATAACTTTAAGGTGTTTTCCACCTATTATAACCGTAGCATTAAGTTAGTATTAAGGGTGCTTCCCACCGATTGCCGCCACCGGAAAGAGGCAAGCTAAGATTTCTCTAACCACGTGTGGTTGTCGCGTATTAGAGAATCACAGGCCTTCAGCCATATTCCGTGTCACCGCATTAAGGGTGTAGTCCACCCATCGTTATATAGAATAGTTTATTAATATTATAATTATTATAGCTTTGTTCGTTTATTATCATCCAGGCCGTTAACCGTCGTTAGTCTAATTCGACTAATTATTAAAGATAAAGTTTATTTCTATTACTTTTGATTTCATTTATTTTTATCGCCAACAAGAGGCGCATAAAAGCCGTCAAGAGGCTTATATTAAATTCAATCTTTATTTCTTTGTATCTTGCGTACACATATTAGGTTAGTTATTTTTGGTTTATATAATTTAGGTTAGTTTATTACTTTTCATTATTATTGTTATACGTCGTTGTAGTATATGAGTTTCAGAGTACAATAAAGCCCTGGTACTCCCTAGTATAAACAAACGTGTCAACCCGTTTACTATCCTTATCTTTCCACCGTCCGTCCTAACCGACCTCCTGCCTCGAACCCTGGTCACTCACTGAAGCGTCTGGCAACAGGAGGTAAAGACGTAATATTTCCCACCCGCGGGAAATAAAAACGTTACAATATATATATATATATATATTTTTATATATATATGGGTGTGTGTGTGTGTGTGAGAGAGAGAGAAAGAGAGCAGGCACATATTTAACTCGTAGGCACGCCTGAAGTATACAAAAATGACACCCGAGAACTTTTAGAGTTTATATGTCGAACCTTTTTCAATCATAGTTAACCAAAATTTTAAAATAATTTGCAATATAAAATAAAAGATTTATCATTAAATATTTGCATTTCTTAGATCGCGAGTATTACCGCGAATTTTCATTAGCAAAAATCGGTCAAGTTTTACATAAATTATGTCAAATAATTATTTATTTCATTTCATGAAAAATCGTCGGATTTCTTTCATTCTAATTTGTTAAACTTAGTAGATAAGCTCTTATATTGGAATAAAAATTGCTAATTATGAAATTTTGATTATTGCAAATAATTTAGTTGAAAATATTTACTCGAGTTGGAAGAAGAAAAATCATTCAAATAGACTCGGTGAGTACAGTGCAGCTATTGTGTTCACCCTGTGGTATCAAAGAATATCGGCAAGAGAAAGATATATATATATATATATATATATATATATATATATATATATATATATTATATCGTCGCCTCTAACGAAACATATTTCAATTCTCAGTCGAAAACTAGCATGATTCACTTTTGCGGCGAAAAGTAGCACAATTGACACCCTTTGCTGCTAAGAGTAATTCAAATTATCTCGCGAAAAGTAGCACATTTTAACACTATCCCTTGAACAATAATACATGTTAGCGATACCTTGCGATGACTAAATAGCCAAATGTGCTCGTTTTTGCGGCCACTTTTCAAATATCCAGCTTTTCGTTAAAGCCGACTGCAATTTTTGCAAGATTCTTAGATAATATACAATGTGAAAATTGTATTTCTTACTATTGCTACCATAAATCAATTGTTACTCTTATAGAATCTAATAATGATAGTGAGAATGTAGATGAACCAAGTGTTAATATTCATGAATGTTAATTATTTTAATTAAATGATTTTTTGTAAATAACTACAAATTTATATTTAATATTGATTTCAATGTGTATATCAAAAATATAATTAAATAACTATTTATAAGAAATCTTCTTTGAGTCTTAATATTTTTTTTGGGTGGCTCTTTCTTATTGGACCTCACTGTATATATATATATATATATATATATATTGCGACGATGCTATTTCAAGCATCGCGCTTAAACCGGGTTCTGCGTTCAACCGCTACGAGGCGTTACTCCCGCAATGGGAATAGCGCGCTCCAGAGCATATGAGTCGGCAAGACGGCCGGCTAAAACGGACTCTCTCCCCTCTCCCTATGTAGAGAAGTTATGCTTTACATAGTGAGAGCTCACCTACGTGTTTCAATGTGTACAAGGGGGATTCCTATACACATTGCAGACCGTTCTTACCTGGGCTTAGCTTGACTAAGTTTTCCATCTATTCCCAGTAAATATGTATATGGGGGTTTCCTATGCATAGTTTCCTATCTCTTACCTCCACCCTTTCGGTCGAGGTAGTTTCTCCGCCAGTCGATGGAGTCCGCGACTAGCTCATCCTCTCCTCGTCTACCCTGAGGCTTGGAGGTAGCATTATCATGTCTTCCTGCGACACGGACCTACTTCCAGTCTATACCGGGTGTCATCGAGACATTGCTCGTATTATCTGCCGCCGGTAAAGTAGATTCTGACCGTAACCGCCGTCGATAATATCGTAGCCTGTATATAGTTTATTATCTTTCCTTTATTAAGAATAAGATTGTTAAAAACCGCGTCACCGTTAAAAATAAATACCGACCGCCAGAAAGAGATCAATTAAATCTCGTAACCTGTAAATAGTCTACCTTTCTTTTATCCTAGTTTGTAACCGATACCGTTCGGAATTTATTATTAAATATAATCTTTGTTAAGCCACGTTGCCAGTAAAAATAATACCGACTGCTCAAACATATAATTTAACCTTAGTTTATTCATATTTTTGCGTGCTGCCGTTTCCGGCCAATTTTCCGAGATTATCATTTGGTTAAGTAACCTTGTATTAGTTTTAAGTTCAAATCAATAAATGCAAAGAATATTTATTGTGAAAAATATAAAATGCACGACTCATACTCATTTGCCAGTTCCGCTAAACCTGTCCTGTAAATCCGCCCCGTCATTTACCGCTTTAGTTTTTAAGATTTGTTATTTCATCAATTTAATTATTATTTAAACGCAATAGTAAATTTCTTTTTCCTTTAATTGCAGTTAACTTTTCATTCTTAAACTCATTTTTATTTTTATTATTGAATTCAGTAATTTCAATTTAGTTTATAAGTTTTGATCTTTGGCTTATTCGAACCACCGACCGACCATCTTCCAGCATCAACCCTCAGGTAAAAGTAAAAGTCTGATGCCACCGACGTCAACGGGTTGTCTAAAGCAACCGCCCGAAAAGCCAAACGTTACAATATATATATATATATATATATATATATATATATATGTGTGTGTGTGTGTGTGTGTGAGAGAGAGGGAGAAAGAGAGAGAGAGTAGGCACATATTTAGCTCACATATATGTGTGAAATAGACATACATTTTCTATATGTATTTTTTTCTTAACCACACTAATATTCAGGTCTTAGTTTTTTTTGTTTACATATTTAAGTTTTACGAGCTAAAAATTTAAATTTTACGAGCTTAAACTTTGATCTTAAATTTTTGTCTGAATTGCTAAGCAGCTCACCGTCCCATAAGAAATTATCACTTTAAAAAAATTTACGTACAATAATTTCAACCTACAATAATTAAAGTTATCACTTCTGTCGGTCAGTCCTACGACTGCCACATTTTTTTTTATAAATAAATGAAGCTGGGGCTTTATTTATAACTTTATCGAATTTGCTATTTGAATATTCTTATAGCTGTGTTCGAAACGAAGAGTTAAAGACTTACGAGGAGAGTATCAGACCTCCGGATCACGGATTTTGCTCAAACTTTGGGATAAGTTTTAAGATGTTAAAATATGAAAGGAAACAGAATTTTAGACCCCAACGCTCAATATTTCCCTAGTTACAGGCAATTAAAGAAAATCACTAAAAAAGTTACTAGATTTTCAAACGCTTACAGTTCCTTAGCATTGATACTTAGGAGCATGAAACTTTTTTTAAATGAAAGCTGAGCTCAAATCCTTTCGAAATAGTAGTTATAGCATGTCAAAATATTATTTTTTCCCAAAGTCATAGCGTAATAAACATTAGACCCAATTTCAGCTTTTTTTATTAATTAATGTTTTAAAAAGAAAAATCAGGTCCAATATTTATCACGCTCTAACTTTGGGAAAAAATAATATTTTGAGATGTTATATGTGCTATTTCGAAAGGATTTGAGCTCAGCTTTCATTTTAAATAAGGTTTAAGCTTCTAGCTATCAATGCTAACGAACTATATGCGTTTGAAAATCTAGTAACTTTTTTAGTGATTTTCTTTAATTGCCTGTAACTAGGGAAATATTGAGCGTTGGGATCTAAAATTCTGTTTCCTTTCATATTTTGACATCTGAAAACTTATCCCAACGTTTTAGCAAAATCCGTGATCCGGAGGTCTGATACTCTCCTAGTTAGTTAAAGACTTATATTTTAAAAATCTATGATAAGATTTTTTTAAATGTGACTCTTTATTATTAAAACTAAAATATTAATAATCTACAAATAATAACGTCTAAGTCGGAGTCGTGGTTGGGATGCTTATCTTTGCGCGTGAGGAAAGTTAGCAAAGGACCCTGTTTTAATAAAATTCGTAAAAATTAACCGTATCTCCGTAAATAATAGACCGAATTTGATGTTTTTTTTAATCTGGGATACCTTGAAAAATTATTAATATTGGTGCAAATTGTTTTTCAAAATAGGGTGTGTTTAAGTTAAAATAACTGTACCTAATACGGACAACTTTAACGCAAATGATTGTTGCGCTCACTAAATTAATATTTTTAGACTTGTAACGTCTTATTTTAAAGCTAAAAGAAAGAACTTTGAAATGAGATATCATGAGTTTAATTACGATTAATATTTACGAAATGCGCGGGAATGTACGTAAATGTTGTAAATGAACTTACCTTATTATTCCTCGTAATTATTACATTTGGAACCTGAAGACAAGCTTAATTGAAATTTTTATTGTTTTTATATTTTAACTAATTATTATAATTAATTTTTGGTTTTAATAAATGAAGAAATAATCAATAATTGCAAAAATTTTAATAGTAATAATAAAAATTGCTATCTCGTTTTTTTTACTTTTCTTTTATTTTCATGCAAAAAAATTTTTTCATCATTAAATATATTTTTATTTTCTTTCTAAAATTAAACTTTTTTTATCGCTCTCAACAACTTTACATAGGTTTCATTAAGCCCCCAATCAATGTCCTCAAAATGTTTCAATTGATTGGACTATAATAAAATAAAAACATTATTATGAATTAAAAAGTTCAATTTTTTATAATAGAATGTGTATGTATGTAGGCGTGTACGTGTGTGGATTTGTATACATATGCATGTATATATCGACGGTGGCTATGACCGTATCAACATGAAAAAACAAAACATAATTACAATAAAAAACTAACTACGGAAGAAAACAAAAAATTAAGTCAACAATTATAAAACAAAATTAAATGCTATTTTCATTGCTTTTGAAAAAAAAGTCAAGAGCAATATCTCGAGCTTTTATCAGCGTTGCTCTTTCCGCACATGAAATTTGATTTACATCTTGACTATACAATCAAGCATGGTTTGGGCCATACAAAGAACGTTTTCAGGAGAATAAAACTAAAAATAAATAAATCAAATAAACGATCTTATTTCAATGAAAATTAAACGGTTACACTCGTACAATCGATATAGTTATTGTTTATATTCGTTCGGAATTGTTTCGCTCATTATTCTAAGCATAGCATTTTTTGAGTGGTGGAGGCCCCTTTCACGCTCGTAATAGCGAGAGAAATTATTCCTGAGTTGCTCGTAATAGCGAGAATTAAGTGTAAACAAACTGTTTTTGGATAGCATAAAATTCGTAAGAGTATATGGCGCTGTTATGAAAGCATAGGATATTACTTATCAACTTTGGATACGTAAACTAAATGCTTTATTGGCATGAATTTTTTCTCAGTGTATATATTCAGCTTTTTTTTTCTCTGTTGCTCATACAGCAGTTTAATTCGCGCTAGTAGTTAAATGTACTCACACATTTATAAACAAAGTAAAAATATGAGAAAATAAGAGAAAGAGAGAGAGAGAGCAAAAAATATATATATGATTGCAATGTGATACTTCAATATCAACCATAGTATATTTAACGCACACATCTTCAAAAGTGTATATAAACTGTAAGATAGTATTATGATCATGATCATTCTATTATATATACAATTTGATCAATGTAAATTTTCATGTATTGAGAAAATTAGGGTTAAAAAGCATTTTATCATAGGCTAATTGTATTTAAATAAAAGTAAAGCATTTAAGCTTGATCCATATAAAGAATATCAGAAGATGTTGCTATTTCTTTCCATCTTATACGTTGGCGTGATATAGTAATAAGAAGCTATACCCGACATATAAGACGTAAATTAATAAGAATAAATGTACGCGCTTGAATGTGCGCAGATACGCGCCCTATTGTGATGTACGATAGCACACATTCAAGCGTACATGTAATAGTATATAGTATAGTATGTACAGTCAACGGAAACATATTCTATGATAGTTCTTTTTCTGTGATTTTAAAATAACGCGACATTATTGGATGATTCCGACAGTCCGCTCATTTTTATTGGTTAATTTTTAAATGTGGGAAAAAGAATTATCATAGAATATGTTACCGTCAAGCGTACAACGAATATAAATGCTTATAGAAGCGTACTCTTTAGGGTGTATTGGCTATGCAGTCTGTGCCAAAAGTTAGTTTTTTCGATAGTTGTTTATATCTTTTTATAGAAATTATTTATTAGATTTTTATCTTAATAACTTATTAGATAATATTGAAACAATCATTTCAAACCTTGTTTTATTTAAATATAATGAATTAATAATAAGTTATAACATTTTTAATTTTATAACTCTTGCACAAATCTAATGTAATTATAATATACGGAATGTAATTATAATTTCAAAAATGATTTTATTCTACAACAACAAAGTTTATTTTGTTCAGTTTCAAATTTAGAATCTATTCACTAAAACATAATATATATATATATATATATATATATATATATATATGTATATCAAAATTTTATATGTATAGATATACAAACAATGTTAAAGTGTTACCCAGGTTTTCGGACGAAAAAATTAACCCAGAAGAATTCTTCTATAAGCGTCTATCTTCTTTGGTATGTAGAATATATTAATGTATCCCTTCTACTGAGTAGAAGAGGAGGACAGCGTCAGCGGCGGCTAGATCGATGCTTAGCTAGATCGAAGCCGAATCGATGTACGGCACTCTTTGGCCTGCTTACTTCAAATAATCTAATCTAATTGAAATATAATTTTGGTTTGAGAGTAAAGTTTCTCTGGTTGTATTCACAGATCCGCGAGAAGTCGGGTATAAAATCCTGAGTTCGCGTCGGTAGTGAATACAACGAAATATTTCCTTTCTAAATATTTCACTTTGTAATTATCCGTTGTCGAATTGGTAAAGTTTCGATTTAGTGCTTCAAAATACATAGAAATTAATAATTAAAAGTTCGTTTTTTAAGTAAGATTGAATAAACAAAATTATTACCTTTTATTTTATTCACTTTGTATTAATTTCAATGAATAATTAAAATAAATTGAGTTGATATATCATTTAAATTGAATGTGTAAAATAAAGTAAATCTTAACTATCAGCAGTGCCGGATTTAGATTTGTTGGACCCTGGGGCACAATTGATGTGGGGGCCCTATGTGAGGAATTCAAAATTGGAAAATAATTTGTACTAGTTACTAAATACAATATTTTTTGTCCTCAGGCCGCAAAATAAATTTTTGTGTCCTCTATACGGAGCACAAAATAGTGTATTCTTGTCCTAGGCCGCAGAAGAAAAATGTGCATATTTAATGTATTATTTTGATAAAAGTTTGCAGAAAAACGTTCTCGACGTTGCTGATTCTTGGAATAGAACTAAATGAACTGCTCGCTTCCCTCAATATCGTTATCCTTTTCCTACATATACTATACTGGATATGCGTTAACGAATAACGTGGACTCAATTTTCATGTATATTATGAAAGAAAAGGAGAGAGCAAGAGAAAGACATAGTTACAAGTTTCGCGTGATAAAACTTTTTTTTTTCTTATTTAGATAGTATTTTTCAATTATGATTTTTATAGTTTATCTTCGTTTTATATTTTGTTGTATTTTTGTTTAATTTTTACATTATATTTTAACAATAATTAGTTGTTTTTATAATCGAATTTTTTTTATTCTATTTTTTTTTCTTTTTTTAAATAATATTTTTTAATTATAATTTTTATAGTTTAGCTTTATTTTATATTTTATTATATTTTTGTTTAAATTCAATGTTATATTTTAATAGTTATTAGTGGTTTTTATAATCGAATTTTTTTTATTGTATCTTTTTATTGTATTTTAAGAATTATTAGTTATTTATTGTTTATAATTGAATTTTTTTAATAAATTTTTTTATATTTTAAGAATTATCAATTATTTTTTTATAGATGGGGGGCTCCGCCCCAGCTTCCGCTTAAATGCCTTCGGGCAAAAAATAGTATATGTAGTCACGGCCATAAACGTATCATTCTTGCTCGTGCAGCTGGAGCGGCCTCGCTACGCTCGGCCCCTCAGCATGCACTCGCCAAGAATGATACGTTTTGCGGCCTTGACGCATAATATACTATTTATTTATAACTCTTAACTTTAACCAATTAAAAATTATTAATTTGATGTACGTAAATTTGCTGAAATATTTTAACTATGATAAAAAATCAGTATGAGGTGAAACATATTCTTACAAGGTACAAGTTATACATATAAATTTTTATATAGGTATTCTCATTTTTAGTAATTTTTTAGTGTAGCATATGCTATTCTCAAAAGTTTTAATCTTTAAATTCAATAAGTAAAGACAAAATCAGATATTTATTAAAGATTTTACGAACAAATCTCGAAGAAAAATTATTTTTAAAGAATCTCCTGATATAATGACTATTCTGTTTTTTTTACAGAACTGAATCAAAACCAGAGAAGAAAAAAACTAACTTCGAAAAGATCAAAAAAGAATATGTTTCGAGCACGAGACTGTCTGTTAGCTCATCATCAGTAAGATATAGACAGCTCTATCTTAAACACATTAGATGTTATAATAAAAATATACTAGTACCAAACGGTACATTTTAGTCAAGAAAATGGTTATATGTATCATTATAGATTGTAAATGTTGCTTGCAAGATGCGATACTTTCTCTAGTTAACAAGGCAACAATTAATAATTTTAAAATAATTTTAAAATAATTTTCCTTTGAGATTTGTTCAAAAAACCAGTAAAATCTTTAATAAACATATAAAATAATTCACGAATAGTAGATTTAAAGTATTAAAAGAACAGATATATTTTGTGGGGGCCCTTGACTGGTGGAGGCCCTGGGGCCTGTGCCCCAAGTGCCCATAGGTAAATCCGGCACTGACTATTAGTAAATTTTCTAGCATATTTATTGACTTAGTGTTGAATTAGTTACCAAACAATTGAAGGCCTAGATGCAATAAGGGCATTTACGCTCAAAATACGTAAAAGAGAAGTCACTTGATGGTAAAAATTTCATTTTCTTCAAATAAATTTCAAAAAATTTGACGTTATAAAACTCATCACGCCGCATCCTTTTTATATTACCAGTTTTTTTTTATAAAATTTTTATTTTTCAAGAAAAAAAATTAAAAACAAGAAAATTTTTTACATTAAATTTCAATATTTTCTTAAACTTAAATCGTTGTAATTCAAGTAAATATTAACCTATTTTGCTGAAATTTGAAATATATCTTCTAAATATCATAGCGAAGCTTATGATAATGATAAAAAATATTAATTCTTAAACAGTTGGTCACAATTGTTTATTAATTAATACAAATTACAAATTTTGCGTTTATAATATTCTCGAGAAAAAAGTATCAAGGGAACTTTCAAGTACAAGAAACTTGTAACGAAAAAGTTTTTGATTTTTGTACAAAGAAAATTTGTGGAAAGTTTCAAATCGATTAATAAATAATTTAAAAAAATATAACAACATTTACTAGTAGAGTGCATGCGGTCGAGCGTTGCAATTTTCTTATAAGTTAGATTCTCAGTGAATATTACGTCAACTGAATGACTCTTAAGTATTGAAGTATTATTTGGAAAAAGTAAAAATACAAATATAACAATATAAAATTTAATACTTTAAACAATGTAATATTTATTAAAATAAATTTAAATGTGAATACAGTGGACTCTCGATACAAGGGATCGCGATATAAGGGAATCCGAGCTGTTTCTCCAACGAGTCTAAGTATGTCAGTTCCCCCACCAACTATGTAAGTGAGAGAGACACAGTATAGCAATAGAATAAGACATGGCTAAACAAAAAAACCCTAGTCTATTCCACACGCATCAGTAGGCGTGGCTACTGCGTCTACTTCGTATACACGCACGTTAAATTAAGCTTACACTACGAGACAGTGGGCGGAGCTATATCTCTTAACTCGAACGTGTTGGGGACTCTTCCCAACAAGCAAACGGTGTCAAAGAGAGAATTAAAAAAGAATTCTTTATGTATACTTTCGTAAACGGAAGTATCAATAAAGAGTTCTTAATGATTGCTTTGTTTATTCGCGAATGTCCGACCACTTTAGTTTTTAAAGTATTCACAAAGTATTCTTAAACAATTCTTTTGATTAAATCACATTCTCAAAATACTTTTTTTAATCATCAAATTATAAATAATCCTTCTATTTTACATGATTATGAAAAACAAAAAATGTTATAATTGATTAAAAATAAGCTATTAAATTTAAAAAAAAAAAAAAAAAATTGTTTGTTCGAGATTTGAACCACGGTTCTTGAGGATGTCAAACAAAATAAAAAAAACTGTTACCCATGACTTAGCCTACTTGGCTACCAACTCATCTGTTAATAAATTCTCGAAACTTATACATGTTCATTGGTATAAGCATAAGCAATGTTAGTAAATTTGTTAATTAATTATTCATGGTTAATAATATTAGCCAAACTACATTTTTATTTGAATAATTTAAATAAAAATTTATTAAATATTCAAGAGATACCTTAATTTAATAAAAGAAATTTTTTGTGAAGTCATGGTTGATTTAATTTAAATTGAAGAATGTTTAGATTTAGATATTTGTTTAAATTCTCAAAATGAGAATTTATTTAAAACACACTTAAAATATTTATATATTTTGTTTCATAAAATGTTAACAATTTTTTCGTTTGAAATAGATAAAAAATATTTAAATTATTGAATGATTAATTGAATTGAATTTTTACAATTTATAAAATTACCAGGAATTTCAAGTTTTCAATTTTGAATTTCATGAAAATCAAAATTAAAAATGATTTTAAAACAATCTGAAAAGCGATAAAATATCCATTACATCTTTCGATTTTTGAAAGTGACTAAGTTACTAGGAAATCAGTGTTTCAAAAGTAAACTTTTTGACTACTTTATGAATACTTTGGATTATGATTACTTTTTCAAAAAAGAATTCTTTATGAATACTTTCTTAACCCTTTTAAAACATTTATAAAGATACGTTGAAGAGTTATTTTTTATTTAAATTTTGTGGAAGAATACTTTGTGAATATTTTATGAATACTTTATTAATATATTTTATTAACTTCAGAGCGGACATTCGTGAATTCTTAAAGAATTCTTTTTTCCAGATGTGTGCTTATTGGGTTCCTATAAGAGAATTTCCAAGAAATTTCCTCTCCTACAGCCCCGTCGATACCCTTGTATCGAGAGTACTGTAAAAACATATGAATACATAAGTATTAAATATTTCAAGCTTAAAATCTTCTTAAAATCTCCTAACAAATTCCAAGTATATTGTGAAAAACTCAACCACAAGGAGATAAGGCCTTATTGAAATTAGAAACACCAGAAACTAGTTAATCCATATTCTATATTAAGTAACGTTTCGTCGGTAAATTTTCCGACCTCCTCAGACTACAATAAAAATTACAAAAGATAAAATTACACTTAACACAAAAATTGATTTTTCACAATGTTTTTTACCTACCTATGTTAAAACTAACCATTACAATATATGCATGTTACATAGGCGAAACGAAAAGATCTCTTAAAGCAAGACTCTGTGAGCATAAGAAATCGATCGATAAAAATACAGTTGTAGGCGAACACATGAAAGAGTTCTCTCATGAGTTTGATTGGTCTAGAACAACAATAATTGATAGAGAAAGTAATAATAAGAAACGTAAGATTTCGGAAATGCTTCATATTAACGGTCATAAAAATACGATAAATTTAAAGACTGATATTATGTATTTACCAACAGTATACAAACAAATTTCAAATATTATTGTCGATTCGTAGTATAAATAGTTGAGCTTAGCGTTGTGAAAATTTTAGTTTGACAATATGAGTATTACTCTCATGTATATATTGTAATGGTTAGATTTAACATAGGTAGGTAAAAAACATTGTGAAAAATCAATTTTTGTGTTAAGTGTAATTTTATCTTTTGTAATTTTTATTGTAGTCTGAGGAGGTCGGAAAATTTACCGACGAAACGTTACTTAATATAGAATATGGATTAACTAGTTTCTGGTGTTTCTAATTTCAATAAGGCCTTATCTCCTTGTGGTTGAGTTTTTCACAATATACTTAAATATTTCAAATTTTTTCTTCTACTATTAGTTTAGTTTTAGTCTTCTTTTAATGACAAGTATTTACGATTGTTTAAAGGTTTTGAACTATATGGAATTTATTAAAAATAAATAAACATATAAATGAACAAACAAATAAATAAATAAACAAAAATCTGTAATGCAATTATTAATTAATTAAATATTAATTACATTACAGATATTTGTTCAATACTAGTTCTTTGATTGTTTCAAAAGATTTCTTTTTGATTTTGTACTCTTAAAATCTTTTTTTTTCGCATTGTAATATGAGTTTTGTAAAAACATAACGTAACATTTTGAAACAATATTATGTTCGGTTTTATATTTATAAAAGTAAACATATATGTGTGTGTATGTTCACTCTTCTTCTATATAAACATTGTTATGAATTTTGAATTATATATATATATATATATACAATTTAGGCAAGTGCTGTGGTCTCAACATATAGGAATATTTTTCTACCAGACATCTTTTGTTTAATGTTTATTTGACTTGTATGATTTGCACAGGAGGAGTAATAAAATTTTTCTTTATTTATTTAAATGCGTTTGTTAATTTATATGATTATTTATTCAAATCTTTGTACATTTATATGTTTATTTATGTTCAAAACCTTTAAACAATCGTCTTTGTACAAAAACCAAAAACATTCTCGCTATAAGTTTCTTATACTTGAAAGTTCCCTTGATACTTTTTTCTCGAGAATATTATAAACGCATAACTTGTAATTTTGCGTGCTTTGAGGAAAAAAAGGACACATCAAATTATTGTTGAAGAACCGGACACTTCAAATTATTGTTGAAAAACCGGAAACCTCAAAAAGCATTTTTTTTTTTATTTTGAATCTGATTGAGGCTAGATAAAGATTATGTCATTTGTCAAAGAATGCATATGGCTTACTAAAATCATTATTTAAATGAATTCAAATAATAAATTCGTTTAAAAAAATAACTCACTATTGACAATCAGGAATAAACAACTTGAAATTATTAAGAATTATTGTCAGAGTTTATAATTTCTATGATAAGTTAATCTTCCATTGAATAAACTCTGCTCGACTATTGTTTTTGTCATTAGGTTTTTTCTTAATTTTTAGATTTTTACCCACAAATGGTTGTCTAAAATGTTTGTTTATTATTTTTCTTTCTATTTATTACATACTTTTCTTAAATTATTTTTATATAAATTATTTTTCTATGCAAAAATTTTGGAAAAAATTTTTTTTATATAAAAAAATATATACCATTAAGGCGACGACGGAGGTTAGGCTAAATTTTCATTTCGCAGTTTACAAATTACGCTTAAAGTTTGTAAAATTTCTTGGACTTGTAAGTTTTCCACCATTCTGTGGGTATCAAAAAATGGTGGAAAATTAAAAAATCCAAAAAATTTCATGTATTAAAAGCATGATTTGTAAACTAAAAAATAAAACCTAACCTAAATTCCGAAGTCACTTCAAGAATTAATTCTTTTTCGTTTATATTATTTGTAATATTAATAAAATTAAGTAAAATTGAAAAAAAGTTCAACTTTATACAATTATAAATTTTTTTTAGTAAGAATAAAATAATTCAACATGATTGCACAAAAAAAAAATAATCAATAAAAATATTTTCTTATTACTTATCAATTAAAAATTTTATTTTAAGAAAAAATTTCTTATATATGTAAGAGAATAATTGCGTATTTAGAAATTATTATTGATTGATTGATTAATAAAGTAAAAATAAATTTTATTTCAACAAGAAAATAAATCATTTTATATATTCCTACACTAATTGAGAAAAAACCTAAAGACAAAAACAATAATCGAGCGAAGTTTATTCTTTAATTATAATCTTAATGAAGGATTGAGACTTATAGAAATTATAAACTCTGACAATAATTTTCAGTAATTCTACGTGTCCGGTTTTTCAACAATAATTTGACGTGTCCGGTTTTTCAACAGTGATTTGACGTGTTTGGTTTTTCAACTATAATTTGGCGTGTCCTTTTTTCCCTCCAAACAGGCAATTTGTATTAATTAATAAACAATCGCGACTGACTATTTAAGAATTAACATTTTTTATCGTTATCATAAGCTTCGCATTGATATTAAAAAGATATATTTCAAAGAGTATAGCTGGATAAGTACGTTAAGATGGCCTGTCATTCGATTTTTTTAGAATTTGGCCTATTTATTTATCATGTCGAAAAATTCCGATCCTCAAAGTTACAGCTCGCTAGACTCAAAATTGGCTTCCTAACCTCGACAAATGTGATTTTCAGTTTTTTAAGCATATGTCTGCGAATTTTTAACCAATTTGGGTGATTCGAAATCGAGATCAAAGGGAATCATAATGCGCACATAAGCTTATTATTTTTAAAGGTTTTTGAAACCAAAACATAACCTAAAAATGGATTTGAACATTTCTAAGTTGCGTAGAAAAAAAACTATCGTTTGGATTTTTTTTAGTTCACCCCAAAGTCTTCTTTTTATTTGAATTTAGTACCATACATTTTTTCAGATTTTTTAAAAGGGTGGGAAGTAGTTAAAACGATGAAAAACTTAAATTTTCACTCATTTTTGGGATTTTTATAGTATTTAAACAATTTTAAAGTACAATTTATGATCAAAAATGAGTTCAGCGACCCAAAATACCTTTAATATAAGTTTTTGGTTACATTTTTTCACAATATATTGCTCAAATGTCGATAACTAACCTCAAAAAACGCGTTTTGATATTGCATTAGATGTAAAAACTCACGTTATCTCGGTAATGATCCAAGGTGTTGACTTAATGTTTATTGAAAACATCATTTTTTCTTCAAAAATGCTATATTATTAATGACATAAAAACTCACATTTTGCATATTTGACACTGTGCTTTTGATGTTAAGCTAAACACTAACCTTTAAAATAAGTTATCTACCAACAAATTCGTTTAAATATAATGGTAAGTCACGTTTCTGTTGAATGAGTGAGAGTATATGCGCGAAAAAAATAAAATAAAAAACGCTGTCAACTGCCTTAGCGCAGTGCTTAGGGTTCTTTAAGTTCGAGTAATTAGACTCTATTTTTTAAAATGTAATTCTAATGTAAAAAATGATCTACCAGTAACATTTCCTAATATTTTTATAAAGCTTATCTTAAGAAAGTTTCATAATTAAATCTGGCATTAAAAAAAATAATAATATAATGAAAAAAAGCTTATTTGATAAATGAAAAAGCAAATCAATAGATCGTGCAAATTTTAGAACATATCCATCGAGTACTTCACGTAAAATAAAAAAAAAAGGAAAAAAAATAAAAATTATTCCAATTCTTTACTTATAAAAATTATTTCATCACAATTAATTAGTTTATTATAAAATATAAAATCATTTAAAAATTTCAAAAACACTTATGTCGATATAGTTATTTTCTTGTTCTGAAAATAAAATAATGAGAATATTTAATTTTCAGTCATATGCAGTAGGCTAGAACCACTAAACAGATCGTCGGGTTGGCAGAAAAACATCATAACTCAGCTAAACTCTTAAAAACGTAGCAACTTGGTTTTGTTCACGAAAAGGTTCTAATTTAACTTGGCGCTCAAAAAAGTAGTAATTATAAATGAACGTTATAACTCCTATGTTTAAGCATAAAAGTTATAACGCTTTTATGGCCAAACCCGGGTTACAATTTTTTTATACGCTAAGTTGAATTACAACTTCTTATTTGCCGAAGCCAAGTTGTTACGTTTTTGAGCTTGGCTGAATTACGATGTTTTTCCTCCCACCCGACGATATGCTCAACTACACCAAACGACAACATTGATATTACAAATAATATCGTTGTATGTTTTATTAATACAAATTTTTTTGACCACAATCAGAACAGTTAAAGGTCATGACAGCTAAACATGCATAAACCATAACCATAAGGAACAAGAAGGCACAAGAAGGAATAAGCCCAATAAGAAGTTGTGATTCAACTTAGCGTATGAAAAAATTGTAACTCGGGTTCGGCCATAAAAGCGTTATAACTTTTATGCTTGGACATAGGAGTTATAACGTTTATTTATAATTACTACTTTTTTTAACGCTAAGTTGAATTAGAACCTTTTCGTGAACAAAACCAAGTTGCTACGTTTTTAAGAGTTTAGCTGAGTTATGATGTTTTTCCGCCAACCCGACGATATGTTTAGTGGTTCTAGCCTACTGCATATGACTGAAAACTAAATATTCTCATTATTTTATTTTCAGAACAAGAAAATAACTATATCGACATAAGTGTTTTTGAAATTTTTAAATGATTTTATATTTTATAATAAACTAATTAATTGTGATTAAATAATTTTTATAAGTAAAGAATTAGAATAATTTTTATTTTTTTTTCCTTTTTTTTTATTTTACGTGAAGTACTTGATGGATATGTTCTAAAATTTGCACGATCTATTGATTTGCTTTTTCATTTATCAAATAAGCTTTTTTTCATTATATTATTATTTTTTGTTAATGCCAAATTTAATTATGAAACTTTATTAAGATGAGCTTTATAAAAATATTAGGAAATATTACTGGTAGATCATTTTTTATATTAGAATTACATATTAAAAAATAAAGTCCAATTACTCGAACTTGAAGAACTCTAAAGCACTGCACTAAGGTAGTTGACAGCGTTTTTTATTTTATTTCTTTCGCGCATATACTCTCACTCATTCAACAGAAACGTGACTTACCATTATATTTAAACGAATTTGTTGGTAGATAACTTGTTTTAAAGGTTAGTGTTTAGCTTAACATCAAAAGCACTGTGTCAAATATGGAAAATGTGAGTTTTCATGTCATTAATAATATAGCATTTTTGAAGAAAAAATGATGTTTTCAATAAACATTAAGTCAACACCTTGGATCATTACCGAGATAACGTGAGTTTTTACATCTAATGCAATATCAAAACGCGTTTTTTGAGGTTAGTTATCGACATTTGAGCAATATATTGTGGAAAAATGTAACCAAAAACTTATATTAAAGGTATTTTGGGTCGCTGAACTCATTTTTGATCATAAATTGTACTTTAAAATTGTTTAAATACTATAAAAATCCCAAAAATGAGTGGAAATTTAAGTCTTCCATCGTTTTAACTACTTCCCACCCTTTTAAAAAATCTGAAAAAATTTATGGTACTGAATTCAAATAAAAAGAAGACTTTGAGGTAAACTAAAAAAAAATTTAAACGATAGTCTTTTTTCTACGCAACTTAGAAATGTTCAAACCCATTTTTAGGTTATGTTTTGGTTTCAAAAACCTTTAAAAATAATAAGCTTATGTGCGCATTATGATTCCCTTTAATCTCGATTTCGAATCACCCAAATCGGTTAAAAATTCGCAGACATATGCTTAAAAAACTGAAAATCACATTTTTCGAGGTTAGGAAGCCAATTTTGAGTCTAGCGAGCTGTAACTTTCAGGATCGGAATTTTTTGACATGATAAATAAATAGGCTAAATTCTAAAAAAATCGAAGGACAGGCCATTTTAACGTACTTATCCAGCTAAACTCTTTCAGCGAAATCGGTTAATATTTACTCGAAGTACAACAATTTAACCTTGGTAGAAATTGTCACCATTTTTTGGCCAAACGTGGACTATTAGTTAAAAACTCAGCCATAACCTATAAAGTTAACAAACGAGTAACAGATACAGCATTTTTATTGGTGAAATTTCTACCAGGGAAGTTTGAAAAAGTATTGAAATTAAATGTAAAAAATTTTCTTGTTTTTAATTTTTTTCTTGAAAAATAAAAATTTTATAAAAAAATTGTTAATATAAAAAAGATGCATTGTAATGAGTTTCACAATGTCAAATTTTTTGAAATTTGTTTTAAGAAAATGAAATTTTTACCATCAAGTGACTTCACTTTTACGTGTTCTGAGTGTAAATGCCCTTATTGCATCCGGATCTTCAATTAGAGTAAACTTGATTAGCCTATGACCTTACAGTTTAAAAATAAGAGATACATTATAGAATTATTCGCCTATAAGAGGTTCTCTTTAGATACATTACTAACAACTAACAAACATAAATAAGGACCCCAGAGTGTGTACAGCGAGACGTATGTACTATAAACGAGTCTATTAAAGTTATCTATTCCTTATTCTTTTTTCTTTTATTTTTATGTTCTCAAAGTGCAATTTATTAACAGGAGTAGGTCACAATGCATACACGCATATTTCTAAGCGGACTAATGAGAGAAAAAGAGAAGTAAAGAAAGAGTAAAGATTATAAGTATGTTTATGTTACTAGCACCTTGTGCCATATTTATACATATACAGTGGGTGACATTTGTGAGCGGTCGATTTTTATTCAGTTCGTACCCCCGCTATGACCTCGCATAAAAAGCATAGCTTCAAAAAAATTAAATATTCTTTCAATATAGGTCTTTAAATAGTAACGCTGCAGCATGAAAATAGACGCTAATCGAACGTTAACTTTTTCAAACACGTTAAAAATTCTGCAACGCAGTATACAGACCTGTTAAAAAAAACATATGGTAAAATTCTATGTTTTTTTTAACTACATGGTTTCTTTCAAATATGTGTTTTTTTTAACATATGGTCTTTTTTCTGATATTCTTTAATTATATATTATGAGAATAAAAATAAATTAGAATTAGAATTCTATTCGAGTATATAATTCTGAAATTATATACTTTATATGAATAAAATTAATTGTAATTTATCATAAATAAATATATGAAAAATATATTCATTTCTATCTCAACAAAAATGGCTACTTTATTAACTCGAAAAGTGGGCCGAAAAAAAGTCATAACTTATGTTTAAAATATAGCGGGAGAAAAGTACTTTAATTAAAGAGTTTTAGAAGAAAAACCATGTAGTTAAAAAAACTTCATGGTAAAAAACCATTTGATAAAAAAAAATTATGTAGGAAAAAAAAACATGCAGTTAAAAAAACAATGTCGTTAAAAAAAGCCACATGGTTAAACTATGTTTTTTATTTTTAACAACATGGTTTTTTTAACCATGTGGATTTTTTTAATCATGCGGTTTTTTCAATCATATGATTTTTTTTCTGAAAGTCTTTAATTACTTTTTTCCTGCTATAATTTAGACGTAAGTTATGGCTTTTTTTTGGTACAACCATGTGGTAAAACTATATGGTTCTTGTTTTCAACAGGTCGTCCACGATTAATTTTAAGAATGGTTTTTAGTGTCAAACATCATCTACCGAATACTTATAAACGATTTCCGGCAATTCCACTTTATTAGGTACACTAGTAACAGATGTTTGCTTTATTAATATGAGCTTTTATTATCTGACTAGTATTGTCATGTCTGTGTTTTTTAACATGGTAAACATGGTCATTTAATATAAGCTCTTCTCCTTTTTTAATATCAGTTGGATTAAACTAAATGGAACTATACATTTTTTGAAATCTAGTTTCAATAATT
This sequence comes from Anastatus disparis, assembly GCA_017163975.1. Classification (NCBI taxonomy): domain Eukaryota; kingdom Metazoa; phylum Arthropoda; class Insecta; order Hymenoptera; family Eupelmidae; genus Anastatus; species Anastatus disparis. Next base: position 1,595,048 of record JAFFSR010000325.1, read on the forward strand.
ATTGAAGTTTTATAACATGTTTTGCATTAAGAGCTTTCATTATAATACAATAAATAACAACAATAAAAGTTTTTCAATAACAAACAATGCTTTTTAAATACCATCCCTAGTGGAAATCGATTTTGCTGATAACTGTTAATAATTAAAAATAATTGCTAATAACTGCAAATAATTGCTAAAAACTGCTAATAACTGTTATAAATAGTTTAGTTTGAGACATAAATAGCGGTTATTTGCAGTTAATAGCAGTTATCATCAGTTATTAGCAGGTATTAGCAATTATTAGCATTCATAAGCAGCTATTTGCTATTTCATTAACAGTTATTAGCAGTTATTTGCGTTTATTTACAGTTATTTGCAATTTCTTGCAATTATTTACAGTTATTAACGATTATACACTTTTTAAAAAATTTTATAATTATTTATATATGAGAAAAAATTTCCAAGACAATAAATTTTTATAAATAACTATTATTAACTATAAATAACTGCAAGTTTCTGCAAATAACTATAAAAATCAGAAAATAATTGCAAATAACTGCTAGAATCCGCAAATAACGGTAAGTAACTGCAAAAATAAAAAATAACTGCAAATAACTGTCACTACTATCTTAATTTTTAAAAATTGTATTGTACAAAATTGTTGTGCTTATAAATGTTAATAACTGTTAGTAACTGCAAATAACTACTATTAACTGCAAATAACCGCTACTTCTGTATCAAACCAAACTATTTATAACAGTTATTAGCAGTTGTTTGCGCTGTTATTAGCAAAACTGATTTCCACTAAGGATACAGGGTACTAAGGGCTATCAAGTTTCGCTATTTTGCCAATTTCAATAGTGCTACTTGAAATTCTTCTATCTTATATTTACATTGAATTTGCTTCTATAAATTTGAATACATAAATTGATACATTGAATTTGTTTTTGTAGATTTCAATACATTAATTTATACATTTTATTGAATTCGAAGTCGATAGTATCCTTAAAAAAATTGATAGTATGTTAAGAATATATGTATGATCTATCAGTATAGCGCCACCTATATTATGTAATATATCGTAACTGCGTAGTGGGGTAAGAGAGTATAAAAAGACTCGGCAAGTAGTTCAGTAAGACTCTCTTTTCCACGAGCACGTTACTGAGACTGTGCATGAATTTCAATTTTCTGACGCCGAATTCCAACACACTTCTCCCCATGAAATCTCAAAAATCATTCGCTCCCTAAAAAATAGAAAAGCTCCAGGCTCTGACGGCATTGGAAACGGAGTCCTCAAAATTCTTCCCCGTAAACACATTGTCGCTATTATCAACATTGTCAATGCAATGTTGAGATTACGATACTTTCCCAAAGCTTGGAAAGAAGCAATAGTTATCCTAATTCCTAAACCCGGTAAGCCCTTAAGCTCTGCATCTAGCTATCGACCCATCAGTCTACTCTCCTCCTTAAGTAAAATTGCTGAACAGGTCATACGCTGTCGTATTGACCAATTCGTCGACGAAAGAAGTATCGTCCCCGAATTTCAACATGGATTCCGTAGGAAACACGGTTCAATTCACCAACTCCTCCGTGTGTCGGAGTTCATAGCCGATAACCTCAACAAGAGAAAACATACCAGCATGCTTTTGCTAGATGTAAAACAAGCCTTCGACAGAGTCTGGCACGAAGGTCTGATCTACAAACTCATTAAACTAGAATTTCCACACTACCTCATAGGCATCATCAAATCCTATCTCACAGACAGGACCATTCGGGTCCGTGTGGGTAAGTCTCTCTCTTCTCCCAGACCCATAACTGCAGGGGTTCCCCAAGGTTCGAAAATATCTCCTCCTCTCTTTAATATATTCTCTTACGACTACCCCAAGGACAATAAAGTTCTAGTTGCTCAATATGCCGACGACTCAGCCCTCATTTATACTTCAAAAGTTATCACTCATTGCTCCTCCGTACTAAACAAATTCACCCCAGAAGTGGTAAGATGGTACCACACTTGGAGAGCAGCAATCAACGAATCCAAATCTGTTGCCATATTCTTCTCTCGACGAAATCGTACTCCTTCAAATCTCCTAGTTAACAACCATCGTGTTGACTGGAGATCTTCAGCCAAATACCTGGGTGTTACCTTCGATCGTAAACTCACATGGCAAAAACAAATCGATTCAGTCCGAGCCAAATGCCAAGGTGCTTATGCTGCCTTAAAGCCTTTCTTCAATAATAAATCACTAACTAAGAAAACAAAAGCCCGCGCTTTTAATGCCATTATCCGCAGTATTTGCACTTACGCGAGCCCAATTTGGGGATCAGCAAACCCTAACCGTATAGCTAAACTCCAAGGCACCTACATGCGCCTCCTACGCTCCTCTCTTCAGATCCCCTGGTTTATTCGAAATAATCAAATCTTAAAAGAAACTGGTATCGACTCAATTCCAGAAGCAGCGAACAAACACGCTGCGAATCTCCGTCTCTCTATCTCTAAACACAGCAATCCTAGCATAAAATTTCTTGTAAATTACCGTCGTAAATCCAACGATCGATTCAGAAGGCCATGCTCTCTGATTCGGTCTCCATAACCCTTCTTCACTAACTGACTTTAAACAGTCTATTTTCGTGTTTCGCAATTTGCGCGAGTGCCATACAGTCCCCGCTGTATGAGCCACCGTTGTCTCTCAATTTTCTTCTTCTTAAGGTTCATAACCATTTTGGTTGGTAACCTACGGGGAGGCGGTTTTAGTCGGTAGGCACCTGCGGGTGAATCCGACACTACCCCTACGGGGGTGTCTTTTGAAGATTTCCCCTCCTCGACCCTTCAAACAAAAAAAAAAAAAAAAAAAGTTCAGTAAGAGAGTCAAGAGAGAGTCCATCTGTAATATAGCGATTGGCAGCTAGCGGCGTTACCTGAACTTGTATTAATTTAATAAAGTTTTTATTATTTACATTTACCAATAAAACGTGCGTGAGTTTTATTTAGTAAATCCACAACAATTCAGAAGTGGGATTTGATGTGAAAATTTTGCTAGTAAGGATTCGGAAAAGAAGTATAGTTTGCGTGTATAACCGAAAAAGAAGATTCCAATCAAGGAAAAGTTCATGACAGACAGCTTTGAAAAATTTGTTAAAGAATCCGATTTGCAAAAAGTTTTAACTGGCAATATGTCGGAAACAGAATTACAGGCAGCTTTAAGAGAAGTTGAGCGGCAAAAAGGAAGAAGAGCGGAAGAGCGTACGTCATACGAATAACAGCTTCAAGACCTGCAAGTACAATTAAGTCAGATACATCCGGTCACCTCAACGCCGATAGACACATCCCGAGATGATTCAATCGCCGCTGCCATTGCCACACTAGGAAATGTTATGCAGAATCAAACTGCCACGCTAGCGAACCTACAAACCTCATTAAACCAACAGCACACGTCCGGAGAAATCGTCTCACTCACAGCAAGTCAAAATTTCATAAGGGAATTTTATGGAAACGAAGGTCCAGAAAAAGCGCGATGAATATAGATTGAAGACCTGAACAACATGAAAAGATTATATAACTGGAGTGACGCAATGGCCTTAAGTGTTGGAAAAGCTAGGCTTAAAGGAGGAGCATGGAAATGGCTGCTAACAAAAACCGCTGAGATTACAGACTTTGAATGATTCAACATTCAGTTTAAAAACGCGTTTACGTATAAAAGAAGTGCCAGTGAAAAATTAAAAAGTTTAATGGCAAGATCGCAAGGAAACCGTGAAAAAGTTCAAGATTATTTCTTAGAAAAGGTTTGGTTATGTAACGGACTAAATTTCTCAGTCGCTGAAATTCGAGATGAAATAGCCACTGGGTTATGGTCCAGGGAGTCAGCGCAACATATTATGTCACGAGATTATGAATCGACCGACGCTATTTTGCAAGATCTCGTAAGAATAGAAACAATAAATGAGAGTCGACGGGAAAGGATTTTCGGCCATCGTAACGACAAGGATGGAAAGAATTCAAGTAACGGAAAAGGTAGCAAAAATCATGCTATAGCCTGGTATGCATCGAAGAAGATTGGCGATAAGGTAAACAATACCACGAAAGCACAACGTTTAACTACGTCAAAGACAACGAGTTCCAAGAACGACGATGGTAAGAAAGGAACAGCGCGCGTAAGCAACGTAAGAAAATGTTATAATTGTAATGGCGAAGGACATATCGCGCGTACGTACCCTAAACCAAAACGCGAATTTACATGTTATTTATGCGGGGAACAAGGTCACGTTGCGTCTCGGTGTAAAAATTCAAATAAGTCTCGTTCGACTAATAGTACCGATGTTCAAATTGAAGAAGGGCATACTATAAATTTACCGAAGAAAAGATTTTATTAGTTGAATCTATAGATGATAATGTAAAAGAAAGCGAGCATAGTAAAAATTAAATCGAATTGAAAGAGGTTATTACAGACGAAAAGGTTACATTAAATCAAAAAGAAGAGTTGCTTAAGGTTTTGAATAAACATAGAGAATATATCGCGAGAGAGATATATGACGTGCATGCGACTAACATGATAAGCATGGATATGGAGTTGAAAAACGACACGGCTGTAGTACAAAAGAAAACCCTATAGATTAAACACTAAAGATCGCGTCGATTTAGACATATTAATCGAAGAATACAGAAAAGCCGGTATTATTACGGATACAAGTTCGTCTTATTCAAGTCCGGCGCTTATCGTAAGAAAGTCGGTACGGCGCGCATGGTAATCGACTACCGAAAGCTTAATAAAGGAACGAAAGTCATTCCTTATTTGATACCTAATTTTGACGATATGCTCGAAATGCTAAAGGGGGCGCGTTTATTCATTGTTTTAGATCTCGCGTGGGGATACTTACAAATGCCACTTACTGAAGGAGCGAGAGAAAAGACAGCATTTATAACGGAGACAAACTGGTGAATTCACTTAAGCGATGTTTGGGCTAGCAAACGCACCACGTTATTTCGCAAAACTCATGGATAAAGTTTTAAGTACAGCTCGTAAAAAGGGAATAGTGTTTAACTTTTTCGACGATATGTGTATTTTTGCGGGAAATTGGGAAAATTTAATGAAAAATCTCGAAGAAGTGCTAACGTTATTAAAACAAGCAAGGCTAACCTTAAAACTTAGTAAATGTAAGTTCGGAATGCAGCGAGTTGAGTACATTGGATATGTTATTGGTGAAGGAGAAATACGTCCCGGAGATCGTAAAATGAAAGCTATAGAAGAGTTCCCAACTCCAAAAGATAAACACGATATTCGGAGGTTCATCGGGTTAGCTAGTTTCTTTCACCGATTTGTACAACAATTCGCAAAGATCACGCGACCGCTAACATCATTGACTAAAGATAAAATTAAGTTTACATGGGAAAACGAACAGGAAGTAGCGTTTAATGAATTGAAAAATAAACTTGTCTCATTTCCAGTATTAAAAATTTATAATCCAAGTGCGTTTAAAACAGAACGCGTCAGCGATAAGTATTTCAGGCATGTTAATGCAAATGGATAGCAATAATGATCCTCTTAGGTTAGTTTACGCAATAAGTCGCTGTACAAATGAAGCCGAAAGTAAATACCACTCAAGTAGACTTGAACTTATGGCAATAGCATGGGCATTAGAACGTTTAAGACCACTTGTAATTGGAATAAAATTGTATGTGAAAATAGACTGCGAAAGTTTTATTTATATGAACGCGTGGAAAACGAAAAACGCTTAAATAGCACGTTGGATGAGCCAAATATCCGAATACGATCTTGAAATCATTCATAGGCCCGGTAAAACAATGCAACATGTCGATGCGCTCTCAAGAGCACCGGTAGATAATGATTTGAATATTAATGCAGCGATCATGTCAATAGATACTAACGAGGATGAAGTATTAATTTTTCAACGGTCCGATCCACAAATATTAAATATAATTTCGATTTTACAGAAAGATGGATGCGAGAGGAATAAAAGTAAAAGAGATGCAGTTAATAATTTTGTATTAAGAGATGGTTTATTATACAAGAAGGCAACGAAAAATGGTAAAGATTATGAATTGTATGTTGTACCAAACGCAATGCGCAAATCCCTTGTAATTAAATATCATGACGGTATGAGCCATTTCAGCATCGAAAAAACAGCTAGTATGTTCCAAAGATATTATTATTTTCCACGTTTACGAAATTATATTAGAATACATATCAAAAATTGTTTAACGTGCATTTTAATGAAAAAGAAAACTGGTCCAAGAGAAGGAGAATTACACACCGTTGCGAACTTGGCGAAATGAAATGGATTAAAAAAAAAATAAATATCCAAAAAAATTGCGTTTTTTTTGCAGATTTTGCAATTTCTAAAAAGAAAATTGCGTATTTACTCGTTTTTTTGCAAAATTAAAAAATTATTCATTGTAGCGAATCAAGTAATAAATAATTTTTTTTACATGAAATAAACATTTATTGTATAATAAAAAAAGTACTAATCGTTTGCAAATTTATTGCGTATGGGCCCAAGAATTTGCAAATTTGTAAATTTGTATTATTTTATGAATTACTAAATGCAAAACATATTGATCGCAGCGAATTTCGATAAAAAAATCGTTTTGTTCCTAAATTATAAAAATAACGTATAAATAAATTATACTAATCATTTGCAATTTTATTGCGGGTGAAGAATTAAATTTGAGAATTTAAACATTCGTTTGATTAATGTAAATAATAATAATTTTATGAATTAACTGACTTTGTTAATTTCTCCAGTGTATTTGCGCATGCCCAAATATTAGATTTAAGCGTGTATTTTAAATGTATAATATATAAATACTTGGTACTTTTATTTGATCCGATAAAAAGAAATGTTTTTTGTGATTGTACTCCATTTATTAATAAATTAAACGGGATAAATCTTTTTCATGTTAATAACTAGAAGATCCATGCGCCCAAGCGCGCCCTATATCTAATCTTAATGTATATAAATTTTTAATGATTGACTGTTAATATAGTGTTATTATTTTCTGTTCATTATTAAATAATAATAATTTCATATCTACTAATATCAGAATCAGTAAAGAAATTGATGTTATATACTAATGTATCAGAGCAGTTTACACAGCATCAGTGAATTTTTAGACACGGAAAACTTCGAGAAAAATAAATCTCATTTAAAAGATATATTATCACGATATTCATTTTCTTATTATTATTTTAATAAATTAAAGAAATAGTAAACTTTTAAATTATTTTTTAGACATTTCTTAAATCTTTCAAAATTTAAATAACGTAAATTATTACAAAGCCAAAAGTTGTTTTACGAATATATAACTTTTCATACAAATAACTTTTCATACACATAATTTTTAATATCAATCTAATGTATTTGAATTTCAAGATATATCTTAAGAGAATTCCAAGATCAATCTCTAGACATAGTCATATAAAATTATTCATGATTAAAAACATCTGTTTTTTCAATACAATGTAATGTATTTTATAAAAACGACTTTTCCAATTTTATCATCACTTCAAATTTCACATTTTAAGGAGACATAAAACGGACACTACACCTACACTCATAAATATTGACTATCTCCACATTTTGGTGCAAAATTTCAGGAAAAGAAATGCATTAGATGGTATAAATTTTTAAATAAATTTATTCATTAGCATTTATAAATTTTTAATTTCTGGTACTAGAAAAATCTTAATATGTATTATTGGAATCCTAAATTCTCAATAACTAATGAATGAAGTTATTTAAAAATTAATATTTTCAACAATATGAAATCCATAAAATATATAGAAAATAAAATAGTTCAAATCAATTCTTAACGATATGTATATCGTTCCTATTTTTAAAATACAAATAAAAATAAAAATTCTAATTTATATTTTCTTAATTATAGTAATTATATCATTCTTTCAAACAAAAGATTTTTAATTTTATTTTGCAGAGAAACTGTTTATTCTAAGCGTGATTTAATTTGAATTTTGAAATTAAATAGACAAACTATTAAAAATAGTACATTTTAGGCAAATATTATACTATATTTTTGAAAAAAAAATTTTAAGCTGTCAATCTAGAAATATTTTATATACTAAATTATATTATCGAAATTGTATTACTTATCGGTTTTTTTATTATTTATTTAAAAATATTCCAAAATATTTTAAATCTTATTTTAAATTTACGAAATTACTTGCTAGGATCATAGATAAATATTTTATGATATTGTTATAAGCTAAAAAGTTCGTGACATCTGTATTTTCTAAATTTATTGCTTAATTTACTATTTTATAGTACAATTTTTAAAAAGAGAATTCAGAAGTAAATGGCATTAAATTGTTACCAAGTTCTAATTTGAAATATACAATAACAAATGAATACAGAGCGGTACTTCGCACTCTCGACAACTTCACACAAAAGGAATTTTTGTGAGCGGAAGTGAGTGATGATTATACTAATAATTTTATTTAAAAAATCAAACTATAACTAAATAATTATAATTTAATTATTTTATCAATGATTTTAATTATTAAATTCTAAATTGATGATTTTATTCAAGCATATTATAGTAAATCAAATCTCGTTTTTCGCCAATCATATAATTCTATTCAACGCATCAATCACGTTCTTAGTATAAAATATTTCACAACATCCGGCCATCGTTTTTTTAAAAGAGGAATTTTGAATGATTTTTTTAATTATAACAATAAAAATATTTTTATGAATTATTGAGAAACAATCTTTACTTTTCATATATTATAATGATCGGTAAAAGAACCCTAAAAAAATTAATCCAGTATAAAAAATATTAATAAAATCGCATCCAATGATCTAGCGGACATGGATTTTTTACATGGGCTGCTTAATCTTTTCTTCAAATAATCTGAAACTATAAAAAAAGTCAAATAATTCTAGTTTCTTTTTTTTTTATTTAATGCATTTCATCAATGCAATTGAAAACAAAGCAATAGTAAAATAAAAAAATAAATAGTAAAAAATAAATAATAAAAAATAAATAGTCTCAAATTTAATTCTTCACCCACAATAAAATTGCAAATAATTAGTATAATTTATTTATACGTTATTTTTATAATTTATGAACAAAACGATTTTTTTATCAAAATTCGCTGCGATCAATATGTTTTGCATTTAGTAATTCATAAAATAATACAAATTTACAAATTTGCGAAATCTTGGGCTCATCCGCAATAAATTTGCAAACGATTAGTACTTTTTTTATTATACAATAAATGTTCATTTCATGTAAAAAAAATTATTTATTACTTAATTCGCTACAATGAATAATTTTTTAATTTTGCAAAAAAACGAGTAAATACGCAATTTTCTTTTTAGAAATTGCAAAATCTGCAAAAAAACGCAATTTTTTTGGATATTTATTTTTTTTTTAATCCATTTCATTTCGCCAAGTTCGCAACGGTGAATTACACCCAATACCTCCTGGAAAACGACCGTTTGATATCGTTCATGTTGACCATTTAGGTCCCTTTCCAACGTCTACGCGTGGTAACAAATATATATTAGGTATAATTGATAACTTACCGAAATTTGCTTCGTTATTCGCAGTAAAAAGTACACATTCGCAGACAGCTGTTAAACATTTTGTTAAATTTGTAAATAAATTCGGAGCGCCATACAGGATTGTGTCTGACAGAGGTTCAGCTTTTACGGTTCATGAATTTCAAGAATTTTGCTTGAAATACGGTATTAAACATTCGTTAAATTCGAGCAAACACCCTCAAGCCAACGGGCTAATAGAACGTTTAAATTGTACAGTACTTACAGCAATGAAAACATCAATAGTTAACATGGAAGAAAAATTTTGGGACCGTAATTTAAAACAAATTGAACGCGATATTAATTGAATAATTAGCACTGCAACCGATAAAGCTCTTTTTGAAGCGCTGTATGGATACTTACCACGGTTTGATGATGGTGAAATACGAGACCTCACAAAAAACTGCGAAACTTACACCCCTCCGCAACAAATTCAAAATGAGATAAGAAAACAAATAAAAAAATAACAATTGCGATATAAAAACCGATATGATAAAAATAGATATAAAAATATAGAATATAATGTAGGAGACATTGTTTTTATGATGCAAAAGCCAAAAGCGACCGGGGAATCGACTAAATTGCAACCTGTTTATACTGGACCCTTAGTAGTAATGGCCGTATGTCTAAGTGATACGTACAGAGTTAAAAAGCTAAATGAAACAAACGACAGAAACTACGTAACAGCGGCTCACATTTCTCAATTAAAAATTTGGAAAAGCACGGAAAATGTTGATGAGGATTTATTGCATGATGTAGATATGACTGAGACCGAAAATAATATATGTAACGTTGATTCAAATGTACCTGCTAATACGAACGATAATATTGCAAAAACATCAAATAAGAATAAATTTATAAAAGTAAATAGACCTAAAAGATTTAAAAAGAAACCAAGTTACTTAAAAGATTTTGTATAAAGTTATATGAATTTATTCTAATTATTAATTGTCTTTTAATTTTATTTCATATGTAGTAATAATAAGTAAACAAGTTTATTGTAAACAATCTTAAATAGAAGTTGAACATTTGGTTTATATATATATATATATATATATATATATATATATATATATATATATATATATATATATAAAGAAAAATTCATGTTCGGAGACCAAACACAGGTCAAATGGTCGAGTGTTAAGAATATATGTATGATCTATCAGTATAGCGCCACCTATATTATGTAATATGTCGTAACTGCGTAGTGGGGTAAGAGAGTATAAAAAGACTCGGCAAGTAGTTCAGTAAGAGAGTCAAGAGAGAGTCCATCTGTAATATAGCGATTGGCAGCTAGCGGCGTTACCTGAACTTGTATTAGTTTATTAAAGTTTTTATTATTTACATTTACCAATAAAACGTGTGTGAGTTTTATTTAGTAAATCCACAATAAGTAGATTAAAATTAGTCTTTCAAAATTAAACTTTAAAATTAAACTTCACGAGACTGACTCAAAATTAACATTTTTTTACATGAAAAAGTTATTTTAGAATACATCGACGAATTGGCGGAACAAGAATACACGTCGTTTTTCGTTTGGAAAAGCTGATGCCTTCATTTAATTTAACATGGAGGTGTCCCCTTTTTCAAACGAATAACGACGTGTATCCTTGTTCCGCCAACCCGACGACATACTTTATAATTGTAACATGAAAATGAATGTATAAATAAATGATATAACATAATAGCATTTTTTCTAAAGAAAATATTATTTTAGTATAGCAAATATTAGATTACATCAGAAATATAACAAATTTTTAAAATCAATACAAACCAATGTTTCAAAATATAATTAATGAGTATAATATAATAAGAGATAAGCTTATCACTAAATTTATTCTCACATTCCTGATTATTAGAAATCTTTATACGTTTAATAGCATGGCTTTTATTTATGAAACTTTGTATTATTTAATTATAATTAAAAGATTATAGAATAAATTAAATATTATAAATTAAATACTACAGATAATAATTCTAGGAAATGATACATAATTATGAAATGAATCGTATATTGTAATGATCATGTATAAATACGTAATTTTGAATAAATTCTTTCAACTGATTGGAGCTAAAATTCATTGGACCTATTTTATTTTCAACTTACTGATCATATATCGATGCCCCGTACGGAAATTAGTACCGTTCTTTTTTTTCATAATGGAAATTAGTATTATGAAAATACAAACGGTGCCAGTTTTTGTACGGGGCATCGATATTACTATTGATTACACAGTAAAAGTTATATATAAATCATATAATAAATGATTTAAAATCTTTTACGCTGATTAGTCAAAAGAAATTATTCTCTATTTACAAAAGCAATTTGGTTTTTCTAAGCTATGTTATTTTTACTTCTGAAATCTATAATGATGTTTATTTAAGTATTTTATGTCATAAAACTGTTCATTTAAAGTCTAATAAATTCATACAAAGGTTACCATCAGTTTCAATAAATTCTTATGAAATAATTTATTTTTTACAAATTTTCGATATTTTAATACAATTTGCTATTGCAAATTTTAGAAAATTTCTAAGAAAAATATAAGGTTTGAATCTCGGCTCGTTAATTTTTATGGACGATCACTACACATAGTGTCCTATACTTAAAAATTATTTTGTTTAAATTTGAAAATTAATAGATTTTATTGATTCTTTAAAGTTGATCAATTTTAGAAATAAATTTTGTAAAAAATTTTTATAAAATAATATTTAAGTTGCGATCAAAGTATTCTAATGTTAAAAAATTTTTTTAAATTAAACCTGCTTGAAAGTTGTACAGAAATAAAAATGCGGAAATGCAGCTTCAAATATGCATAGAAAATAAATGAGGATTTGTAGTCTAAATTTTGTTATTTTCATTTATTCATTTGTTAATTTTTATACAATTCTCATAAGAATCTTCAAGGACTATTAATTTGCAACTATACGGTGTTATAAAAAGAGCAAATTTTTTTTTCATCTTCAATAAAATAATGAGAAAAAATAGTTTATAACTTTAGAATATAGAGTAATTAAAAAAATAATAAAATTTAAGGTCCAAATTTCTTATACCATTCTTATAAATTTAGATTTAGTTCTAAATAATTTTTTTTAGTTTGGCGAACTTTACATCGCTGATAAAATCTTCCCTTTAAAATCATAAATTTTTCTACAAAATTCCACACAATTTAAAATCTATGAAGTTAAAAAATCTTACTAAACATAACTTTTTTCACTTCGATCTCATAATATAAATGATAAATAATTTTCAGAAGTTTAGAAAGTAAGCTGATATTTATTCACAGAAAAATAATTTTATTGAAGATTATCATTATATTTGCTATTTTTGATATTTATAATTTGAAGAACTTTCAGTACTATAAATTTATCTGAAATATTAATCTTATTTAAAAATATAAATGAAGAGGATTAATGATTTCTTAGTTTTCAAAATAAATGTAATTCACATTTATATTAATAATGCTAAATCTCTTCTGAATTTGATAAAATATTAAGTTTAGAAAAAAATATCTTGTTGCTTTTTTAATAAAAAATCAAGTCGATTAGTACTCAATAGTCAGTAAAGTATCACCCCCATATGTGATTATAAATTCCTCCTAAATTCCTCCTTACGCGTCATCAGCAGCAAACATTAACAAGCTTCAAGTTTATATACTTCGTTACACGCAAGACTGAGATGGTCAATGATAAGAGGTTTGATGTCAACGCGCACGCTCAACAGGTGCTACTAGAGTTCTATATATATATATATGTGCGCGTATATATATATATATATATATATATATATATATATATATGCGCGCGTGTGTGTATGTGTGATATACACGTGCTTTTGCTTCTCGTACCTGCCAGTGTCCGGCGCGCGACTTTTAAGTTCATAATATATAAAATCCTGAGAACTTGGTAATAATGATAATGTTTGCTCCAAATCATTACTATATTCGAAATCAAGATCACCATCGTCTCGTGTCAAGGCGGATAAATCAAAACCCATATCTATTCCAGATTCATCCATCTTCTTCTCTATTTTCTATTTACCGAAGAAAGATTAATTTATCTTATCACTTTACAAGACACTAGTTTACGCTTTCTTTTGTTCTTTTGATCATCAATGCTTTCACTTTTTGTTTTTTTCAACCAAGAATTATTAAATGGTAACAAAAACAACACCAGAAGAACCTTTGAATAAAAAATAAATAAAAATAAAATAAAATTATAATAAACCACAAAAAACACTATAATGAATGGTAACTACATTAAAAAATAGATCGAGTTAAGTCTACTTTCTGCACAAAACACGAACGGAAAAGAGGAAAAAAAACATTTGGATCACACGATCAAGAAACTGACAAAACGTTGGAGATGGCGCAAGCGTTCCTCGTTTACATACACATAAATACTTTTCCACCAGATTTGATGACATTCATTGTTGTTGTCGTCGTCAAGAATTTAAAGATAAAAAAGAAATAATAATAACACAATGCTAGCTCTTGCGCTGTTGCGGTAGCAAAGGAAGATATTTTATAGAGATCAATTCTTTTACACCCAACTGACTCACGCGCTACGCAGTCGAGGCCATTGCACGTATAGAAAGAGAAAGGCCTCCGCCCGGTGTTTCTCTCGAATTTAATCAAGTGCTGACATCTATGAGATAAGAGATCAAACCCTAACTTACCAGAGTCAAAATGATACTACTTATCAGTGGGGCTTTCATAACAATTATTTTTATTTATTCAAGTTTAGTAATATAGCGTACATAAATTGTATCCATTAAAGAATAATTTTAATATATACATATATCTATATATAATCTTTTTTTTGTATTTATAATCGGTTCTTTTTTTTATAAAAAAGTAATTTTATATTCTTTTATTATAAAATTCTATATTTATCAAATTTCAGATAATTATTTTCCAAGTTTTTCTCATGCAGAAAAATTGCTTTTTTTATAAATTTTAAAACAATGCAGGGTCACGAATAAATTTTTTTGAAAATCAATTTTCTTATTGACTAATTTATTGTTTCACAAGAATATAATAAAATAATTGAAAAATTAAATAATATTCTATGAATTCCAAATGCTTAATTTTAATTTTTAACGAGATCTATGTAGTTGTTTCATATGCACGGTAAACTTAAACCACCTGAATGTGAAAGCGACTCCAAATCTCCTTGCAGGGAATGTTTTCTTAAAACATTAGAAATAATTTAAGCAAAAAAAAATGTGGCAGTCGTGGGACTGGCCGACAGAAGTGATAACTTGAATGATTGTGAGTTGAAATTATTGCACGTAAAACCTTTTTTAAAGTGAACTATTACTTAAATAGTATTATTATAAATATAGTGATCTTAAAAAATGTTAAGACTCAAAGAAGATTTCAGCTCATAAATAGTTATCTAATAATATTTTCTATATACAAATTGAAGTCAATACTAAATATGAATCTAGCTATTTACAAAAATTTATTTATTTAAAATAATTAACATTCATGAATATTTACACTTGATTTAAATAAATGTATGTATGTATACATTGTTTGTTCTTTCTTACTGATGTTCAAATCCGGTATTTATGACTTTTCCTGACTTTCTTTTTTATTATTTTATATATTTTAATAGCTAATCGATCCATAATTTGGATATACAGTGTTTACTGCGTACAAATGCGTCTGCAAATTGAATACCTAAAAGAAATCAAAATTTTATGACTGAAAAATAATCAAAATTTCATGACTAGCAATTTTCATTCCAATGTAAGAGCTTGTCCACAAAGTTTAACAAATTTGAATGAAAGAAATCAGACGATTTTTCATGAAATGAAACAAATAATTGTTTGACATAATTTATGTAAAAATTGACCGATTTTTGTAAATGAAAATTCACGATGAAGCTCTCGAAGTAAGAAATGCAAATATTTAATGATAAATCTTTTATTTTATATTGCAAATTATTTAAAAATTTTGGTTAACTATGATTGAAAAAGGTTCGACATAAAAACTCTAAAAGTTCTCGGGTGTCATTTTTGTATACTTCAGGCGTGCCTACGAGCTAAATATGTGCCTACTCTCTCTCTCTCTCTCACACACACACACACACACACACCCATACATATATATATATATATATATATATATATATATATATATATATTAGTTATATACGTAACTTGGGAGTACGAAGGATGAATACAGGCGAGACTAAAGTGTTTGTCGCTTGAGTAGCAGTTGGTCGCGCCCGAGACTGACTGCTGCTCAAGCGACAAGCACTTTAGTCAAGCCTGGATTCAGAATCCTTCGTACTCCCAAGTTACGTAGATAAGTTTATGTCGTTGGTAGGCCGTATGAGGAACTATAACAATGATTTTTTAAAATTAATGATATATGTTTTATTAAAAAAAAGTAAATAATGTCATTATTTACTTATTTATTTTACTTATTAACTGTTTAACTTTGAAAATTTGTTTAAACAAAACATTCTGTAAAGTTAAGATTTTATATGAATTCGTATGAGCATTGACATATCTAACGACATTCTTTTGTTTTCACTAACCTACGAATCGATGTTACTCGCGTCATATACGGCCATGCTGTGCGATATCTCGATCTGTCAATACTCCCTTAGGGAGTATAGAGCTGTCAATACTCCCTTAGGGAGTATTGACAGAGAGAATATCGTCGAGATATTAGCATGAACGTATGCAATGCCTATACAAATTTAGCGTGATCTATAGGTATTCCACCGAATACGGCCTACGACGACATAAATATATATACAGTGGGGTCCAATAAAAAAGAGCCACCCTTAAGAAAAAAAGTACTAATTTAAAAATTTTGTATCTCAAGAAATAAGGGTCGTACAGAACTCTACGACCACTCATTTTAAACGCATTTGTAAGGACTTTTTAATGGTGTATTGGCAATTTAGTTTTGAGTACTTGTCTAGGAAATATTACGACATAAAAATAGAAAAAAAAAATTTTTTCTTTGGCTGTGTTTAAATTCAAATCATTTTTCGGAAAATGATGGTAGAAAAATTTTACACGGCTAGTTTTAAAGGTATTTTGCTTCACTTTAAATTTATATTCTAGTTTTTTTCTAGGTTCAAAATTGACCAAGATTTAGCGATTTTTGTTAAAAAAAGGGTCATTTTTATTTTTTCGATATCTGCTTAATGAGAAGAGATATAGAAAATTGCCAAATAAAAAAAAATGGATTATTGTGTGTAGAATAACCTTAAATTTTTTCAAAATCTTTTGTGCATTTTAATTTTTTTGATATTGTTGCGGTATTCTTATATATATGTATACCATACTCTTATTAGAGTACCGCAACAATATCAAAAAAATTAAATTACACAAAAAATTTTTAGAAAATTTAAGGTTATTTTACATACAAAAATACACTTTTTTTATTTGGCATTTTTCTATATCTCCTCTCATTAAGCAGATATCGGAAAAATAAAAAAGACCCTTTTTTTAATAAAAATCGCTAAATCTCGGTCAATTTTGAACCTAGAAAAAAAAACTAAAATATAAATTTCAAGTTAAGCGAAATACCTTTAAAACTAGCCATGTAAGATTTTTTTATCATCATTTTCCGAAAAATGATTTGAATTTAAACACAGACGAATAAAAAATTTTTTTTTTCTATTTTTAAGTCGTAATATATCCCAGACAAGTACTCAAAATTAAATTGCTAATACACCATTAAAAAGTCCTTACGATTGCGTTCAAAATGAGTGGTCGCGGAGTTCTGTACGACTTTATTTGTTGAGATACAAAATTTTTTAATCAGTACTTTTTTTCTCAAGGGTGGCTCTTTCTTATTGGACCTCACTGTATATATATATATATATATATATATATATATATATATATATATATATATACATATATATATATATGTATGCATGTGTGTGTGTGTGTGTGTGTGTGTGTGTGTGAGAGAGAGAGAGAGAGAGAGTAGGCACATATTTAGCTCACATATATGTGTGAAATAGACATGCATTTTCTATATGTATTTTTTTCTTAACCACACTAATATTCAGGCCTTCGTTTTTTTTGTTTACATATTTAAGTTTTACGAGCTTAAAATTTAAGTTTTACGAGCTAAAAATTTAAGTTTTACGAGCTTAAAATTTGATCTTCAATTTTTGTCTGAATTCCTAAGCAACTCACTGTCCCATAAGAAGTTATCACTTCAAAAATCAAAATCGCGTACTGGGACGTTTTTTTATTTTAGTAAAATTATCTTCTTTTTTGTAAATTTTCCACTTATTCAGATTCGTTGTCGATTTTTTCACTTAAAAGTCTTTTAGGATACCTAAAAGTCTTGTTAAAAATTTAAGACGTTTCCGGCGTAAAATTTTCTGACAAATAAAGTTGTTATCAAAATAAGCCTAAATATCAAATATAAGACGAAAAATTAAAATAAATGCGTTTTTATTGGAAAATTTAACAGAAAATAACATTAAAAACAAAACTGCGTAAAATTTTTGTTTTAAACTTGTACTTAATTTATAATTACCAAAACATATTGAGCGTAATTGAAATGGTATATTATCAAAAAAAAAAAATCAATAATAATCTTTTTTAAATATTATTAAAATGACAAAAAAGAAAAAAAAAATTTCTTTTTTTTATCGTGATGAGTTGCGTATCTTGATACGTTCCTGAAGCACAAAATGTGGCAACACCGCTTTGCACGATTTGTCTATGGGAGACGATCGGAACATATGTTCGGCTTAAACGCGAGTCGTTTGCGTTTTCTTTCCTTCAAAAAATTTTTGATCTTTACTGTGTAAAGATAGTTCTAATATTATAACATTCACTAAAAGTGTTGATTATATATTAACTTCCAAAGAGAGATTAGTAAAAACCAAAGCTTGTAAACAGTCATTAATAGGTATACCAATATCAAAAATATGATATCTAAAATATCAAACACTGGTATAAATAGATCAATGCTCGAAAAAGTCTGTGAAACAGGAGGTATAGATGGACTGACTATTTTATTATCGGAAAACGTACTTGGTAAGCCACGAGTCACAAATAATAAAAAAATTATTAAAACTATATTTGAGAATGTAAATAAATAAAATATTTGTATTAATATTTATGAAAAAATTATTAAAATGTTTGAGAACTAAAGTACATAAATTCATGTTTATTAATATACATAGTTCTTATTCATTTAAAATACACCCACACTCCCTTTAAAAAAAAAAATTATTCTTTAATTAATAAATTAATATCTTCTTAATAATATTCAAATCATTTTAAATGAATAATATTAAAAATAATTAATAAAAACTTATCTTAACTTTGTATTGAAATTCAGATATGTACATTTAGAAAAAAACTATTTGAATAATCCGCCATTTCCGTAATGCGACGTTGCCACATCTAACAAACAGAAGCAGAAGCTACCATTATAGCGAGCGAATTCTATTGCACATTTAAAAAAAATCTTTTTCTCCTATATTTCTTCGTCGAGTTCTCTTTTTCTTCATTAAATATGATCACTGTCAAACGAACTATAGGTATATAATTTTTTTTTTATGTTGTACCTTTTTATATTAGAATAAAAGCTGATTTATGATTCTGTCCCATAAGAGCACATGCAATTATTACGATTATTAAAACATCTTTTACTCTAAAAATACTCCGTCATTATTTTTCAAAATAAATATTGAAAAATTACAATGTAAAGAATATTTTTGTCAAATTTTTAGACACTTAAATCATTTTAGAAAAAATCACTTGAGCCACCTTAATGTAAGTTATTATTAATTATTAAAAATTTAAAAAATAAAACAATCATACGTCTTGTTATTTAATTTTTGGTTTTAACATCTCTGACTATCTATTTTTCATATCGTTTTTAATATATATTTGAAAAAAATATTAAAGACTTGTAAAAAAATTAATCTTATATCATATCAATAACAATCAAGCTTTAGACAAAACTCTCTCACTTTTGTTCTTCATATCGCATATATTTTTCCGCGTTTAATTTTTCAATAAAGACATAGTTTTCTTACAATGAACTTTTCTATAAGGTAATGTATAACGGACAGTTTATCAGTTCTCTAGAATATTGACTATATTTGAATTTTTTTGCAAAATTTTAAAAAAGAAAAGGCATTTGTTTACATTAAATATCATGATAATTATTTAGTTGAATTTCAAAGTAAACCCATTTATTAATCAATGAGAATTATGGGTTTTAATATTTGAGGTTATAAAAATCATAATTAGTTGGAACCCAAAACTTTTAATAATTAACTTCAAAGTTTAATACAATAATAATTATGATTTTTACTACAAATTAATGCATTTATTTTTCTGAAATTTTGTAATGAAATTAAGATATAGTAAATATTTCAGTATATTGAGGAAGTATCCATTTTACATCACCTTAATATTTAGATTTATTTTGATAACGTAATTTAATTCGATGAGAAATTTTATACCAGGAATGTATTGCTCAGTATTTTTAAAATGATTTCCAGGTTAAAAATAAAAAAAAATCGACAGTAAATCTAAAAAAAATGAAAAATTTACAAAAAAAAACAATAATTTTACTTAAAAAAAAAACGGTCCGATATGCAATTTTGATTTTTTGCTAAAGGAGATGTAAAACGGACACTACCCTGGTAGAAAATAAACCAATAGAAATGGTTGGTTAAGTAACTTTCAAGCAATTTATTTAACCAATGGAAGAATGATTAACAAACAGTTAACCATCGGTTGGATAAAGAAATGGAATACTTAATATTTATATATACACTGCCGTTCGATTGCTTTTGTCCACCCTAGAGTAAAATTTATTGAAATAAAAAGTTTTATATCACCGGAACTAATGATCGCATCTTCAAAATCCAAACGGCGTTTGAAAGATTGGTCAAAAATCTTTGAAATAAAGTAATTCCGGTATGAAAAAAGTCATTTTCTAATTGCTTATAGCAATGTGAAAAAAAAATTGTTTTTACTAATTTTTTTTGCCCACATAAAAAAAATGCTACTTTCATGGAAATTATGATATCGGAAAAAAACCAAATGGATTTTAAAACTCTAATAGTTCTCTTTAAGGGGAGACACAAGTGAAACTGCGTTTTTTAACAAAAAAATGACGTTTATTATTTTTCATTTTTTACCTATAATACGTACAACATAATCCATGCGTAATGTTATTCAAAATCATCTGAAAAATCTGTAAAAAAATTTTCAGCCTGGAATATTAAAAATTGTGAGACTAGTTCCATTTTAACTGCTGCTCGGTTTACTGGTAAATGTGGCAGCAGCTAAAATGGAACTAGTCTCACAGTTTTTAATATTTCACGCTGAAAATTTTTTTATAGATTTTTCAGATGATTTTGAACAACATTACGCATGGATTACGTTGTAGGTGCTATGGGTTGAAAATTAAAAATAAAAAACGTCATTTTTTTGTTGAGAAACACAGTTTCACTTGTATCTCCCCTTAAAATGAGCTAAGTTAAATGTTACTATGACTTTTTTAACCACAGTTATGATGATTTTTCGAAAAAAAGACCTATTTTTTGATTCATGATTATCTCATATACTAACGAAGATAAAAATTTTTGTACTGAAGAAAAAATGTTTCATTTTTAGTCTAGAATATATATATTTAGTGATCAATAAGTTTCGAAAAAAAAATTTTTTTTTACTCGTTTAACCTTTAGCTGGCATGCCTCTCCAGCCGATTATAGCTGGCCTATGGGGTACTATAGTACCCCAGCGCGAAAAATTGTCGTAAAAACTAAAGTATTGGTTATCTCAACTCAAAAACATTCTGGAGGGATCTTCAGAGGTTACTCCAAAGGGTAGCATAGTTTATAAGAGGAAAAATGAAACGGTTTCAAAATTTGATAAGAAAGAGCGTGGGGTACTATAGTACCCCCTCTGCCAGCTAAAGGTTAATTAAAAATTTTTACTAATTTTCCATGAATTTTCGCTAAAAAAATTAAGGAAGAAAATTTTTTTTACTTATTTTATTATTTTTCAAAAAAAAACCTATTTTTCCAATCATGATTTTTCGAAAAAAAGACCTATTTTTTCAATCATGATTATATCGTATACTAACAAAGATAAAAATTTTTGTAATAAAGAAAAAATGTTTCATTTTTAGTCTAGAATATATATTTAGTGACCAATAAGTTTCGGAAAAAAAATTTTTTTTTACTCGTTTAATTAAAAATTTTTACTAATTTTCCATGAATTTTCCCTAAAAAAATTAGTAAAGAAAATTTTTTTTACTAATTTTTTATTTTTCAAAACAAAATTTGTTTTACTAATTTTTTTAGGGAAAATTCATGGAAAATTAATAAAAATTTTTAATTAAACGAGTAAAAAAAAAATTTTTTTCCCGAAATTTATTGGTCACTAAATATAAATATTCTAGACTAAAAATAAAACATTTTTCCTCTAATACAAAAATCTTTATCTCTGTTAGTATATGAGATAATCATGATTAAAAAAATAGATCTTTTTTTTCGAAAAATCATCATAGCTGTGGTTAAAAAAGTCATAGAAACATTTTGCTTAGCTCATTTTAAAGAGAACTATTAGAGTTTTAAAACCCATTTGGTTTTTTTTCGATATCACAATTTCCATAAAAATGGCATTCACTTTTATAAGGGCAAAAAAAATTAGTTACAAAATTTTTTTTTACATTGCTATAAACAATAAGAAAATGACTTTTTTCATACCGGACCTACTTTATTTCAAAGATTTTTGACCAATCTTTTAAATGCCGTTTGTATTTTGAAGATGCGATTATTAGTTCCGGAGATATAAAACTTTTTATTTTAATAAATTAAACTCTAGGGTGGGCAAAAGCAATTGAACGGCAGTGTATATTTATAACTAATTTAAAAGAAAAGTTTATTTATATATATTTATAATTGACTTTGAAAAAATTTATTTATATATATTTATAATTAATTTAAAAGAAAAATTTGTTTATATATATTGCAACAGGTCTGAATTACCTGCTAATCTATTATTTAAAAAACAATGAAATACCTTCTTCCTTTAACTACCAAGTCGATAAGAAAAATTAAAACTTTTTTTCTTCATCAATAATAAAATATTTAAAAAGAAAAATTGATTTGTATGTTAATCAAACACAATTAGCATAGATTAATTTTCCAAGAAAAAAAAAAAATTTCGAGGTTCCAATAATTTTTCTTTTTATACATAAATTCAAATTCAAATAAGAAGCGCGCCATAGGGTGCCAGGCTGGAGCGCGTGGCACACGAAGATACAGCGTCACGCATCAACTAATCACGTTAGAAGCGGCGGTAGTGCAGGGGCTAAGGCTCTTGGCTCGCGCTCTAGTGGACCGGGGTTTGATTCCCCGGGGAAATTTCGGAAAAATTTTTTCGAATTTTTCTGCGGGGAGTAGAACCCGGAGACCACGAAAAACCAAATAAAAGTCCCCCTAGGCAACAAATAAAAATACAAAAAAATACATTATGAAACAAGTCCCCCTGGGCAATAAAAATTACATGTGTAAGGTGGCGTATCGGGTCTCAGTCCACAGTGACAAAAAGACCCACTGCCAATAAATAGAGAAGCAGAAGAAGAACTAATCACGTTAAAGAGTGAGAGAGAGGGAGGAAAGGAGACGCGACTCATTGGCGTCACCAACCTTTTACATTTAATTGCATGATATTCTGTATCGTTTTTCATACTAATTAATGATGGTTGTAATAAAAATATATAATGAATCAATGTAAGATAAAAGTAACAAGATAAGACTTAGTCTAATATATAAAAAAAAAAAATGATTACTAACAACTAGTAAAAAAAATATGCATAACATAAGAATGTTTTAAATAGTAAGTGTAAAAGGGGCTAAATTATTAGTATAGATAATGTGAATCTAGTAACTTCTTTTACTACGTAAAACACCAAACTAACAAATTAATGATAGAAATATAATAAACAATCAATAATTAAACTCAAGTAACATAATACTTAACAAATTAATATTATATTTAATTAATTAACATGTATGTGCGTTAGTTATCTAAGTCACTAGATTGTATAAATAGGTAAGCATGCGCATGAGATTAGCAGTAAAAGCATACAGAGAGTGGCGCTGCACGCAATCTCAATTATCTACATAGATAATTGAGATTGTTATCTAGCAGCCATGAATAAAACTCGTTGCACGTGGTAGAGCAGCTCTCTTATTTTTCCTGCGCTGCGAATAAGGATTACTCTTGAAAGGTTTACTGTGAGTATCAAAAAGAAAAAGAACACGACTTCCGCCTAAGTGTGGCCATGTGGAAGTTTATTCTATGTGTTCAGTAAAAGAAACATGTGTTTGTGCGCAGCCAAGTGTAATTTAAAGTGAAATTTTCAATTATTTACGCGAGTATCGTATAGAAAAAAAGGAAAAAAGGGAAATAGAATCATCAAATTTGAAGTTACTTTTTCTTTTTCTTTTTCTTTCTCTTTGTAAATATTCTCGTGTCGTGCTCAATTTAAATAAATCACTTTTTTTTACTTATGCATTGTAATAAATCGTTTTTTTTTCTTGCTGAAAGAAAATAGTATTTTAAAGTTTTTATGTTTCGTGTGTAGTGTAGTTCTAATAATAGTAACCAAATATAACATAAAATATAACAAACTAAGTAGGAGCGTGACTAGGGGTTCGCCCGAAAGGCTCCAAGTGGGAATTTGTCTTTTAGACTTCTTCCTGCGATTTGCACAAAAAGCCGATGGTAGGCAGAAAAGGGTGCCTTTAAGGCTGCCCTTCTCCGTGTGCTATATTCAGCCTTTGTGCCGAAAATAGTAAATCGGTTGCCAAACACCAAGTATTAGGCTTTTCTTTCTTCATTTCAGGTTTTTGGTAGTCAAACTAAAAGCCACCAAGTTACATGAAAAAGAAGAACATCAAAATTTTTTTTCTTGCTAATTCAATTTAGATTACTTTGTTCTCTGCTCCAAAGAATTTTTTTTGGTTTGTTAATTAAATTTTAATAATATGTTTCAAAATTGATAAATTGCTGGATAAATTCACTAATATTTCTCATGTTAATTAATAGATAATTTACTACTAGAGATCGTATGATTATAAAATATGAAATATATATAATTAAAGATTAAATTATATTCAGTTTTTTTTTTTAAATTTAGCCTATGTTGTTTAATTAAAATTAAAATCAAGAATAGTTGTTGAGATATATTTCTTAAAAGAGAACAATTTTTTAATAATAAGTACAAAATATCTATATATCGATCTTAGTAACGGAGCGTGGCTCTATGTGCGAAAGCTAGCTTTCAACTGGCAGCTTTGTGTAATCAAGGCGATGACTGCTGTTGAGCCGTAGCGCTGCAACCAACAAAACATAAGCATAGAATGGCGGAGCAACTTCAGAGTGATGCCACTCGCTTATTCTTGACACTCCCTCCCGAGCAAATCTCTCTGAGTTGACTCACTTCATTTCCAGCTGAGGGGCTATTCAAGTAGCAATACATATGTATGTATCGCGACGATATGTATGGGGAAGAGAATAAAAAGTATGCGCGCGCATACATACAGCGTGATACATACATATGTATCACTGCTTGAATAGCCCCTCTGAAAACTTTATTTAGGATCTGTAAAGAAAGAAAAATTTACAATTTTAATTTATTATTCATTAGTAATGAAGTCAAGCTATTATGTAATTCAAAGGGTAGGGCCTTAGTGAATATATCAGCAATTTGTTGTTTAGAAGCAATCCATCTTATTGTTATTAGATTTCTGGCAACGCATTCACGAACGTAATGTTCTCAAACTTCTGTCATATGTCTAAGTTTATTTGTATAACTAACTTGTAAACTGGCTTCTGCAGCTTTATTATCGCACCACAGAGTCATAGGTGTAAAGGACCATTTCAATATCAGACTTAATGAATTTTTCAATGATACCATCTCCTGACATGCTTCGCTCATCGCAACATACTCAGCTTGACATGTTGAGAGAGCTACGTAAGACTGTTTATGTGTTTTCCAGGCTATTGTATCACCGTACAATTTAATAACAAAACCACTCGTTGTCAATGATCCTTTGCAATCAGCAAAACTTGCATCTGAGTATCCTTGCATGTTTTCCAGCTTTCCTTCAAACTTTAGTCCTAGACTTTTGGAATATTTCAAGTATCTGCATAAACGTTTTACCATTTTCCATTCTTCTTCAGTTGGATTGTTTTGATGTCTGCTCAATACATTTACAGTATATGATATATCTGGGCGTGCAGTATTTGCAAGATAGAGAAGAGAACCAATTATTTCTCTGTAAGGTCCATTTATCTTATTTGAGACATCATTTACTTGATTTTCTGTTTCTTCTCTTTCACGTCGTTCTCTATTCGCCACTTGACTTGTTACCATTGGTGTTCTTTGCATCTCTTTCAATTTCTATACCTAAGAAGTTCTTTGGTTCTCCTAAGTCAGACATTTCGAATTCCAACATAAGTTTCTGTTTAATATCGTCTAACTTGTTTTCATCATTGCTAGCTATCAGCATATCATCCACATATAATAACAATATTAAGAGCTTATTGTTTTCATGACATGTAAAGAGGCATGGTTCAGAGTCATGAGAATCTAGATTCAGTTTTTCAGCTGCTTCTGAAAACCTTTCATGCCATCTCTTCAGACTTATTTTTAATCCACATAAAGCACGTTCGATTTTGCATACTTTGCTTCTTCTTAAATCAAGTAAGCAGTCAATACCTTCGGGTATTTCCATGTATATTTCATTATCTATTTTGCCATTTAGAAAAGCTGTTTTTACATCCAGCTGTCTTACTTCCAGATCAAGCTTGTTTATTATAACTAGCACGGCTCTAATTAAAGGCAATCGCGAAACTGGTGCGTAAGTTTCATTCAATTCA
The DNA here is from genome assembly GCA_017163975.1 of Anastatus disparis. NCBI lineage: Eukaryota > Metazoa > Arthropoda > Insecta > Hymenoptera > Eupelmidae > Anastatus > Anastatus disparis. Next base: position 1,621,530 of record JAFFSR010000325.1, read on the forward strand.
TATGAATTTTTATCTTTGAAACCTCTTATAACCAGTCGAGCTTTATACTTTTTGTCTCCATTTGTTCCAACTTTTCTTTTCAGAACCCACCTTGAATCTAAAATATTTGGTTTTTCTCCACTAACATTTGATGGTCTATCAACAATTTTCTAAACCTTGTTCTTTTCCATAGATTGCAGTTCGGACTTAATAGCTTTTTCCCATTCATAATTATCTTCTAATTTCATGGCTTGTTGGTATGAGTTTGGATCATTCTGTGTTGTGGCTATAAATGTACTAATTTCTTCATTCTCAAGCGAATTTATATCTGATCCAAGTTCATGTTCTTCTTGAGGTTGTAATTTCTCTTTCCTTGGACGTCCTCTTTTCCTTTTCTCTCCCCCCGTTTCAGAGATCAAAATTTCTTTTTCATTTTCAAACTGTAAAAACCAATTTTCGCGATCTATTTCTTCCATTGAGTTGTTCCAATCTTTTATGCTATTTTTGTTGTATCTATCTCCATATACTTGTTTTTCATTGAATCGAGCATCTTTGCTTTCATAGTATTTGCCTTCTTCCGGTTTTATAAAAATATATCCTGTTGGTTTGTATCCTATTAATACAACTCTTTTGCCCAGCCGATCAAACTTATTTCCAACTTTTCTTTGCACTTTTATATATGCAATGCAGCCAAAACGTTTAAGTTGTTCTAGATGAAGATTAAAGTTTGGATTTAATTTTTGTAGAGGTGGTATCATATCATTCGAACTGTGAGGAGTCCTGTTGTAGAAGTATACAGACGATTGCTTGATTAATTTCAAAACTTTCTTAAGCAAAAACTATAGATAAATCTAGTAAAAAGTATAAACTCAATAATAATTACTCAATTCGTTTCAGTACTCTCCAGAACTAAAATTAAAAAAAAAAATATGATGTATGTAGTAAAAAAAAAGAAATATTTAGAAAAAATGTTCTAAAGAATACTATACTGTTTAATAACTAAACTCGCCTGAAATATACTTTTTTAAAAGTAACAAAAACATAATAAAATAGTATTCATCAGTTTGAATAATGACTTAAAACAAAAAATAACAGACGTAATATTCAAAAGCTTTGAAGAAATTTTATTGCATTCGAAAATTAAAAGATAGTGTAATGATATTTTTATGAATTTAATATTATTTTGGAAAGAATGAATTGAATACAGAAGTATTCGACGATTGCTTGATTGATTTCGAAACTTTCTTAATAAATATTAATATACATAAGAAAAATTGTCATAAAACGTCCTACAGATATATATATATATATATATATATATATATATATATATATATATAAATACAAATCTCAAGTAGATGTTTAGATGTGTTTGCGCGTTCGAGTTGACAAGAAATGTGAAATGTATGAGAACCGGTACGTGCGTGTTGACATGATACGTCACATATATGTAAACCTAAGGGCACTCGGATAGGTGTGTTAGAGTTGTCATGAAATGTCCCATATATATAAACCTCTATGGGCGTGGGTTATAATTGACGTGAAAAATCCTATGTATATTAACGTGTGTGCATGCATGCGAATCGACATGAAATGACCCACATATATAGAAAAGCCTGTGATTATGAGTACGTACGAGTTGACATGAAATGTCATATATATATATATATATATATATATATATATATATATATATATATTATATAGTTGTAAGGAAATTCTCTACGACCAAGGTCCTCCCCTTCTCTTCTTTTCCTCATCCTCTTACCTAATTTTGATCCTCTTTTTTTTCCCTTATTTTTTACGTTATTTTACGTTATTTGTTCCTCTTCCTTTTCTTTTCCTTTTCCCTTCCTCCCTTCTTCTTTTTCTCTTCTTTTGAGTTTCTTCATGCCTTCATTTTTTCTTCCTTTTCTCTTCCTCAAAAAATCCATCACTTTTTTCCGTTATTTTTACGTTATTTTAGGTCATTTTTGCTCCTCCTCAGGTAAATCCTCAAATTTTACCTTTTTTTGTGGTACTTTACGTTATTTTACGTTTTTGTTCCTCTTCCTTAGCTGCTCCTTAGCTCATCCTCTTTAATCCTCAATTTCATTCAAATTCCATCATTTAAAAAGCTTCTTGCTAATTTTTATTGTTTGCACCTACTGCTTTTACTTTAAATATATAGAACAAACATATTAAGTTAATAATTTTTATGATAAATTTTATAAAATTTTATACAATTATTGTTTAAAAGAATAAATGACATCAAACATGGTAAAATTAAAATTTCGCAAGCCTCCTATGCGTAAGCACGCCAACCTCCACTACTAAGTAAAACTGTATAACATATCAATTTATTGAAATTATTTTAAATTCAAAATGTTCTGTTAACATTATAATTTTTATATTTTAAATTAGATCAATGTTTTTTAATATTTTGATTATTACTTTGAATTATTTTATAATGGGTATCTAGTGAATCAAGTGTACCACTTGTAACGAGGATAAAAAATTACTCGTATACTATGATATAGAATACGCATATATCCATCTTCGTTGTGAGTCGCACAGCACAACGTAGATTTTTATGCTTGATGGGTGAGTATAAGAGTGAAACGGAGAGAGTCTGTGCTAATTTTTATTGTTTGCACCTACTGTTTTTACTTTAAATATATAGAACAAACATATTAAGTTAATAATTTTTATGATAAATTTTATAAAATGTACAATTATTGCTTAAAAGAATAAATGACATCAAACATGGTAAAATGGAAATTCCGCAAGCCTCCTGTGCGCAAGCGCGCCAACCTCCACTACTAATTATTTTGTTGAAAATTTTAATGAAAATAAAGAAAATAATGCTTTATTTGAACTCAATAATATTTTTATTAATGAATATATATCTTGTAAAGATTTTGGTTTACCTGAACCAAAAATAAATTCAATTACTTTGAACAATAATCATCATAATGAAATAGAAAGCAAAAAAAAATTTTTAATTAATGTATAATAAATTAAACGATGAACAAAAATTAATTTTTGAAATTTTAACTGGAAAAGATAATAAAAAAATATATTTTATCGATGGTCCTGGAGGAACAGGAAAAACTTTTTTATACAAAACTTTAATATTTTATTTTATATCAATTAATAAAAAAATTTAGTCTATGGCTTGGACTAGTATTGCATCTACTTTATTACCTAAAGGAATGACAAGTCATAAGACATTTAGATCACCTTTAAATTTAAATACAATTAAAAATGCATTTTTAGAACTACAATCAAATAAAAAAAAATTAAGAAAAGCTAATATAATAATATGGGATGCAGCATCAATGATTTCAAAAAAGCATTAGAAATAGTTAATAATACATTAAAAGATGTTTGTAATAGTAATTTTCTTTTTGGTGGAAAATTAATTATTTTAGGTGGTGATTTTCGACAAATTTTACCAGTTAAACATGGAAATAAAAATTTAATTATAAAAGAAACAATAAAAATTTCATATTTATTGCAATTTTTTAGTATATTAAAATTAACAAAAAAATATTCGATCTAAAAATAAAAAATTTGTTTCATTTGTATTACAAATTGGTGATGGCAAAATAAACCATTTCATAATTCCAAACAAATTACAAACTAACGATATTTGTTCTAAAATTTATTCAAATATTAATAAAAATTGTTACAAAGAAAAAATTATATTAGCTCCTCATAATGAAGATATTGATAATTTAAATAAAAAAGTATTAAATTTATTAAATGGAAAAACTGAAACATATTATAGTATTGATTACGCTACGCATAAAGGTGTTGATCAAACTGATTATACCATTTATTTGAATTACCAAATAGAATTTTTAAATAAAATTAAAGAAGGTTTACCACCTCATAAATTAATTTAAAAGTTAATGCTATAGTAATGTTGTTAAGAAATTCAAGTATATCGGAAGGATTATGTAATGGTACACGATTGAAAATTATAAATTTACATAAACATAATATTGAAGCTGAAATAATGACAGGCGATAAAAGTAGAAATAAAGTTTTTATTCCAAAAATTACTTTAAATACAGGAAATAATTCTTCATTTCCATTTATTCTTTACCGAAAACAATTTCCAATTATATTAGCATTTGCAATAACTATAAATAAACCACAAGGTCAAAGTTTCGATTATGTAGGCTTATTTGTAGGAAGACCATTGTTTTTACATGGTCAATTGTACGTTGCTTTGTCAAGATGTAAAACTTTTAATAATATTTATATTCAAAATAATTTAGATGATACATCAAAAATAGATAAGATTGTTTGGACGGAAATTTTCAATAAATAATTTATTTAAATTCTTACCATTTTTATTAATTCATTTCATTTAATTTTAACGATTAATTGATTTTCAAATTTCATTTTGTTATGTAAATTTGATTCACTTAAAGGGTATTTCATTTTTATTTCACTAAAATTAAAGATTTTTTTCTTTTGTAAAACTTGTTTTAAATTAAATTGAAAGCTAAAACAGTTTCTGCATAGCTGTCAGAAAGTAATTAGTCGAAAATATCGGAGTGGTAGCTGTTTCGTGAGCCGCGCTACTCATGATGCGATTTTTGTCGACAAAAGCTAACAAATTTTTCACTGTGAATATTAGTGCGTGCATAGAGCAAGCGATCAGCAAAAGCCACTTTAGTGTCGGATAGGCAGCTAAGTAAAGAGTTAGTAGACTCTTTCTCTTTCTCTCTCTTTCACATTAGAAAATTGCAATCAATAAAAATGTCAAATAAAGCAAAGGTGGACCCCTAAAAAGTCATTGATGTAAATTATTAAATGTGTTATGCTTATCAGCGCCGGTCTTAGGGCAGGGCGAGCGGGGCGGTCGCCCCGGGCCCCGCGGTCTCAGGGGCCCCGCACCCTGCTAAAGTTGCATGTGAATAAATTACTTTGTTAAAAAATTAGGTTTTCATCCATTTGTTATATTGAATTATAAAATTTTTTTAAGGGTCGGCTCATGACCTATTTTACCGAACAAAAACATCTAAAAAAGATATTTCGTTTTTCTGATAAAAATGAATATCAGAATTATATCAATAGAACATTCATGAATATGCTAATAGAAGTTTTTTTTCAAAAAATGATAAGTTTCAGTATTTATAATTTACTTCACAAAAGTTATTTTTGTGAAACAATATATTTTTATTTTTTTAATCTCAATTTTTTTCGTGAAAACCATTATAAATGTATTTATAATTTATCTATTTCTGAAATCAATAATAAACTTATTATACATTCTAAACAAGTAGCATTCCTAAATTTTCAAAAGAGATGCTTGAAATTCAAGATAAATTAATATCAGTATTGAATATTATATAGATAAATTAAATTAAATAATCACATTAATTTTCTATAATGTGTATTCAACACATCTTTTTTTCATATTTAAATTGGGGTATTAAAATAAAATTAATATCTCGTAATATAAAAAGTAAATTTTTCATTTTTTCGTCAAAAAACATTGATATTGTATATTCGAGCGAACACAGCAACAGTTCTGAGCGGGCTGCTTTATGATAAAAAGTTTTTATCCACAGTGTTTTGTTTTTATTAAAAACAAAACACTGCGGACGCGCAACAAACACGATTGTACTAGTTTATTGGCAGTTCACAAACTATTAAGACCGCATAACATCAACACGCATTTCTTCTTGTAAATTTATGTGAATATATTGTTCTCAAGTAATTTTTAACAAAGTGATTATTTTCCGTATTTAAATATGACAAGTCGAGAAAGAGATACTGGAAGAAAGTATGAATCTGGTGCAGAAAAATCAAGAAAGAGAAAAAGAAAACAACAATTTATAGAAGAACAAAGAGGTTCTCTGGACAAATTTTTTTCTCAGAGCACTATACAAAACAGCGAAAATGAAGAAGAAAATGAAGATATTTGTGAGAATGAAAATTTGAAACAAAGTCAAGATAAAAGAGCCAAAGAGAGTTGTGTAAGTGAGTGTAAAAATTTTGAACAGAATAAAAATGAAAGTGAAGAAACAAATTATTTAGAATTAAGTGATAAATCTAGTGTAAATATAAACAAAAAAAGCAACGTAAAAAATGATAGTGAAGAATTAAAAAAAAATATTTATGACCCCGGTGATTGGCAATTTTTTAAAATTCATGAATATATTAATAATTTAATTGAAAAAGGTCCTATCAGAATTACTGAAAATGAATTTTGTTTTCCGAAAAATAAAGATGATCGTCACTTTTCTAGTAACTTCTATAAACGCAAATTATCCAATGGTGAATTGTGTGATAGGCAGTGGCTTATTTATTCAATAAAATTAGATAAAGTATTTTGTTTTTGCTGTAAACTTTTTGGTAAAAATGTTTCGAGCAATTTAGCAAATGAAGGTATGTGTGATTGGAAACATTTGTCCGATCGATTGAAAGAGCATGAAATCTCACAAAACCATTTAGAGTATACAAAAACATGGTTAGAATCATCTGTTTTACATAAAAATAATAAAACATTAGATATGAGTATACTTAAAAAAATAGATGACGAGAAAAAACGCTGGCGGGATGTTTTATATCGAATCATTAGTGTAATTCAATTTCTTTCACAACATAATTGTGCATTTCGGGGAAGCAATGAAAAACTTTTTGAACCTAATAACGGTAATTTTTTGGGACTTATTGAAATGATTGCTAAATTTGACCCGATTATGCATGAGCACGTACGACGTATAATGAATAAAGATATTCATGATCATTACCTTGGGCCTAAAATACAAAACGAATTGATTGAACTAATGGCCAATGAAGTTCGGAAAAAAATTATTTTAAATATAAAAAAAGCTAAGTATTATTCTATTATTCTTGATTGTACTCCGAATATAAGTCACCAGGAACAAATGAGTTTCGTGATACGATATGTACATAAAAATATGGGGGAAGTAATAATTAAAGAACAATTTCTGATGTTTTTAAAAGTTCAGGAATCTACTGGAAAAAGTTTGTCAAATGTATTACTTGACACATTAAAATCAATCGGAATTGATATTCAAAATTGTAGAGGGCAAGGATATGACAATGGTGCCAACATGAAAGGAAAACGAGAAGGTGTTCAAGCTTACATTTTGAATATCAATAAAAGAGCATTTTATCTTCCATGCGCTTGTCATAATTTGAATCTTGTCTTAGGAGACATGGCGAAGTGTAACTCATATGCTATATCTTTTTTTGGTATAATCCAAAGAATTTATACCATTTTTTCTGGATCAACGAAAAGATGGGAAATTTTAATGAAACACATTAACTCTTTAACAGTGAAATCATTATCTGAAACTCGATGGGAATGTGGACTGGAAAGTGTTAAAGCTATACGTTTTCAATTGCCAAATATTACAGAAGCTTTATTGGAAATTGCAACTACTTGCAACGACGCAAAAATGAAAAGTGAAGCTCAAAGTTTAGTTTACAACGAGATTGAAAGTTTTGAATTTATTGTAACAATAGTAATGTGGTATGATTTATTAAATGCAACTAATGCCGTAAGTAAGTATTTGCAGTCTAAAGCTATGCAATTGGACGTTGGGTTAAAACTTTTAGATGGTGTATTCACATATTTTAAAAATTATAGACAATCAGGTTTTTCAGATGTTCTTGTAACAGCAAAAGAGCTTGCAAATGATTTAGAAGTCGAGCCAGAATTTAAGCGGTATCGACCGCGAAAAAAAAGAAGATTGTTTGAATACGAAGGTGTAGATAATATAGAGACCTCAGGAGAAAAGAATTACGAGATTAATTGTTTCATACCATTGCTTGATATGGCTATAAATTCTTTAGAAAAAAGATTAGAAAGTTATGACATTATTTCAAAAAATTTTGGATTTTTATACAATTTTAATATTTTTCGAAATTTAGAGAACAGCGAATTACAGCAATCCTGTAAGAATTTGGATCTATTTCTGCGAAGTAATGAAGCCAATGATTTAAATGGAGATGATTTATTCACAGAATTAAAAATTTTGAAAACTATGATACCAGTTACAACTACAAAAGCTATAGATGTACTTACATTTTTATTAAAAAATGATCTAAATGAAAGTTTTCCTAATACTTCCATAGCATATAGAATTTTATTAACTTTGCCAATTACAGTAGCATCTCGAGAAAGATCTTTTTCTAAATTGAAATTAATTAAAACATACTTACGAAATTCAATGAGCCAACAAAGACTGTGTGGCCTAGCCATTTTATCGATAGAAAAAGAAGAAACATCTTCGATAAATTTCAATCAATTAATTGATGAATTTGCTACGCAGAAAACTAGGAAGATTAATTTTTTGTAAATGAAAAATAATTAATTAATCATAATTACAATCTTTTTTTCTATTGTTTTACATATAATTAAGTTAATAATATAGAAATTAAATGTATTTATTGTGTTTTTATTAATCCCTATATTATCAAAATATTTTTGTAATTTCTTTTATCACTTTACATACGTTATGAAGCTATTGATTATTTGATTTTTATATGCTGAATAATGTATTAATTTTTTTATTTATACTATTATATATCGACTTTGATTCGATAATATATATATATAATTTGTATGTTGTTAGTGGGATACTTAAAAAATTTGACCCCGCGAAAACAAGTTCCTTAAGTAGGCCCCGCGACTGAAATTTGTCCCAGGCCCCGCCTTATCTAAGACCGGCGCTGATGCTTATTATATTTTATTTCTTTTAAATATAATAGAAACAGAATAAAATTAAACTTAAATAAAATTATAAATCCCCATATATAAAATGTAATTAAAATGTTTCCCAAGTTTTTTATAAAATTATTAGTTAATGAAAATTAATGTTTAAACTTAATATTAATAAGAAAAATTGATGTATTTCAATGCCCGTTTTGTAAAAATTCTTATTCTACATCTGAATTTTTAAAAATACATATAAATAGAATTCATATTAAAACTATAAGTTGTAGAACATGCTGCTTATTTATTAAAATTAAAAATATTAGAAGACATGAAAGAACTCACGTACAAAAAAAGGAATTATGTATTTATTGTAAGAGAAATTTTAGTACGAAATCTAATAGGAAACAAAAATTTACATGCTAAAAAATAATTTATTTTTATACAAAATATATGTATGAATTATGTATATATAATTAATATTACGTATAAAAATTCCAAGAAGTATTTTCCAGAAATATTATTTTTTATTTATAAAAGTAAGTAAAAAATTATATAAAATTTTATAACAATCATATCAAATAATTTTACAATATTTACAAAAATTAGAACAAAAAGATGAAAAAAATTCTAAGTATATTAACAAAAAAAAGGATAATACATAAAAATGTTTTTAATTTCTGTTTTCAAAATTTTTAGTCATTATAAAAATAGGTAAAATTTTTTTAATATTCTAAATTTATGAATTAAAAAAATTTTTGAATTTCTAAATACTGTTTAATAGTAAGTATAAGTAATATTTTTTTGTATATTTAAATATATTAAATTTAAGAGGAGGTCATGTATCCCTGTCCTTTTCTAATCCAAGAATTAATTTTTTGCAAAAATTAATAACTTTAGGAAAAAATAAAGAGAAAGTCGCATCTCGTATCAAAAAAAGCAAAATTTTCTGTGATAAGAAAGAATTTATTTTATTGCTTCGTTTTCAAGAAAACCTCGAAAAACTTAAAAAGTAAAGGTTAGAGTAAGCAATTCGGTTTTTCAAGGTTTTCTTGAAAACGAAGCAATAAAATAAATTCTAACTTATCAAAGAAAATTTTGCTTTTTATAATACGAGATACGGCTTTCTCTTTATTTTTTGCTGAAGTTATTAGTTTTTGTGAAAAAATCAATTCTTTGATTGAAAAAGGACAGATATACTCAACCTCCTCTTAATATACATATTATTTTTAATATTTTATATTTCAGCGAACATATTTAAAAGATGTTATTTTTTATTTTTAATATATAAATAAAAAAATTATTTTTTTTATTTATTTATTAAAAAAAAACATTTTTTAAAAATGTGAGTGGAAATAGGCCTCCTGGGAAAACTACTAAAAAAACGCACCTACATACATACCTCGGTATTTAAAAATACTAGGTGGTGTGGAAAATATAGAAATATATTTATAATACAAACTTTATAAATTTAATAATTCAGGTAAAAAAACAAAAATTTATTAATGCTACGGACATTTATAAGATATTAGTATTTATGAAAATTGGTTCTATATAAACAATAAAAACTTTTATTATATAACATCATATAAATAAGGAAAACAAAAATGGGTTTGTAATAAATATTTAAATATATTTTTGAGTATAACTTAATATATTTTAATAATTATATTTTTCACAGTTGATAAAAATAAAAAAATAAAGATAATGTAACCTAAATAACAAATAGGGGTTGGCGAGCGGAGCGAGCAGGGAGGTACCCCCCTAGTATATATATATATATATATAATCCTGTTTGTGTTTGTGCGCATTGGCATGAAATGTCTCATATATATAAACCTGTATGTGCGTGCGTTCCAATTGACGTGAAAAATCCCATGTTTATCAAAGGTTGTGTGCATGCATGCGAATAGATATGAAATGTCCCATATATATAAACCTTTGTGTTTGTATGCGTTTGAATTGACATTAAAAATCCCATGTATATCAACGTGTGTGTGTGCATGCATGCACAACGACCTGCACTGTCCCATATATATATATATAAACCTGTGTGTGCGTGCGTGCCAATTGACGTGAAATATCCCATATATATAAACCTGTATGTGCGTTCGTTCCAATTGACGTGAAAAATCTCATGTTTATTAAAGTCTGTGTGCATGCGTGCGAATCGACATGAAATGTCCCATATATATATATATATATATATATATATATATATATATATATATATATATATATATATATATATATATAAACCTGTGTGTGTGCGTTCGAATTGACGTGAAAAATCCTATGTATATTAACGTGCATTTACATGCATGCGAATCGACATAAAATGTCCTACATATATAGAAAAGCCTGTGATTATGAGTATGTACGAGTTGACATGAAATGTCCCATTTATATGATACTGTGTGTGTACGTGCGCATTGGCATAAAATGTCTCATATATATATAAACTTGTATGTGCGTGCGTTCCAATTGACGTGAAAAATCCCATGTTTATTAAAGGCTGTGTGCATGCATGCGAATAGACATAAAATGTCCCATGTATATAAACCTAAGGGTACTCAGATGGGTGTGTGCGCGTTGTCATGAAATGTACCACATATATAGAAAACCTGTACTCATTAGAACGTGCTAGCCGACATAAAATGTCCCATGTATGTATGTATGTATGTATGTATACATAAACCAAAAAATATACGGGTCTATGGGTGCAAGTTGACATGAAACGGACCATGTATATAATATATATATATATATATATATATATATATATATATATATATATATATATATATATATATATATATATACATAACATATGTATCAATACGCATATACGATGAACATTAAAATATATTATAAAGCATTTATATTCGTTGATACTGCGCAATTCCGGTTGCGCTGTTTATGCTGGCTGAAAACGATGAAGAAAAAAAAATAACGAGAATACGACATTTCGAAATTTCAAACTGCATTTTCTCGTAATTGGGTGAACCAATTGTAATCAATTTTTTTTAAATTAAAGATGATGAAAATCTTTAAATATTATTCATTGTATTTATGTGTATATATCGATGTATTTTTATGGGATTTGATTTTGAAATTTTTGAAACTCTATTTTAAAGTATAAGAGGAGCGCCTCGACGTTTTCGTATTCGTACCTTAACTCGTCGTCGAGGCGCTACCGCGCCTCTTGATATATATACATAAATTAATTTTGTTTTTAAAAATTCAAACTTAAAGCGGGAGGTTATGTACAGTGTGGCTATCTATAACTTTAATAGTTATATATATATCTTCCTATATTATATAGTTATATTGAAAAATTCAGCTTTAGATCCCCCTCATACCCCCACGACCCCCTCGTACCTCCACGACCCCCCTCGTTCCCCCACGCCCCTCATTGTTCTCCCGCAGTATTTTGTAAAGTCCCCCCCCCACAAAATAACGTAAAAATTTTTTAAATTTTACGATATTTTTTAAATATCAATTTGGCCTAAGCACCCCCACGCCCCTTGTGTCTCCCCACGTTCCCCTACAGCCCCTCCTCATGCCCCCCCCCCACTCACATAATCGCATAATAAACACAGTTTACAATTTTCTTAAGAATCAACTTAAGTAATCCATCAAAATACTATTCATAAAAAGTTTAATACAACCTTTCAATGTATCTGTTTTTAAGGTCATGTTTGTGAAGGAAACGATGAGTTTCATCGAGTTTTTTTGCTATGGAAAAAATTGTAAGGTTCAACTTTAACGCAGACAACTTAACACATCCACCAAAATCCTATACATAATAAAAAGCTTAATACAACCTTTCAATGTATCGTATTTCAAGGTCAGGTTTGTCGAGTTTGTATAGTCTATTTTTTCAAAATGGGTGATTTTTTTTTAAAACAAGCAATTAGCGACTCTATCCAAAAGTATAGACAGAAAATTACAAAAAAAATTAACATTATGTGAATGATATTTGCCTCATTTTTTAATGGAATGTGTATCAATAAAGCATGAATTACGTAAATATCAGGCTAATTATACTTTTATTGAAAAAAGTAAAGATGTTATGTTAAAATTATTTAAACTATGTATTAATCAATATAATAAAAAATTAAATACAAACATAAAGCATATTTTGGAATATTTTAACCAATCATGAATTTTTTAATAAGTAAATCAAATTAATTATTAAAAAGTCTATTATTTTAAAAATTTTTGACATTTTTTTTGAATAATAATCTAATTGCTAAAAAATTTAAATATTTGCATCAAATATCTAATATTAAAAATGTTCCAAATTATAAATTATATTTTTTAAGAAAAAATAATAAACAAAAACATAATTATAATAAACCTTTAATATCAGAATGTGGAGCTATTATTATATCTAATTCTGGAATTCTAGATAATTATGATTTGTGTATATATCCTAGTTATAATTCAGAAGAAAAAGTTACTTAAAAATATTTAAATATATTATCTCATCATGTAGATCCTATGATATTTCCTTTATGATTTCCTCAGGGTGATTTAGAATAAAGTATAGGTTATAATAAACGTCATAATGTAAAAAATAAAAATTTAACTATTCTTCAATATTATTTACATAGAGTAGCATACAGATTAGACGAAACAAATTTTGATCCAATTTTATATTCTGGTAGATTGACACAACAGAATATAATTCATGCATATATAATGATTGAAAATAATAGAATGAATTTTTTACGTAATAATCAAAAACAATTACGTATAGATCGACCTAAAACAATCACCTAAAAGTAGTGAAAGATTTTTTTTCAAATTAATATTAAATAGAGTAACAGGTGCCACATCTTTTGAATATTCACGAAGTTATAAAAAAATTACCAACAGCTATTCCTATGGGTTTAATAGAACATGAAATACAAAGAGTACCCCCCGTTAAGATAGGTAAAATGCCCTCCCTCATATATTTTAAAACTAATATTTTTTCTTGTTTTTATAGTAATTAAGATTAGGTTTTGTTATATTTATAGTTTCCTAACACATACCCTAACCTCAACATAACCTAAAAATCACTTTTTTTATAAAATTTTTTTTTTATCTGAAAGGATGAATGATATTAATCCCGCAAAAAACATATGACTAGGTCTTAGCACTCTCTTCAACTGTGATTTTTTGCGAGTCCTAGAAAGCAGTTTTTCTAACCTAAAAATAACATTTAAATCATAAAATCTCCGTAACTTTGCTCTGGGAGGGGCTACAAGTAATTTTCTGGGCTTAAAATTTGTATTTTTAAAAAACAAATAAAGTTTATAATGACCAAAAATTCGATTCTGGCATGGCGCCATGGCGAAAAACTCGAAAAACCATTTTTTCATAGGTTTTCTGTCGGTTATTGGTCTCTAGCAACTCACAAATCATTTTTAGAGAAAAAAACATAGCTTTATTGGATTCTACGTGAAAAAATACATTGAAAATGTGCATGATTACTTTAGGAATACTTGGATGCTGTTACAAAACAATCAAAAAAATAAAATAATTCTGAAATTATTACATATCTACTTTGCATCGTTGCTGCATTTTATGTTTTTATGACTTTGGTCATCTCTTCAGAGTCTCAAAACTACTATTCAATGTATTCATAGGCAAATGACGTCCACTGTACGCGAAAAACAGAGACAAATACTAGACAGATAACTATAACTCCTATATATACATATATATATATATATATATATATATATATATATATATATATGTGGAATAACTTGCTATCCCTCGCATATACATAAGGAATGGCGAGTTGTTCTTAGGGAACGCAAATTATTTTTCTTATACATAGATAAAAAACCAATGTTTATCTATTCCTGTAACTATTCTTTTTAGTGTTCTTTTTTAGCTTGTAAGAGACCTTACATGTTTTCTGTCATCCATAAATCACGAACTCGATAGATTCGAACAATTAAATGATTCCAATTAAGTTCCAAATTCAAAAATTAAAAGATCATTATCTCTTTAGAGTCATAAAGCTACTATTCGATGTACAGCTAAATTACGCCTATTGCACGCCAAAATAAGATTTTTAAACATAACTGAAGTAACGGTCGTATCATCTGTCTTTTTGTATTACAGTAGACTCTGGATACAAGAGAATCAACGGGCCTTCAGGAGAGGAATTTTCTTGAAAATTCTTTCATACAAAAAGTCCCCAACACGCTTGAGTCAAGAGTGATACCCACACCTACTATTTTGTTGTGTGAGTTGTATCCAACATGCGTGTATATTCTGTCTCTCTCACTTTCATAGTGGTGGGATAACGCAAATACTTAGGCTCACGCCCATATTTAGAAGAAAGAGCTCGAAACCTCTTATATCGCAATCTCTTGTATCGAGAGATCACTGAATCATTAGAGAGACAAAGACAGAATAAGGTTTTAGTAACAATCGTGTTGGGTCTATAAATTCGAGCCTGAAAGTACACTTCTATGTAAGCATTTATATTCTTTGTTAGAACTGCCACAATTATAATTTGTCTCCAGGCCATTATATGCAAATAGCAACAGCTCACTATTCTTTGTATATATATATATATATATATATATATATATATATATATATATATATGTGGAATAACTTGCTATCCCTCGCATATACATAAGGAATGGCGAGTTGTTCTTAGGGAACGCAAATTATTTTTCTTATACATAGATAAAAAACCAATGTTTATCTATTCCTGTAACTATTCTTTTTAGTGTTCTTTTTTAGCTTGTAAGAGACCTTACATGTTTTCTGTCATCCATAAATCACGAACTCGATAGATTCGAACAATTAAATGATTCCAATTAAGTTCCAAATTCAAAAATTAAAAGATCATTATCTCTTTAGAGTCATAAAGCTACTATTCGATGTACAGCTAAATTACGCCTATTGCACGCCAAAATAAGATTTTTAAACATAACTGAAGTAACGGTCGTATCATCTGTCTTTTTGTATTACAGTAGACTCTGGATACAAGAGAATCAACGGGCCTTCAGGAGAGGAATTTTCTTGAAAATTCTTTCATACAAAAAGTCCCCAACACGCTTGAGTCAAGAGTGATACCCACACCTACTATTTTGTTGTGTGAGTTGTATCCAACATGCGTGTATATTCTGTCTCTCTCACTTTCATAGTGGTGGGATAACGCAAATACTTACACGGAAAAAGGAAAATACCTGAAAAGAATGTACTAATTTGAGTCAGTACTAGAAAGAATATTACCAGTCGTTTTTTAATTGATACTCAGTATATATTTTAAAACGACCTATATAAGTACATTTTTTAACGCGACTCGTCCCAAGAATTGTGTGGTATAGTACCGAATTTTTCCGTACTACGGGACTAAATTATCTTTTACTAACATAGTACCTATACAATATTTACTGCGGCGCTGTCGAATATGAAACTTCAATACAGCTAATTTATCATAATGTAAAAACCATTAAATTGCATAAAAATTTTTAGCAATCAATAAATATAATATCGATCATATAATATGTAAAAATTTCAAATTACTAATTATTAATTTTAAACTTTAGTTGATTATTATAAACGGGAAAAAGCAGATGAATTTTTTTGCTACAATAAAGAAATTTGTAAGATTAAGCTTGAGTGCGGACAACTCATGAAATCCACCGGGATGCTATACATAAAAAGTTATATACAAACTTACGATGTATAGTATTTCGAGGTTAGGTTTGTCAAGCTTGATCTAACTTTCAATCCAAGTTTATAAAAGAAATAAATTCAAATGACTTTTTATTTTAACAAAAATAATTGTACTAACATAGCTATAGCGCGGATAAGTTAGAATATTTGTTTGATTAATGAATTTAAAAAGATGTCAACAAAATAAAAAAAGCAAAAATCGATTCTAACAGCTCTGACATCCTGTTAAGTTGAAAATTAATTATTAGTAATTTAAAAGGGTTATATATTATAAAAATGATTTTAGAATCATCAATTTTTAATTCTAGTATGGGAAAATCAGTTCTATATATAGCAATTATATTCTCTGCAAAATTTTACCCCTGGATCGGATAGGTGAAATATCAGTCCTAGTACCGAAAAAATAGGTACTACGTAGCGGAAATTCATGCACTCAGTTCGTAATATAGTTATGCCAGCATTAGTAGTTAAAATTTGAAGTATAGTATTGATTAAAATTATACTATTACATTTTTTTTTCAATACTTTATCACAGAAATAATACATACTACGTGTAGTATTGATTTTAATGGTATTTACCTTTTTCCGTGTAGGCTCACGCCCATATTTAGAAGAAAGAGCTCGAAACCTCTTATATCGCAATCTCTTGTATCGAGAGATCACTGAATCATTAGAGAGACAAAGACAGAATAAGGTTTTAGTAACAATCGTGTTGGGTCTATAAATTCGAGCCTGAAAGTACACTTCTATGTAAGCATTTATATTCTTTGTTAGAACTGCCACAATTATAATTTGTCTCCAGGCCATTATATGCAAATAGCAACAGCTCACTATTCTTTGTATATATATATATATATATATATATACATATATATATATGAGAAGCAATATATATATATGAGAAGCAATAGCTCCTAGAGTTGCTAGCAATAGCTCACTATTCTTTGTATATATATATATATTGTTACTAAAACCTTATTCCGTCTTTGTCTCTCTAATGATTTAGTGATCTGCCGATACAAGAGATTGCGATATAAGAGATTTCGAGCTCTTTCTCCTAAATATGGGCGTGAGCCTAAGTATTTGCGTTATCCCACCACTATGAAAGTGAGAGAGACGGAATATACACGCATGTTGGATACAACTCACACAACAAAACAGTAGGTATGGGTATCACTTTTGACTCGAGCGTGTTGGGGACTCTTTGTATGAGAGAATTTTCAAGAAAATTCCTCTCCTGAAGGCCCGTTGATTCTCTTGTATCCAGAGTCTACTGTAATACAAAAAGACAGATGATACGACCGTTACTTCAGTTATGTTTAAAAATCTTATTTTGGCGTGCAATAGGCGTAATTTAGCTGTAAATACATCGAATAGTAGCTTTATGACTCTAAAGAGATAATGATCTTTTAATTTTTGAATTTGGAACTTAATTGGAATCATTTAATTGTTTGAATCTATCGAGTTCGTGATTTATGGAGGACAGAAAACATGTTAGGTCTCTTACAAGCTAAAAAAGAACACTAAAAAGAATAGTTACAGAAATAGATGAACATTGGTTTTTTATCTATGTATAAGAAAAATAATTTGCGTTCCTTAAGAACAACTCGCCATTCCTTATGTATATGCGAGGGATAGCAAGTTATTCCACATATATATATATATATATATATATATATATATATATATATATATGTATATATAGGAGTTATAGTTATCTGTCTAGTATTTGTCTCTGTTTTTCGCGTACAGTGGATGAAGAATTGCACAATGTAAATTGTGCGCTTTAGTCCAAATTAATTTACTAAAGCAATGTTAAGTTTTAAAAAGGTAAACTGTTAAATGAAAAGATTGATGTATGAATATATAAAATACTTTAATAAGATTCAGTTGAGGAGTGACAAACGAAGCGAGATGTGTTCGCTGTGATGGTCGCAAAAGTTCTGACGTTTTACAAAATATTTCTTAAATAGTTTCTATGGGATTTTTAGTTAAGACAAGAAAAAGGTTTTTATTGTACAGAGAAAGTTTTATAGTGAGATTAAGGATTAACGGGAAATCCCGAATGGTCAACATATGGCGTTGTTTTTAATTTTCATCGGTCGCTCCGTTCGTCATAAATACATTTATTTTTATTACTAGTACAGAAAGAAGAGTGCCTCTTTGCAGAGGTTCGTGCAATGGTTCATTTATTTGTATTTGCTACATATTGAATCCTTTTTTAAATCGCGTTAACATCTTTCACACATATTTCTAAATATAAGAAAATACTAAGAAAAATATTTTAACTATAACGTTGAATACATTTGAAAATATCAATTAAATTAATACTAAGATACATTATGATTTATTTTACATTCTTATTTATGAATTACAAATTATGAAAATATATGCTTGTACATAATTCTCCCCCCGTTGAGAGAGTAGCGATCAACAGTTCATTCATTCATTCATTTTTTATTGTCCATAGGAATAATTGCTAGTTTCGTTGTTGGTCTTTTTTTGAGTTCGTTGATAGATATTTCTTACAATCGTTTTCAGGCATGCTTTTCAATGAATCACCAATAAGAAAATGCTCGGGAGTAAGAGCAGAAATGTCTGATGACATTTGTGTTAAGAGTCGGGAATTTAACATTGCCTCTACTTCAATAGAAATGTTGAGTAATCTGCTAAACATCGTTTTTTCTCTAATAGTTCAACTTCTTAATAAAAGGTTGAAATTAGACCGAATTTAATTATTTTCTTTTCGGCTCGTGTTAACTCGTCAAGCGTAAAATTTTTCGATTTTCTATATCTTTTAATGATTTTAAGGCATATTGCGATGATGCGGATTGATTTTGAACATGAAGAAAGTTTTTAACAATTTAATAAGAAGATTCAAATCATGATCTATTCTCGGTATTGAAATTTTAGGCCACAATGATTCAGACCCTTGTAGCTAAGCAGGCCTATGTAACCAGGATATATTTTTTATAAATTCGTGTGGTAATTGCTCTCGAGATAAGGTGCCTGTTAGATTTATCATGCGATCGTGTATGATATCAATTTTTTAAATCCGTTTTTGTCACTGTTCTTGTTTTTAAGAGTGCGACTCGTGATTTCGAGTATAATAATGCTGTATAATATTTGTTGGCAAATTAAATCGGCAATCTAAAACGTAATAAATGTTAAGCAATTCACCTTGAATAGTGAGACCAACTGTTAGGATGTTATTCAAAGAAATACCGTTCGTGGATTTGACCGACGCATCGTAACGTTGTAGTGTGATTCGAATTTTTTATTACCGCGTAATGATACAAATAAATCATCTGAATTCGTCAAATAGCTTTCAGACATATAATTTTATCCGATGTATTCAATTATTGCATTGATATATTAATTTTTAGAAACATTATTACCTTTTAATTGTTATTTTAAAAATCACAATCTTTTTAAGGTTATTTATTGCAATTCGCCTAAGTAAAGCAATCGTGTATCGACCGTCCTTATTTCGTCGCACGTGAATTTTAAAATAATTCTTACTAAATAGCTCGTTGTTTATCTAGTTTCGTTTCTTATGCGAAATTTCTTCAAGCTTTAAAAATTTTTCTAAATCAAATTGTAAATCAGTTAACATACATTGAGACCTTTTGTATTTCAATGAATTTAAACCACCGCCTATTATTCAATCGAGTTTAATTTTTTGTAGAATTAAATCATCGTTTTGTGATAATTTTATTTGACCGTTAAAAAACATTGACAATGGAAGTTCTGATTCGACTAACATATCTATAAGTGAAGGTTTATGAAAATTAGGATTTGCTAATTTGAAATTAATGGAATATTTGGTTGCTCTCGAGAATAAGTTTCATTTGAAATTAAATCTGTGATGTTTGGTACGACAGAAAGAGTAAGCGACTTTTTAAACTCTGAATAGGTTGATTTAAACATTAATCCCGTGAAATAATTGACAATTGTTTTTTTTAAATCGTTTATGGCTGCTACAGTTAATGAACGTTGTTTAGGTAATTTTAATTTTTTCGTTGATTGATCAGTTATAAAATTAACAGTCGAACAAGTGTTTAATAATACTTTACAAGTTATGTAGGTTCTGCAATGATTTTAAACTTATACGGTTGCGTTTGTTTAAATCAAAGGAAGTTGACGCTGTCTTCGCGGCGAGACAATTAATTTTATGTTCTTTTACTAGTTAAGACGATGAATTGGTGAGTTTTTTCTAGGCGATTTTAATTTCGTTGTGATTAGGTTTTCAAATGTGTAATAAAATATTATGTTTTTTGCTACATTTTTGACAATTTCCGTACCGACATTCCTCGTTTCCGTGTGATTTTAAACAATTTTTACATAAATTAGCATCTTCAACAATTTTTATCTTTTGATAAATTGGTAGGTCTCGAAATGTTTTACATTGATATAACGCGTGATGTTCTTTAAAACAGGCATAACATTTATTTTTGTTTGTTACGAAGCTTTTAACAGTGAATTTCTTTTCTTCTCTACGTATTTTATTTGGCGATCCCCAATCGTTTCGCGTATTTGTACTTCTTTTTTCATTGTCATGTCTTGAGAGCGAGGCAGACATTTTATATAAAAATTCTATCATTCCGTCAGAAGTAGGAAATTCGTTTCTTTTTAGACTTTCTTCCCATTTCATTCTTAAACTTTTATTTAGTTTTTCTTCTAAAATGTTAACGATAATTTCCGAGGGTATATTTACACCTAATGTTGCTAATGATTGCACATGTTGTTGTGCTTCGTCGGCTAAATTTTCTAAGTCTCTATGGCTGTCTTTGTCTTGATTGGGTAAATGAAACAATAAAGATAAGTGTCGTGAAATTAGAATTCTTTTATTTTCGTACGCTTTTTCTAAAATGGACCATGCACGCGTATAATTTTTGTCGGTAATCGCTAAGACTTGAATTTTTCTTAAGACTTCTGTGCGAAGAGCTGATCGCAAGTAATGTAATTTTTCAACGTTGGATAAATCGTCACACGAATGAATGAGTGCATTAAAGGAATTTTTAAACGACAACCACTCTTCTACCTGCCCGTTAAAACGCGGAATAGAAGTCTCCGGGAGCTTCATTTTACGTTTTCTACTACCTGACGTCGGTCTCGTTTCTACTATAGAATCATTTCTTACTGACGCGGTCGGTGAATTATTGCATATTTGATTTAAATTATGCTGTTGTAAGGTTACCTCTGATATATATTGTCGAGCAGTACTTATTACAAAGTAATAATCATCTGAAATTTTGTATCTTTCTACTTTACTGGACTCTGAATTATCTAAATGATCTAACTCGTCATGCATTATATCGAAATCTTCGAATAATTCATCGGTTTTTGTAAACGCATTTGTAATTGAACAAAATCAATATCTTTATTATAATGAGTTAAAAAGGTTTTAAATGAATTTAAATAACCTTTAATTGTATCGCGTTTAATTTTTAAAGTTTTTACTCGATCGATTTCCATAATGAAATAGAGGCAAATATTAAAATGAAATTGAATTGTTTTTATGCTCCTTTCTATGATAAATTTAAATAATTGGTGATTCAAATTAAGCACTTACCAGTGAATGTGTTGACCAATTTGTTCTCAAATGTAAAGTTGTGTCTGAAGACTGGAGCTTCTATTGATGTGAAGAATTACGTGAAGTTGTGTGATTAAATTCTTGCGTTTGTATATTTTGTGTTTTAAAATTAGTATTTCAACACTGTATATTAGATTTTTGAACAGGCCTGTTCGCGCATTTATAGTTTAATTTATCGAAGCAAGTTGTATGTGCTGTATTTGAACAACTTGTATAACGCATATGTTGTACTCGGACAACTTTTATTATATATGTTATACTCAGACAACTTGTAATTCGTTGTGCTCGGACAACTTGTATTATATATGTTGTACTCGGACAACTTTTATTATATGTGTTGTACTCGGACAACTTGTATTATATATGTTGTACTCGGACAACTTTTATTATATGTGTTGTACTCGGACAACTTGTATTATATATGTTGTACTCGGACAACTTTTATTATGTTTGTTGTACTCGGACAACTTGTATTATATGTATATGTATATGTTGTACTCGGACAACTTTTATTATATATATGTTGTACTCGGACAACTTTTATTACATATATATGTTGCACTCGGACAACTTTTATTATATATGTTGTATTATTATTGGTAATTTGTATTGTTGTTTGTTTGTGTTAAAACACTTGTATGACGCACACTCGTTTTATTATTTTTACACAACACTTCACTTCTTCACTTAATGTTTAATTCACTAGTATTAAATAAGTATATAATGCTGGACGTATCGGGGTCGAAGGACCATGAAGAATTGCACAATGTAAATTGTGCGCTTTAGTCCAAATTAATTTACTAAAGCAATGTTAAGTTTTAAAAAGGTAAACTGTTAAATGAAAAGATTGATGTATGAATATATAAAATACTTTAATAAGATTCAGTTGAGGAGTGACAAACGAAGCGAGATGTGTTCGCTGTGATGGTCGCAAAAGTTCTGACGTTTTACAAAATATTTCTTAAATAGTTTCTATGGGATTTTTAGTTAAGACAAGAAAAAGGTTTTTATTGTACAGAGAAAGTTTTATAGTGAGATTAAGGATTAACGGGAAATCCCGAATGGTCAACATATGGCGTTGTTTTTAATTTTCATCGGTCGCTCCGTTCGTCATAAATACATTTATTTTTATTACTAGTACAGAAAGAAGAGTGCCTCTTTGCAGAGGTTCGTGCAATGGTTCATTTATTTGTATTTGCTACATATTGAATCCTTTTTTAAATCGCGTTAACATCTTTCACACATATTTCTAAATATAAGAAAATACTAAGAAAAATATTTTAACTATAACGTTGAATACATTTGAAAATATCAATTAAATTAATACTAAGATACATTATGATTTATTTTACATTCTTATTTATGAATTACAAATTATGAAAATATATGCTTGTACAGTGGACGTCATTTGCCTATGAATATATTGAATAGTAGCTTTGAGACTCTGAAGTGATGACCAAAGTCATAAAAACATAAAATGCAGCAACGATGCAAAGTAGATATGTAATAATTTCAGAATTATTTAATTTTTTTAATTGTTTTGTAACAGCATCCAAGTATTCCTAAAGTAATCATGCACATTTTCAATGTATTTTTTCACGTAGAATTTAATAAAGCTATGTTTTTTTCTCTAAAAATGATTTGTGAGTTGCTAGAGACCAATAACCGACAGAAAACCTATGAAAAAATGGTTTTTCAAGTTTTTCGCCATGGCGCCATGCCAGAATCGAATTTTTGGTCATCATAAATTGTATTTGTTTTTTAAAAATACAAATTTTAAGCCCAGAAAATTACTTGTAGCCCCTCCCTGAGCAAAGTTACGGAGATTTTATGATTTAAATGTTATTTTTAGGTTAGAAAAACTGCTTTCTAGGACTCGCAAAAAATCACAGTAAAAGAGAGTGCTAAGTCCTAGTCATATGATTCTCGCGGGATTAATATCATTTATCCTTCCAGATAAAAAAAAATTTTATAAAAAATGTGATTTTTAGGTTATGTTGAGGTTAGGGTATGTGTTAGGAAACTATAAATATAACAAAATCTAATCTTAATTACTATAAAAACAAGAAAAAATATTAGTTTTGAAATATATGAGGGAGGGCATTTTACCTATCTTAACGGGGGGTACTCTTTATAATATATTTGATGAAGCATGTCAAGCAATGTTACCTATACAATTACGAAAATTTTTTGCAAGTTTTTTATCATGCGAAAACATTCAAGGAAATATAATGTAGGAAAAATATAAAAAATCTTGTATTGAAGATTTTAAAGAAAATAAAGCACTTCTTTTACACACTGCGCGAAAAGTGGGTACTTTTCCCCCTACCGGCAGAATAAAAAGCACCCACTATCCGCGCCTCGTGAAAAAAAATTATATATTTAGCACGGGAGTTAATTAAAAATTCCTTAAATCGTATGTTTGTCGTTTGTCATGTGATCTAAGACATTTTTGAAATTAACTCCCTTGGAGAATAATATGCTATTTCATATTAATAAACTTTTAATATCGGAAGAAATGTCATGTAATGATTTTGGTATTCCTGAACCTAATGAAAAATACATAGAAGAAGAAATTGAATTTAGTATTGAAAATATTGAATATAGTAAAAAAATGTTTAGTACAATGTTTTATGAATTAAATATAGATAAAAAAAATATTTTTAATAATATAATAGATAATAAAAATAAAATATATTTTATGGATGGTCCAGGAAGTTCAGGTAAAACATTTTTATATAAAACATTAATATATTACTTTATTTCAATTTAAAAAAATTTGTATCAATGGGTTAGACAGGAATTGCTTCAATTTTGTTACCAAATGGTATGATTAGCTATAGAACATTTAGACTTCCGATTGATTTAAGTAATATTAAGAGTGACATTTGAATGTGATAAAAAAAATTAAGACAAACAGATATCATTTGGGATGAAGCTTCAATGATTCCTAAAAAAGCGTTAGAAATTATTGATAAAACATCACAAGATGTTTGCTCAAATAATATACCTTTTGGTGGTAAATAATTAATTTTAGGTGGTGATTTTTGACAAATTTTACCAGTAATAAAAAATGGATTTAAAGATACAATTATAAAAGTAACTATAAAATATTCATACCTTTGGCCATTATTTAAAATTTTTAATTGAAAAAAAAATATGAGATGTCAAGATGAAAAATTGTCTTCTTTTTTATTAGATATTGGAGAAAGAAAAATTAATGCTTTAATTATTCCTGAAGAATATGAAACTCATGATGTATGTGATAAAATTTATAAAGATATAAACAAAATTTATTATTTTTCTAAAAATGTTATTTTAACTTCACATAATGAAGATGTTAATATGTTAAATAATAGAATATTAAAATTAATTGATAATGAAACGATCACTTATTATAGTATAGATCATGCAACCTATAAAGGTGTTGATCAAACTGATGAAAATATTCATTTTAATTATTCTATCGAAATATTAAACAATATTAGAAAAGGATTAGCCTCTCATAAAATTAAATAAAAAATTAATGCAGTTGTAATGTTAATTCGAAATCTTAGTATAACTGATGGATTATGTAATGGAACTAGATTAAAAATAACTAGATTATTTATATATAATATTGAAGCTGAAATTGTTACAGGAGAAAATAAAGGAAATAAAGTTTTTATACTAAGAATAACATTAAGTACTAATGAATCATCTTCTTTACCTTTTATTTTACACAGAAAACAATTTTCTATTGTATTAGCATTCGCAGTAACTATTAAGGTATTTCTATCGAGATGAGAGAGAGCGTACTTATGTGCGAGTGAGATAGAAGTTGAAGATTTGTACAAATAAAAACGTGGCAACAGTGTAGCACTTTATAATAAACATTAAAATGTCGTATTGTTTTGAATTTTTGGTTATGATTGGAATTAATGGTTATAAATTTATTTCTTTAATTCATGAATTTATGAATTATTAGTTTTGCCGCTTTTTTATGTAGTAAAATTGTTAAAAGATTTTAAAATATTATTCTACAACTAATAAATATAAAATAAAATATTTAAATGTGTTTTTTGATATAAAATAATTATTGAAATTTATTAATTTATTTTTAATTTTACTAACTTTTTATTAATTTCTTTCAATATTTATATAAATTGACTATAAGATTTTTAAATTCTATGCAGTACTTATTGTTTGTCAGTAATTTATTTTCAAATGCTGTGGAAAATGACTACGAAAAATTGACAGATGGAGAAAAAAAAAGAGCGCGCGAGTTGCAACGTTGTCGACACAAGACGAATCGAAACCATTCGCAAAAAATACGTATCTTCCCACGCACTTTTCTCACGAACTAAACACAACACCAAAAATTTTAAAGTATCAAAATTTTCGTCAGATAATCTTCTTTTAATAAATGAAAAATTAAATAATTTTAACAACATAAACAACTTCAAAAAGAGCGCATAACGAATGCTGCTCTATTTCTCCCATGTTAAAAACCGAAACTTTAAAGTGCAATAAAAATTAAACCACACACAAGAAATGACTGAAATTTTCACAGAAGATAGATAAAGATATTCTAAGACCTTGGGCCAAATTTGAAACAAAACTAACATAAACTGTTTGCGCGATAGAAATACCTTAATAAGTCCCAAGGACAAAGTTTTGAAAATTTAGGTAGATAGATAGATAGATATCAATTTATTTTGTAAAAGAGTACAAAAAGGCATGTAATACATCAAGCAATAAATAATAATTCTGTATAAAGTATTGCACATAATATGATAAGATATCACAGTCAAATATTAAAATTAATATATAATACTGTATCAGTAAGTCACTATGTAAAAGCGATATCACAGAGTACTCTAAATACACGCAGAAAGCATGAAAACATAAATTACAATGAAAACAGTCTTAAATATCTATCAGTCATGAAATTAAAATCAAATTAAAATCAAATAACACAATTTAAAAGATAAAGCATAAAGCATAGTCATGACATCAAATAAAAATAAAATTGGACAAAACAATGCAACAATAAATAATAAAAAATAATATAATAATAAAATTCAAAGAATAAAAACTTGATACCGAAGATGTCATAACTATTAATAAAAAGAAACAGAATCACTCATTCTTTCTGCATTCATTCAACCATCATTCGCGCTAATAAATACATTCACACCTTAAATCTATATATAAGACAAAACAAAATAAATGAACATAAAATTAAAATACTTTACTAGGTATATTTATTAAAAAACCCATTATTCTCTCATAGACAGTTGTATGTAGCTCTTTCACGAAGTAAAAATAGAAAAAAAATATAGATTCAAATGAATTAGAAAATAAAAATGAAATAATAAATATAGTTTAGAAAGAAATATTAGAACAATAATTTTAGTGTAAATTAACGAAAATTATAATTAAAAATATTTATTCTAACATATATCTTATCTTATGAACATTACAATTTAAGTTTATTATGTTAGTATTTCAATTGTTTTTAAATTGTTTTATTATTTAGTTAATTTTTATTATTGACAGGAAACGTTTATATTTATAGTTTTAGAAAAAAAAAATATTTTAATTTAACAAAATATTTACAAAAAATAGAATTAATTTTAGAGGTATTTTAGAATCAATATTACAAAAAAAATGTAATGGAATCTACTAGAAGGAAATTATGTTGAAATAAATAGTATTAATGATCAAGAAATTATGGATGATCTAAATAATCAAATTGAAGATCATTTAGGTTATGAGGAAGAATTTGAATATTATTTAAAAAATCTTGATGATGATAATTTAGATAATACTGAAATTTCAGTTTTGAATAATATGATAAATTCTTATATCGGTGAAAATGATAAAAATCTCGAATTCAATAATTGGAAAAAAGTACCAGAATATTATAAATATTACGCGAATAAAATTATAGAATATAAAATAGAATTACGGGAACCTATAGCTGAATATTATATTAACTAAGATCATGATAAATATTTAAGATTACTGCTATTATATTAAAGTGAAGAATTAAGACTTTTTTTTCTTACGTGAATATCTTTTGCATTATTATCACATACATACATACACATACACATGTGCAGCATTAACATATACATACACACATACATACACACATTCATACATATACACATATCCAAACACATACACATACTCATATACACACACACACATACACAATATCCGTACTCTATCTTTCCGTCTCCGTCACTCCATCTCTCCGTCTCCGTCTCTGTCTCTGTCTCTCTGTCCGTTTCTCCGTTTCGTGGTCTCCGTCTCTCCATTTTTGTCACTCCGTCTCCGTTTTTTCGTCTCCGTCACTTCGTCTCTCCGTCTTCATCACTCCGTCTCCGTCTCCCTCTCCGTCTCCCTCTCGGTAATAGGCGGCTTTATTTTAAAACGATTCTTGCACATACTATTATATCGTACCAAAATCCACAATACCTTGCTACGAAATTTTGTCGTGCAAATGTTGATGCAGCGGTTAGTTCATCAAGTAGGCTACCCCTCGTCTACTTATATGCCCAGTAGTGCGAACAGCCGCAATGTTAAACTCATTTACCTACACAGCATCATCATACATAAATGATCACAGTGATCTTTTCGTGGACTTTAAATCGGGGCTTACTTTGTTAATTAAATCACGCTTACATAACAAGCTAATAACAGACGAGTGTTCAGAGTAACTGAGTACGCTGAGTACTCAATGAATGTGGTTTTGTTACACAAAAACACGTTCAACCATGTATTACAGTATGAATGGACCTAAATTGACTGTTCACTTGTGGCGTTGGTAGCAACTACTGTTTAATTGGAAAATCCGCTTATTTTACTGACTTATAGTTATCTAAATTCAGCTATTATAAATTCAAATTTATTATTTAAACTTTATTGTTTATGATAGAATATTTTTATTGTTCTTTTACTAGAAAATTCTAGTTATGTTATACACTATTATTGCGATCTATATTAAACCTTGTATACTACTGTAAATCTTTATGGTCATACGGGGTATAACCTCATGACCTAAATAAATGTTTCAATCAATCAATCTATTAATCTCCGTCTTCGTCTCTCCATCTCATTCTCTCTGTCTCCGTCTGTCTCCGTTCTTTCATCTTTGTCTCTTCGTCTCCGTTTTGTAGTGTTTGTCTATTTGTCTCTATTTCTCTGTCTTTGTCTCTTTATCTCTGTTCATCTGTCTTTGTCTCTTTGTTTCTGTCTCTGTCTTTCCATCTCCATTCTTCCGTTTTCGTCTCTCCGTCTCCACCTTTCCATCTCTCTGTCTCCGTTCGTTCATCTTCATTCCTCTGTTCTGTGTCTTATTTTTTCGTCTCTGTCTTTTTGTCTGCGTGCCCGTCTCCCTGTCTTCCTTTTTATGAAATCGTTCCGTGACTTCGATGCCGCCCTTTGACTCTGTTTCTTTGCTTCTATTCATACACACGTACGTCTACACATTGATGCTGAAGTTTGAGTTGATGATAATGATGATAATGATGATCATGATATGTTTATTGTTTAATAAATTTCAAATTTTACTTTTCGTCCCAGATCTGTTTATAGGACTCATCAGCAAAGCTTTATGAGATAAGACAATCTGAATAAATAGCCATTATTATAGTTTATTCTGATTAAAAAAAAAATTCTAGATAAATATTTTTACTTATGAACTTATATTCGTAATTAATTAGAAGCATTTCGAGAAATCATCAACTAAAGCTTTTATTGAGGACGCATCAAGAATTGATCCTATAGTGACTATTTTTAATTATATTTTCTTGTATTATTTGATTTATTCAGATTGTCTTCTTTATTATAACAAATCTTGCTTTAGACGTTACTTTTGATAATAATTTCAGTTCTTTTTTGTTTAGCACTAATATTAATATCCGCGTTCCTTTAATTACTCAGCGCTTACAATAGCAGTCGTGTTATTTTTATTATACAACGTTTACAATAAAAGTCTTATTTTATCAATAATACCGTGCTCACATTGGCGGTCGAGTTTCTTTAACGGGATGTCGGAGTTGTCATAATCGATTTTAGCTTTTTTATCTGATTGATCTCTTTTAATTAACTATTTAGACAAATATAATGACTTATCGGCGCTAAAGCTACATTCATTCAATCATTTTTTTTTTTTTTAAATCACTCAAACTTGTTATTTTTTCATGAGCTTTGGAAAAAAATTAGATATCAAACTCGATAAACCTAACCTTAAAATATTATACATTGGAAATTTGTTCATAACTTTTTATGCGTAGTATTTGAATAAATTAATTGATTTGTCCGTACTCAGGATTAATCTTATGAATTTTCTTTCTATAGTAAAAGAATATGATTTGACGCACCGTTTACTCATGAACTTTGAATAAAATTATTATTAGGAGGGGATAACTACGATATCCTCTTAGCTACACAGTTCAAAATAGCAACCGTGAATACTTAATTACACAGCGCTTACAATTGGGTCCTAGTATGAAAAATTATTTTTAAATCCATTATATCCGTTAGGTCGAACAGAAAAAAATAGAGTACACGAATTTTTTCTTTTACAAAAAAAAATGAAAACTCAAAGAGATAGAGGCAGTTAAAATTGTATGTGACGTCACATTATTATAATAATGTGACGTCATGTATCATGGCGCTTATATATATATATATATATATATATATATATATATATATATATCAAAATTGCATTAACTTACAACGGCTATAACTTTTGCAATTCATCATATTTACATTTATTCGTATTCTATCTGACGGATATGATACATTTTTTCATGCAAAGACCCAATAGCAGCCGCGTATTTTTAACCACACAACGCTCAAAATACCAGCCACGAATTTGTAACTACACAGCGCTTAAAATAGCAGCCGCAAATTTGTTATTACACAGCGCTTACAATAGTTGTTGTGTTTTTTAACTACACAGCATTTACAATAGCAGCCGCATTTTTTTAACCACACAGCGCTCAAAATAGCTGCCGCGAATTTTTAATTATACAGCGCTTACAATAGTTGTTGCGTTTTTCATCTTTAGCTCTTAAAATAGTAGCTGCGTTTTTTAAACCAGATAGTGCTCTGAAAAGCAGTCGCGAATTTCTAATTACACAGCGCTTACGATAGTCATTGCGTTTTTCATCTTTAGCTCTTAAAATAGCAGCCACGTTTTTTAAACCAGATACTGCTCTGAAAAGCAGTCGCGAATTTTCAATTGCACAGCGCTTACAATAGTCGTTGCATTTTTCATCTTTAGCTCTTAAAATAGCAGCCGCATTTTTTAAACCAGATAGTGCTCTGAAAAGCAGTCGCGAATTTCTAATTACACAGCGCTTACAGTAGTTTTAGCACAGCATTTAAAAAAGCAATCGCGTTTTTCAATGGCACAGAACTAACAATAGCAGCCGTGATTTTTAACCACACAGCGCTTAACTCTACTTCATAATTTTTAATTTTTTTATATTTAATATTATATTAGAGTTTCAAATATGTTTCATTTTATTTTCTTATTCATTATATTTAATTTTTATATTGTGGTTTTATAATATTTCTTTGTAAACGATGTTTTTATAGACCATTTTATCTTTAACTTTTCTTGGCTTTTTTGTTAATATTTTCAATTCTTTTTTATTAATTGTCTTTGTATAACTGCCCATGACTGAAGATTGCTGTTGGTAAATACACTCCTACTTTTTAAAATGATTTTCCTTGCGAATTATTAATAGTCATCGCATGAGCAAGTTTTACAGGAAATGGTTTTCTGGTCATCTGGAATGGTAGCTCATCATTTGCTGATAAGGTCATATGTGGTAAGAATATAGTGCTCCCTTTTTTACCCCCTGTTAATATTCACGCAATAATAGTAAATTGTTTGAAATTCGTTATTACTAATCGGGTTGCATTACAAAGTCCTTTATTCAAATCAACATTTCTTAGAAGCATTACTATAGCACCTTTTTCTAATTATAATCTATGTGAAGGTGAATCGTTGAACGTTAAGGAATTCCAAAATTCTGTTGGCAAAATTACGTCTAAACGTTCGTCATTTACATCATTTGTGGAGTCAATACTCAAGTACTCTATTACTGGTTCATTTATTTTTGATAAAAGTTTTTCATTAATTTCTATTACATCTACGTTTTTCGGTGCTAATATAAGATTTTCGTAATAGTCACAATTTTCAATATTTATATTATGCCCGTAAATTTCATCAATTAGATTGCGCTTTGACAATATTTTTTTTGGAATTTGTATAACTTCATTTCCGTTTTCATATTTTGAATGAAATTTACCATTTTCTATATTAAGTAACCAATTTTTAAATTTATTATCTGATTCCGATGAACTTTTATTTCCATTTAAAGACATACATTAAAAATATTCCCATAAATAGCTTTTTTTTACACAATTTTCTACTGTGTTCTATTTCCATGTTTCACTTTTGGCAGTGTTTGTCTAAAATTACCTGATATGATATATGTTTTCCATCCAAATGGATAATTATTATCACATACATCTTTAAACATGCGATCGACGGCTTTAAAAGCATATTTTGATGTCATTGTGATTTTATCTTAGATAAAAATTGATATATTTTTCATTTTTTTACCCATTTCGCTGTTTGCACTAATATCCCATATTGTGTCTTCAGCGGTAATTTAAATGCTTTATATACTGTCACACCGTCTTGTAATAAATTAGCCGCTATACCTGTTCATGATACAACTGAATAGTTAATTCTATGAATTTTCAGTTATAATTATATTTAATAAGTAGCTTTCACCACTTCCACCTGGAACGTCTAGATATATATACTTTTCAGTGCAATTTGTATTTAATGAATTTATTACTGTATTACAAATAGTCGTTTGAGCATATGTTAGAGTATCAATAATTGACCGAATATTATTAACATTATTGACTGTACTATATTTAATTCCGTTATTTCAATTATTTTCAATATTATATTTTTATTAGTTGACTAATATAACATAGTTTTAATACTCGAGGATTTCAATAGTAGGAATCAAAAATACAATCTTAAATGTTTTCAACAGCTATTGAATTATAGAACAGATGCAAAAACAATACATAAGAATATATACAATGCTGATACATTTATCATATTCATATCACCAAGTTTGCATTAATTTTAGGGAATAATTGGGTACATATGCGCATAAAGGAAGCTAAAATTTCAGACTTCAATATTACCATGGTAATATTGAAGTCTAATAAATTTAAAAAAAATTAATGCAAACTTGGTGATAGGAATATGATAAATGTATCGGCATTGTATATATTCTTGTGTATTGTTTTTGCATCTGTTCTACAATTCAATAAATGTTGAAAACATTTAAGATTGTATCTTTGATTTCTACCATTGAAATCCTCGATTATTAAAACTATGTTATATCGGTCAACTAATAAAAATATAAGATAGATACAAATAAAACCTATAGAATGAATCATGATATCTAAATAATCATTTAATATTTTACTTGATTAATCACCTGATTTCTCATTTGATTTCATTACCTGATTTTTCATTTGACTAATCACCGCATTTTTCACTTGATTAATCACCTGATTTTTAATTTGATTTCATTACCTGATTTTTCATCTGATTAATCACATGATTTTTCACTTGATTAATCACCTGTCAGATCATGTCATAAATTCAGATAATTTATCAGGTGATTAATCATATAATAAATAAAATGATAAATCAGATGATAAATCAAATGATTAATCACTTGGCTTTTTTCAGTAGGGAATTCCATCAAAAGTTTTTCAGCTTTCAAAAGATGTTGCAGCTTTAACGTGAAGCAGAAGTAATCTTAAAAAGAATCTTTCTCTTTGTTTTTGATAAATTAAGTACATTCTGGTTAGAATAGGTTTCATAGTTTTTATTTTTTTCGTCCATGTTTTATGTATTCGAATAAAACCATAATTTTGGGCTATATCAAAACAAAAGTAATTATGTGCCTCTGGGTCACTTTTATCAAGTTCGAACCACGCTATTAGTGTTGTATTCACATTTTTTTTATCCATTTCGTGTTCGGATACTACTTTAATATACACATATTGTTTATTTCCATTATGAACGGCTAATTTATAGATTGTATGAGAAAGTTCACTAATATTATATTCGATGCGATGCATAGCTTCTGGTGGGCAATCGTATCTTGTGTTTATATATAGTTTGATCTCATCATTAAACATATCCAAATCATTCGTTTCATCCGTTTTATCATTAGTATTACTTTCAGTATTTATTTCACTTGCTTTCATTTCGATAAATGCACAATCATGTCCTTTGATGCAGTATTTAAATAAGTATTTTATAACTCCTATTGTCAAACATAATTCAATAATAATATAAAATAATAATAAAATATGACAGTTAAACTTTAGTAATAAATACGGGTTATCAGAAACCATAAATCTATTGTCTGCCCATTTTTTTTTGTGTATAATATCTGATTTTTATTATTTCTTCGTCGATAAATAGGATAACCATTTGTCATTATTGTAGTTTTATTGAATCGTTTCGAAAAATTTTGCAAACACTTTCCTGAGTCTTTTTTCTTAAAAGGTGAGTTTTTATTCTGATCCTTACGAGGGCCAAGGATCATAATTTGTTTAACTATTTCATATAATCTGGAATTCTCATTTTTATTTGGGATTTCAGCTACATCAACGTCATCACTATTGTAAATTTTATCATCTTAACTTAAAAATATTAGTATACAGGCATGCCGTAACCCTCTCTTTTGAAATTCTACTACGGATGAATAGGCAATGCATTTTCCCAAAATATGTTTTTTAGAAATTTGCTCTATTAATAGTTTTAGTTTTTGATAAAATACTTCAACAACAATATCTGGTCTATCTGTTACTTCTTCACTTTGCCCTATATTATTTGTGATTTTTTTCCATTTTGGATTGCATGTCATAGTAATGAAAAAATCTGGTTTCCCAATTCTTCGTACTAATGGCATAAGATCAATAAAATGTTGTAAAAGTTTATGGTAATATAAACATTTTCCTTATACTATGATTGTCAATAATAATTATTTACTTTTATTGAAGTTTATTAATTTACAAAAAATTAAAAAATTTTTTATTTTGATGCAATACAATATAATGATACGAATATGGGAAAAAAATTAAATACATATTTTATATTGAACTACTATTGTCAATGAAATTAGCAAATTTATATATAATAATATAATATATGAAAATGCAACCGAGCAACGTCAGGAGCAAGGTAAATTTTGCTCGTATTTATTAAGAATCAATGTTTTTAAAAAAATTTATGATGTACTATAATATATAATTATAATATAAAAAATTTAGCAGTTAATTTTATTATATATTTAAAGTAAATATTAAATGAATAAATGAAATTGTTTAGTTATTATATTGTTTGAATCTTGAGGAATAAAAAGATTCCTGTATTAAGTTCAAATTATTATTTATTAAAAAACAGATATTATAATTATATAAAATGTATAAACCATTATAAAGGAAATTAATATGCTAGCTTGACAAATATACGCGAAAGTAAAGAGTGACTATAAGTACAAAGGTATAATACAAATGTTACAGTAAATTCGTATAAGTACAAAAATTTTTAATTCGAGAGTTCGCTCGAAGTCCGACTGTAGACAACCATACGTTTTGATGTCTCAGTTATTTCTGACAATTATAATGTAAGAAAGTTGACAAGCTTACGTTTGTCTCCTCCCTTTATATTAATGAATTCCCTAAAAACCAATCAAGAAACTGCATTTTTCTAGTCCTCACTAATGCACACGCCTACGCAGAAGAGTGTTAATCGAAGCGTAGTTATAACGTTTATTACTCTAAGTCCTTCATGATGGGACGCGCGGTCATCCTAAACATATGGCATGCACTCTGTCCACTCACATACCCTTTTTGCTCTTTTTAGAACATGTTAAAAACAAATAATAATACAGTGATAAAGAAAAACTTTACAAATATATTTTAGTCACGCATTTCATATTTAGACAAATAGACTATTCATCGACAGCTACATTGAAGTACACATAAAAATAAACACATAAAAATAATATCTTCAAATTTCATGAATTTGTTTTTGAATGTTCACATTGATGAAATTTAAAATATTGAGTCTCTCGGATTTTTTACACATACAAACAAGCATTCATATTAACTCAAACAATATATTAAAACTATTAATAATGTATTTTGTTAATATTTTGTTAAATACTTATATGAAATGTTTTACATTTTATTGAAAATATTTAAAAATCATAGTAAAAAAATTATGTTATATCTTATAAAATATAAAAATAAGTCAAAACATATCAAATAAAAATTATAACAAAATATTCCTCTAAATCTTAAAAGATTCAAATAAACATTATTATACATCAATTATTATATTTAAATAATTATGATTGAAACTATCAATTAAATTTATGATTAAGGATTTATTTAATAATTATATAAAATGTTAAACATTTTAGTTAGATATATTTATTATTATACTAAATTTATAAAAATTTTATATTAATCAAAATCACTATTATCTTAATCAAAATCATGAAATTTATTCTAGACATTTATTAAGATGAGCTAATTTTATTAAGAAAATATACAGGATTAAAAAATTATAAAAGTAAGTATTGTACAAAATAAATCTAATATTTCAAAATTATTTTATTTTATACATATACATAGACAAATTAAAATAATTAGAATAATATAATGATTTAATGATCTTATAAATATTACTTATGATTACGTCACTTGTTTTTGAATATTAAAATGAAAAGATTTTCAAATTTTAGTAAAAAATTTTTTATATATCTTATAAAATGTAAATTAAGTCAAAAATATATCAAAAAGGAATTATACTAAAATTATCCTATAAATCTTAAGACATAAATAAATATTATGATATATCAATAATAATATTGACAAAATTTTTATTAAAAGTAATTATTTAAAAATTTTATTATAACTTTGATCATTAATATCATTTTATTAATAAGTTATTTTTTTATTTTTATTTCATATGATATCAATATTTTTATTCATATACAATAGTTTAAATGAATTATATTATAAATATATAACATGATATCATATAACAACAAAACAAAGTGGTTTTTAGGGCTCCTGGCGAGGGTTTCCACTAATCAAAAAATCTAACGCGCCATAACGGTACCTCCATATTTCACAAAATTAAAATGCATTAGATAAATTAAAAAATTTATTTAAAAATTGAATAAATTTATAAATTCAAATAAAATAAATAAATTCTTCTGAAGATACAACTGACCTGTACGAGGTGCAACAAACGACTGTGATAGAATAACATACTTAATGATCAGTCCAGAGGTTTTTATATTTTTCGGGAAAACCGGAAATCATGATGAAAAAAACCTCTGAACTCTTGACGACTTATTTTCTAGTAGCTTAAAATATGTGGTTATTTTTATTATCGTGTATCAAAAAGATTTTTTTTTTTAGATAATTGTAAAAACAAAGAAATAATTATGAATCTCAAATTATTATGGAAAGGATAGAAAGAGAAGAAAAAAAAGGAAGAAGGGGAAGGTAGAGAGGGAAATTCAAGATGCTACACCTCCCAGGTCGGGAAGGTTCTTCATCCTCGATGAAGTAGATCTGTCGTTAAGACAGTAAAAACCTTTAACTTTTGTTTTACAACGATGGTTTGTATAAGACATCACGCATGGTCGAAGTGTAAATTTAAAATTGAGGGTAATTAGGTGTCGGTTTCGGAATGATATCCATCGTCATCTCCAGGCGGAAATCGTGGTCTCCTTAATAGATAGTGCTGATTCAGTTCATACATTTCTTCTTCGGTGAATACCTGTTTGCGTTGATCTTCCTGCCGTGCGGTTATCATTATAATTGTGATGGTAGTGTAGAAGTTGAGACGTATAGTAGGTCGTAACTTAAAGTACAATGAATGCACTGCCTTCCGTCTTCATCTTCTTGATACAGGTGGCAAAGTTCGGTATCGGGCCTGAATCCAAGCCTTAGCAGTAAATTGATTTTGTCTACGAAGTTGTACATTTGAATCGAAAAAAGAAAAACATATAAGATAATTGGAGCTAGTTTATAGGTAAGTAATTTAGTAAAATGACAGAGAGAAAGGTAGATTGTCAAAAAAATGGATTCTATAAAGGTATGAAATGATGGTTTTACAAAGGTATGCAAAAATGGTTCTATAAAGGTATAGTTTGACGGTGACGAGTGAGAAGAGAGATAGGGGAGGGGGATATTAGTAGGAAGAGATGGTTGGGACACTGATCTTGATTTCATCTAGGCTCCTTCGTCATCTTGAATCTTATTTTAGCATAAGAAGATCATTCGTTATCCATGAACTCACTTGTTATCTTATGTTTGGTTATTTTGCTTTTACTTAATTACGTATCAATTATCTTGCTGACCATAAGAGGCATGTGTCATAGGATCTCCTTATATCTTAAACTCCTTTCTTATGAGGTGAGTATTGAGTTGATGTAACAAGCAAAAAAAAAATCTGTTGTTTCAAGCTGGTCTCAACTTCAATATAGATATTTGTAGCATCATGTCTCGGTGTAGTAAAGGCTTTAGAACAATGTATATACCAAGATAGTAATCTGGGTATTGGTCCTTGTTCGGGTATTAATTAGTATCGCGACGTTTGCGCGGGCTTTTATAACTCGGCAGTTAATTTGGCGCCTTTTTTGTTGTGAATCGGCCTCTGCGCACGTGCGTATCATATATAAAGCTCGCGTCGGTCGATCGAGAGTTCAGTTAGTGTAAAGCCGTCAACCGGAAGTGTGGTTAACTGTGGTACCTCAGCCATGAGAAAATAGTGGTGAAAAGCCGTACAGTGAATCAGTGTAAAAGTTTAAATTTGAGGACAAGACACTTGCTGTCTCTGCGTCGGTTGCACCTTAGACTTAGTGTCTATACCGACCGGCAGGGTCAAACTCGAAGCTGTCAAGCACAGCTCTAGGGCCGCTACACTAGAGGAGGGCATTCTCCCGTTCCCGAGACGTCGGGCTCTGGTTGCGCGCTAATACTGATATATAATAGTATAACTATATATATATACTATAATAATATATAATAGCTATTACTGATACTATAGTTTAACACTCTCCTCCTTGAGCAGAGCGAACGTGGGACTACTCGAAGACGAGGTTTGCCCGTTCGAACAGTTGAGACCTTCAAGAGGAATTAGTTGGCCGTAAGGTAAGAGTAACCTTTTGTAATTTGGGCGCTTTCCATTGTAAATTTATAGTTTAAGTTGATAGCATATAAGAGCGGAATTTAATCCTTGATATTTGTTTCTTTGTACTTACATTAAAATATTATAATAAATAAAGAAATTAACTGCAACTTTTAGTATTTTATTTTACCGAATATCTCTCCTTCCTGTGTTAATAGTTTCTCCTAAAAGACGGAACAAATTTGGTGCCCCGGGTGAGGAAGGAGTGATAATTCCATAAAATTTTGCTTTGTTCCGATAAAATTTTTCTTTGTTCCAAATATTAAGGATTAATTATTAGAGTAAGTTACAATTTGGACATAATATCGAAGTCTGTCATATCTCCTTTGTTATTTTTCTTAAGTAGTCGATAAATTCCCTTCACAGAGTTTCTTGTAGTAATACGGTTGTATTTTAATGCAAAGTTAATTTAGCCTTGGACATTAATCCATCATAATTTATAACAATTAAGAATATTCAGTTATTTTTTCCAATTCGACGTTACGGCTACTACATCAGTGAAGGGATTAGTCACTGCACAAAGGGCGCGTAGTTTAGAAATCGAAACAATGAGTCGTCGATTAAAGCAAAAACCGCGGGACACGTTCAATAGTACTTTAGTACGGACACGATTAGACTCTCTTTACGAGGTATGGACGGAGGCCCGTCAAGTTCATTTAGAAATTGTCGTACAGGAATCCGAAGACTATAAAGAATATTTAAATGTTATTTTTCCTAAATTACAAGAGTTGTATGAAGAAACGCAAGAATTTTTGTTTAAATTATTAACCGAGTTTGAGAAAGATGAAAATACATTTCCAATTGGGAATCCTTTAGCGAATTCTTCTGAGTATGAATTATCACTTGCAAAACTTCCTAAAATTGACCTTCCTAAGTTCTCAGGCGAATATGAAAATTGGGAAAATTTTTGCGATCTTTTTACAACTCTTGTACACAATAAGCGCCTAGCCGATTCTGCAAAATTGCAATATCTAAAGCAATGCTTAACCGATACTGCAGCCGATTTAGTAAAAAACGTTACGATAACAGATGCGAACTATCTTCCGACCTGGCGAGCTTTGAAGGACCGTTTTTATAAACCTTGGTTAATTATTACGAATCATTCCAAGTCCCTCCTTAACATAGCCCATATGAGGCATGAATCCGCTGTAGAATTGCGATCTTTCACGAATGAGGCACAGCGCATCGTACGAGCATTAAAAAATCTAAAATTGCCTGTAGATCAGTGGGATGCATGGTTGGTATTTCATTTAGCTGAACGTTTAGATCCGGCACCCACACAGCATGAAATAATGCAGTGAAACTTTTACTGAAATATTGTGCTGAAATATTGTCACAAGATTGCAGCAATCTTGTCTTAACATTGCTAAGAGGTTTCATGAAACATTTCAGTGTGATATTGCTGCAAACTTGCTACAAGGTTACAGAAAATAATTCAAGCAATATTGCAAGGAACCTTTCATGAAAGGTTGCAGCGAGGTTTCTGCAAGATTTTAGGAACAATTCATGAAATATTGCAAGAAAACTTTCATGACATGTTTCATCAAGGTTTCCAGTAAGATTTAGGAAACATTTCATAGAATATTGCAAGAAATCTTTCATGAAAGGTTGCAGCGAGGTTTCTGAAAGATTTTAGGAATATTTCATGAAATATTGCAAGAAAACTTTCACGAAAGGTTGCAGCGAGGTTTTCAGCACGATTTAGAAATTATTTCATGGAATATTGCAAGGAACCTTTCATGAAAGGTTTCAGCGCGGTTTCTGTAAGACTTTAAAAACATTTCATGAAATATTGCAAGAAAACTTTTATTACATGTTTCAGCGGGATTTTCAGCAAGATTTAGACATTTTGATGGAATATTGCATCGAACTTTCTATGAAAGATTGCAGCAAGCTTTCTGCATGATTTTAGAAATATTTTATAAAATTTCGCAAGAAACCTTTCATGAAAGATTGCAGCGAGGTTCCTGCAAGATTTTAGAAACATTTTATGAAATATTGCAAGAAACCTTTCATGAAAGGTTTCAGTGAGGTTCCTAGCAAGATTTGGGGAACATTTTACGAAATATGGCAAGAGACCTTTGATGAAAGGTTGCCGCAAGGTTTATGCAAGATTTTAGAGACATTTTACGAAATATTGTAAGATACCTTTTATGAAAGGTTTCAACGAGGTTTCCAGCTAAATTTGATGAATATTTAATGAAATATTACGAGGTATCTTTTGTTAAAAGTTGCAGTAAGATTTCTGCAAGGTTTTTGACAAGATTTCTAAGATATCACAAAGAATATTGCTATGTACATTTCGCCAATGGTTATTACCATTTTTTTGGCAATCTTTATAAAATATTTCAGAAAAGCGTTTCACAAAAAGTATCAGCAAAGTTTCATGAATAATTTCAAAATGAAATTGCAGCAAACCTTTCATAAACAGTTTCAGCAATAATTCCGCAAGTTTTTTTAAAAGATTCGAAGAGCAGTCCAGATTCGCTGTTCTTGTCTTATATTTGGTTTCCTGTTATTTACTCATGCATTTATTGCTGTAGTTGTATTGTAAACGGGAAGTTGAGCGCGATAAGTATGCTATTATTACAAATATTTATGCGTAGGGTAAAAAAATCCATCGAATTGTTATTGAAAAAAGTAAAGAACGCATAAATATTAGAAACAAAACCTTTTATTTCAATATTCTCTACTTTTCTCAAAAACGATACTGAGGAATTTTTTCTTCTTGTGCACAAATATTGATAATAATACTATTGCGCTCAACTAGTAATTTATAGATACAACGATTGATACTTAAGCAAATAAGAAAAACTTTATCACACAAGGATAGAAAATCCTGCCTACTATTAAATATTACTGCAGCAAGCTTTTAGCAAGATTTAAGAAATATTTTACAAAATATTGCAGGAAACCATACGGAAAGGTATGAGCGTTGTTCGCGGCAAAATTTTGGGAAAATTTCATGAAATATTACGAGAAACCTTTCATGCAAGATTGCTGCAAGGTTTCTTGAAATGTTGCTGCGAGGTTTTCATGAAAGGTTGCTGCGAGGTTTTTAGAAATATTTCAACCGGGTTCTAGCGCGCATATATAAATTTTGCTGCAATATCTCATAAAAAGTGGCTACGAGGTTTTCTGCAAGGTTATGGCGAGATTTTCTAAAAAATTGCTGTGTGGTTGCTTGAAATGTTTTCGCTATTTTTCCCGCAAGATTCCTGTGAGGTTTCCTGAAATGTTTCTATTACATTTCCTGAAAGATTGCTTCGAGGTTTCCTGCAAGGTTGCGGCGAGGTGTTCTAAAAGATTGCTGCAAGGTTTCTTGGAATGTTTCTGTTACATTTCCTGAAATATTGCTGTGAGGTTTTCATGAAAGGTTGCTGCGAGGTTTTCTGAAAGATTGCTGCGAGGTTTTTAGAAATATTTCAACCAGGTTCTAGCGCGGACATATAAATGTTGCTGCAATCTTTTATGAAAGGTTGCTGCGAAGTTTCGAAACTTTCATGAAACCTTGCAGCAACCTTGCAACAATCTTTCATGCTGTGTGGGCATCGCGAAAACTTTGGGAAGCGGAATTCAATGCGAATGATAGGCGAATCGTGGCTAATGTAGAAAGCACCGATATTTCCTCACGCGTTCCAAAGTTTGAAGCTTTAGCAGATTTCCTTGAAACTCGAGCGCAAACACTAATCGCTGCCTCCAAAATTTGTTTGAGTAAGAAAACCTTTCAATTCTCGTCCAGAGTTATATCAGGTTCTCGACATACCTGCCACGTCACTTTGTCTAGACATCCCAAATTCTCTCGGCTTAAGTGTGCTCTTTGCGCTGGGGCACACACTCTGCATAAGTGCTATAAATTTAAGGCTAAGTCAGTATACGATTGTCGCGTGGATATACGCCGATTACATCTTTGTTTTAATTGCTTCGGAGCGCATAAATTTAAAGAATGTCCTTCCATTGGACAATGTAACACTTGCAATGAAAAACACCATTCCT
The DNA here is from genome assembly GCA_017163975.1 of Anastatus disparis. Taxonomy (NCBI): domain Eukaryota; kingdom Metazoa; phylum Arthropoda; class Insecta; order Hymenoptera; family Eupelmidae; genus Anastatus; species Anastatus disparis. The sequence goes on from JAFFSR010000325.1 coordinate 1,664,829, forward strand.
TGTTACATTTTGAAGCACCAGAACGACCAGGACTGGCTCAGTCATCTACGGGCGGTTCTGGCGGGTTGGGTGCAGGAAGGCCAACACCTGACGCCAGTGTCAATGTGCTGTCAGCTGGAATATCGGTACCGAAATGTTCCATTGTTCTAGCTACAGCGCAAATTTTGCTTATTGGACCAAATGGTTACCAGACACGTGTGCGAGCTTTGCTTGATCAAGGATCTGAAGCGACTTGCGTATCTGAATCAGTTGCGACGCTTTTAAATTTGCCGCGTCGAAAGGTGTGTGTACCTATAAATGGTATAGGTACTAGCGACGCTTGCATAGCTCGGCTTGCTACACATTTTACCGCTCAATCGTTGATTGAACCTGCGATTAAAATTGAAATTAACGCGCTAGTTCTTCCGCGTCTTACTACGCAATTACCATCTCGTCGTGTATTAGAATAAGATATTAATTTATTTAACGGAATGACTTTGGCGGACCCTCAGTTTTACGTGCCCGATACTATTGATTTAATAATAGGCGCCGATGTATATGGTCGATTATTGCGATCCGGGTTACGTCGTTTCCCTCCTACGTGGCCTACAGCGCAAAATACTGTACTTGGTTGGATTATTTTGGGTCCGGTACAAGTGGATGAATTACGGCGGGCGGAAGTTCGTGAGCAGGATTCAATAGAAAGTTTGCATTGCTCAAAGGCACTTCAACTAGATGAATCGTTGCAACGACTGTGGCGACTCGAGGAGTTACCAAACACTTCTAAACAAGGGCCTGAAGATGAAATGTGCGAAAGGTTTTTCGTAGAAACGTGTACTTGTGACGAAAACGGGCGGTACACTGTACGCTTGCCTTTAAAATCTAATCTCCCATCAGCTGCGCCACAGACATGTTTTATGGCACTGAAGTCATTGTCGCATATGTATCGCCGCTTCGATCGAGACCCTCAACTCGCACTAGAATATCGCGATTTTATGGAAACTTACGAGAGACTCGGCCATATAGAACGTGTCTCCGTAACAGAAATCGATGATCCGAATGCTTGGTACCTTCCGCACCATGCCGTCGTGCAAGCACCTGCGTCAAAACCGAAAATCCGAGTCGTGTTTGACGCCTCGCGACAAACTCGGGAAGGGCAGTGTCTTAATAATTTTCTCCTATCCGGACCTGCTCTACAACGAGATTTGTCCTTAATTTTATTTAGCTGGCGTAGGTATCGATTTGTTTTTACGGCAGACATCGTAAAGATGTTTCGCCAGATCCGCATCGCTACTTGCGATCAGGATCTCCAGCGCATCGTATGGGCTCCTCATTGTGAGGATCAACCCGTACATTACCAATTGACGACCATTTACCTATGGGGCAACATGTGCTCCTTACCTACCGTTGCGCTCTATTATTCAATTGATTCACGATGAAAAATCCCGTAAACCTCTCGGAGCTTCATGTCTAGAATCAAACACGTACGTAGACGATGTCTTCGCGGTTGCGGACGATCTGACGGCTGCAATGAAAATTAAAACCGAACTTATTGGGTTGTTAGGATCGGCTAGTATTAAACTAGACAAATGGGCAGCGAATCACGAGGATTTATATCCACTGTGTTCGACACAATCGAGTCGCAATAACCTAAAAGAACTAGAATATGACCAATCCGTCGAAACCCTTGGAATTCAGTGGAATCCTATTCAGGATGAGTTTAGATTTACGACCTTAGATTTCAAGGAATTGGCAGGTGCGAGTACGAAACGCGCAATATTGTCAAATATCTCCCGTCTTTTCGACCCCCTCGATAAGCTATCACCGGTTATCTTGGAGCCTAAAACATTGATTCAGGATCTTTGGATCACAAAATGTAGGTAGAACGAATTATTATAATCTGATGTTCGCGACCGCTGGCATGAGTACTGTACTTCTCTAGGGATCCTCCCCTGCATATCTATGAAACGATGGCTCGGAGTGTTACCAAATGAGGACTCGCAGATTCACGGGTTTGCAGACGCATCGTCTCGTGCATACGCAGCGGCAGTTTACCTTCGAACAAAAAATCGCGACGGCCACGTCCATGTATGGCTCCTGGCTGCGCGATCTAGGGTTGCTCCAGTTAAAATGCAAAGTATACCACTTGAACTGTGTACTTGAACTGTGCGGCGCAGTCCTTCTTACCAAGTTAATTCAACACATACAGAAATTAGATTTTTTACAGAATCTCTCCACTTATGCCTGGTCAGATAGCCAAATCGTTTTAATGTGGCTTCAAAAACATGCGTGTTGTTGGAAAACCTTCGTGGCGAATCGCGTGTCATTAATACAAACCAAATTGCCTAAAGCTACCTGGGCTCATGTACCATCTCAAGAAAACCCTGCTGACTTAGCGACGCGAGGCGTTGTGCCCGCAGAATTAATGAACTCAAATTGGTGGTGGCATGGGCCGGAGTGGCTTTCAGCTGGTTCAGAGAATTGGCCTAAAGCAGTTCTGGCTCATACAACACTACTAGCACCTGTATTTGAAACACTACAGAAGCATGCTCGAGTCTTAGAACTGGAAATATTGAACAGGTACTCTAGCCTAAGCAAACTTGTTCGGGTTATACCCTTTTGCCTCCATTCATTGAATAAAATACGTCGACGTCAAGCAAACCTAGATACGTTACCCAATTATCTAACCTCTTGGGAATTATCATGAGCTCGTTTAACAATTATTCGAATAGTCCAAGAAAACGCGTTCGAGAATGAGATGGATTTGTTGAGGAAGGGCAAGCAGTTACCGAAACGACATCCTCTTACTAAGATTAATCTATTCATAGATGATTCCGACGGTATCTTGCGCATCGGAGAGCGTCTTTCACAATCGAGTCTTTGCTGGACATGTAAACACCCTCCTATATTGCCTCATTGGTCGGTCGTTAGTCGTTTATTTGTGCATGGAGCTCACTTATTATGTTTACATGGAGGACCAACCCTCACTTCAAGCACGTTAATGAATCGAGCGTGGGTGTTAGGCCGAAATCGACTTGTTAAAACCAAAATCCGTAAATGTGTAAAATGCCAGCGTGCCAAACCTCAGTTGGCCCATCAACTGATAGGTGAATTGCCTGCGACGCGAGTCAATCCTGGTAGGGCCTTCATATCCGCTGGCTTAGATTATGCAGGACCTATACAAATTCGGACAACGAAGGGTCGTGGATATAAATCATATAAAGAATTTATCACGCTTTTCGTTTGTTTTAAAACTCGTGCCATACATTTAGAAGTCTTTAGTGTCCTCACTACAAAAACTTTTCTTAATGTCAAAATTTGTATAGCGATAAAGCTACGACATTTCGCGGTGCAGACGAAGAGTTAAGAGCGATGTTTAGAGCCCCTTCGGAATTTTATAAAACTAGTGCGGCATCTTTAGCAAATGACAGTATCAATTGGATCTTCATACCTCCCAAAGCACCCCATTATGGAGGCTTGTGGGAGGCTAGCGTGAAGTCGGTCAAGCATCATTTAAGAAGAGCATTCCATGATAAAACATTAATTTATGAAGAGTTATCGACTGTTTTAGTCAAAATTGAGTCTTGTCTGAATTCACGCCCGCTTTGTCCACTTAGCTCTGACATCGAAGACTTAAATGCGCTGACACTCTCGCATTTTTTGATTGGCGTTTTGGAAACGTTGGTCGGCAGAATATCTACAGCATTTGCAAGAGAGAGAAAAATGGCGATCGCCCACGAAAAACTTTGCAGTCGGAGAGTTGGTGATATTAAAGGATGATCGTTATCCTCCTTTAAAATGGCCGCTCGGGCAGGTCATTGCTGTGCACCCCGCATATGATGGGCAGGTAAGAACCGTCACGGTTCGAACTGCCACCTCTACCTTAAAACGTCATGTCTCTAAGTTAAGTCCTCTAATACTAGACCAAGACACATAAAATTAAAGGTTCGTCCGGAGGACGAAGGTGGGCGGAATGTTCGGGTATTGGTTAGTATCGCGACGTTTGTGCGGGCTTTTATTACTCGGCAGTTAATTTGGCGCCTTTTTTGTTGTGAATCGGTCTCTGCGCACGCGCGTATCATATATAAAGTTCGCGTCGGTCGATCGAGAGTTCAGTTAGTGTAGAGCCGTCAACCGAGAGTGTGGTTAACTGAAGGCCCGGATGCAATAAGGGCATTTACGCTCGGAGCACGCAAAGCTGAAGTCACTTGGTAGTAAAAATTTCATTTTCTTCAAATAAATTTCAAAAAATTTGATGTTGTAAAACTCATCATGCCGCATCTTTTTTATATGAATAGTTTTTTTATAAAATTTTTATTTTTCAAGAAAAAAATTGAAAACAAGAAAATTTTTTACATTAAATTTCAATATTTTTTTAAACTTAAATCGTTGTAATTCGAATAAATATTAACCGATTTCACTGAAATTTGAAATATATTTTCTAAATATCATAGCGAAACTTATGATAATTATAAAAAATGTTAATTCTCAAATTGTTAGTCGCAATTGTTTATTAATTAATACAAATTACAAATTGTGCGTTTATAATGTACTCGAGAAAAAAGTATCGAGGGACCTTTCAAGTACAAGAAACTTGTAGCGAGAAAGTTTTTGGTTTTTGTATAAAGAAAATTTGTGAAAAGTTTCAAATCAATTGATAAATAATTAAAAAAGATATAACAACATTTACAAGTAGCGCGCATGCGGTCGAGCGCTGCAGTTTTCTTATAAGTTAGATTCTCAGTGAATATTACGTCAACTGAATAACTCTTAGTAATATTATTTGGAAAAATCAATAATACAAATATAACAATATGATATTTATTAAAAGTAAACAAACATATAAATAAACAAACAAATAAATAAATAAACAAAAATCTGTAATGTAATTATTTAATAATTAAATAATTACATTGCAGATTTTTGTTTAATACTGATTTTTTGATTTTTTCCAAGGATTTTTTTTTTATTTTGTCCCTTAAAATTTTTTTTTCTTTCGCATTAGTAATATGAATTTTTTAAAAACATTAAGTGTAATATTTTTAAACAATATAATGTTGGGATTTATATTTATAAAAGTAAACATATATGCGTGTGTACGTTCACTCTTCTTCTATATAAACATTATTATGAATTTTGTTCGTATATATATATATATATATATATATATATATATATATATATATATATATATATATATATGATTTAGGCAAGTGCTGTGGTCTTAACATATAGGAATATTTTTCTACCAGTCTTCTTTTGTTTTACGTTTAGACTTGTGAAATTGTACACCATGGGGAATAATGGAATCAAAAAACGGTCAAAAAAGAACAAGAAATGATACATCGTTCTTTTCCAACCGTTTTTTGATTCCATTATAAGTATAAAATAATTTTCATTCCTCGTGATGAACAATTTTACAAGTCTAATCGTTATACAAAAGAAGACTGGTAGCCAAATATTTCTAAAAGTGAACGTACATACGCATATATGTTTACTTTTATAAATATTAATCCCAACATTATATTGTTTAAAAATATAACATTTTGTATTTTAGAAAACTCATATTACTAATGCGAAAGAGAAAAAGGTTTAACGGTAGGCCGAAGTAGAACCTGATACCGACCGACTAACAATTGAGTTGTTTGTTATTTACACAAGTTTTAATCGGTGTATCTTCAAATTAAAGGTCGAGCGCAATAGATATTATTATTATGAACATCTATGCACAAGAAAAAAAATATCTACCGATTTGTTTTTGAGAAAAGTAAGTAATGCGAAAATATTATAAACATAAACTTTTACTTTGGCGTTACTTACTTTTCTCAAAAACAAACCAGTAGATATTTTTTTTCTTGTGCATAGATGTTCATAATAATAATATCTATTGCGCTCGACCTTTAATTTGAAGATACAATGATTAAAACTTGAGTAAATAAAAAAATGCCAATTAGACAAGGACAGCGAATCCGGCCTGCTCTTAACAGACAAAATAAAAAAGAAATCCTTTGGAACAATAAAAAAATCAGTATTAAACAAAACTCTGTAATGTAATTATTTAATTATTAAATAATTACATTACAGATTTTTGTTTATTTATTTATTTGTTTGTTTATTTATATGTTTATTTACTTTTAATAAATATCATATTGTTATATTTGTATTATTGCTTTTTCCAAATAATATTACCAAAAGTCATTTAGTTGACGTAATATTCACTGAGAATCTAACTTATAAGAAAACTGTAGCGCTCGACCGCATGCACTCGCGCTACTTGTAAATATTGTTATATCTTTTTTAATTATTTATCAATCAATTTGAAACTTTTCACAAATCTTCTTTATACAAAAACCAAAAACTTTCTCGCTACAAGTTTCTTGTACTTGAAAGTTCCCTCGATACTTTTTTCTCGAGTACATTATAAACGCACAATTTGTAATTTGTATTAATTAATAAACAACTGCGACTAACAATTTGAGAATTAACATTTTTTATAATTATCATAAGTTTCGCTATGATATTTAGAAAATATATTTAAAATTTCAGCGAAATCGGTTAATATTGACTCGAATTACAACAATTTAAGTTTAAAAATATATTGAAATTTAATGTAAAAAATTTTCTTGTTTTCAATTTTTTTCTTGAAAAATAAAAATTTTATAAAAAAAACTGTTAATATAAAAAAGATGTGGCATGATGAGTTTTACAACGTCAAATTTTTTGAAATTTATTTGACGAAAATGAAATTTTTACTACCAAGTGACTTCAGTTTTGCGTGCTCCGAGCGTAAATGCCCTTATTGCATCCGGGCCTTCAACTGTGGTACCTCAGCCATGAGAAAATAGTGGTGAAAAGCCGTACAGTGAATCAGTGTAAATTTGAGGGCAAGACACTTGCTGCCTCTGCGTCGGTTGCGCTTTAGACTTAGTGTCTATACCGACCGGCAGGGTCAAACTCGAAGCTGTCAAGCACAACTCTAGGGCCACTACACTAGAGGAGGGCATTCTCCCGTTCCCGAGACGTCGGGCTCTGGTTGCGCGCTAATAGCTATTACTAATACTATAGTTTAACACTCTCCTTCTTCAGCAGAGCAAACGTGGGACTACTCGAAGACGAGGGTTGCCCGTTCGAACTGTTAAGATCTTCAATAGGAATTAGTTGGCTGTAAGGTAAGAGAAACCTTTTTTAATTTGGGCGCTTTCCATTGTAAATTTATAGTTTAAGTTGATAGCATATAAGAGCGGAATTTAATCCTTGATATTTGTTTCTTTGTACTTACATTAAAATATTATAATAAGTAAAGAAATTAACTGCAACTTTTAGTATTTTATTTTGCCGAATATCTCTCTTTCCTGTGTTAATAGTTTCTCCTAAAAGACGGAACAGTTCTGGAATTTTTATTCGGGGTTTTTGAGTATTTATAGGAGGTAAGGTTATTGTCTTTCCTCGAGATGGATTTTCAAATAAATTATCAATTTTTGAATTAAGATGTCCTAGTTCAGACATACTGGTTGTCAGTTCTTCTTTGGGTTCATTTCTTGGGGTTACATTTGGTATATTTTTCTTTGAAGGAACATAATTGTGTTGTACGAAGTTTAATGTTTCTATATTAGTATCTGATGATTCTGAATATGATAGTTGAAGGTTTTCATAGACGTTACTTAAATATTGAGATTCTGGTTCAGTTTCTGAATACGTTATTACTTCTTGAGGTATGATATCCTTGATAGAGTTTAATAAATAATTTCTTTTATCGTCGTTATATTCTTCGTGTGCATCGCATGGCAATGAATCTTGATGCAAAACTTCAACTTGAGCATGATTTTCGTATGGGCTTATTTCGGTGACATAATCCTTATCATTCATCACTGTGTCGTTGATATCAATTTCCTTCGGTGTTTTAACTTGTGGCAAGTGTTGACTTATTCTCGGCCAAGTGCAAAGAATGCAGCGCGTAGACCTTGGTTACTTCATTAAGTAGTTCTTTTACGATTACTTGAAATTGAACAGGAGCATGGAAAAACGTGATTTTAGTCAATCCTGTAGTGTCAAATGGTTCTCCTGGCATTCCGTTGATCGTTATAGCTTCATGCACTGCTACAAGAGCATAAGTTTGAAGTGCTTTTACATGTACAAGATGAATTTCGGTTTCAGTATTGATTAGAAATTCAGTTTCGTGTTTTAATTCAGGTACGTCTAGTACAACTAATGGTCCTATCTTCGTATTGTTTAATCCTTGGAGTGGTTGTTTGTCATCATAAATGTGGCTGCTAAAGGACGTTTTGGGATAGCCTTGTTCATTGCTGCATTCATTTGGTGAGTAGGCGAAAAGTTTAAATTTTCTTGCGATTCAGTCGGTTGATGCGTCATAATAGTGTGTTGCATCTAGAATGGTGCCATATGAGGGTAACGATATCGGTATGGTCTTGGAGGTGCCAAAGGATGCATGAATGGGTGTTGTGCTGGTGGTATATATCTGGAGAAAGATAACTTGTGTTTGTTTCGGGATTAGAGTTTGAATCCAGATTTCTTCTATGTCCTCTTGCATCTCTTTTGTACTTGTTTCGTCCTCCAGAAGCATAATTGCTATCATATTTTTCAGAATAAGAATAATTATTTTTCTGCGGCATATATAAAGTAGAGACCTTGATTGGGTAGTCATCGAAGCTTTCGGAACTAATGTTGATTCTTTTATACGAATCATACTCGTATCTTCTTTGTTCGCGTTCGGGTGAAACAGTACGATAGTGTGATCTATGATTGTACTCGCATTTAACAAATGATCGTGATTTCCAAGGTTGTTTATTATTGTAATCTTGGAATCTCACTTGTTTGTATGACTGGTAATTTAGCTGATCTGCTGCTTCTATAATATAAAGGTATCCTTTTATTTCGTTTGATGCCATCATGTCTCTTTCGATGCATTGAGCTATCTTTAATGCTGTTTTTAATGTTTCAAGTTCCTGTACGCTTACTGCGTAGAGTAAGTCGTCTGAAAATCCTCTCTTGAAAGATTCTGGCGCGAGTCTTTCGAGCATTACAATCATATGGGACATCTATTCAGCTTGGAATTTTTTCCTAAGTGAGGCCGTGGCTCCTTCCATGAATCTTTTGATGCGACTGCAGTATTCTATTACAGTCTCGTTTCTACGCACCCTCATTCCTTGGATCTCGGCGAAGTAGTAGGAGTATGTCTTTATTGGCGAAACGTATTCCTTTAAAGCATTTTTATGGGTTTCGATGCGGTTAATTTCGGTGCCGATGACTGCATCTCTAGCGGTATCGCGTAATTTTGCAATTACTCCCTTGAAAAATGCGTTGCGAATTCCTTCAGGACATATGTTGAATCCATTTTCTACGTTTTGTAGGAAAATCTTTAGTGGCATATTCTTGCCATCGTACGGTGGAATGTGTAGCAGTGCTTGTTACACTGCCATGCATTCTTCCATAGTATTAAGCAGGACATCTGTGATTTTTTGATGATGTGTTGGATTGGCTATATTTTGAGCTATGGCTTAATCGTTATTCACCATTGTAGTAGCAACTGCGATTACTCCGTTTTTTTGCTGTTTGAATTTATGGGTACTAAGGAGGGAACGTCTTGAAAAATCGAATGTGAAATCCAGTATATTACTATTCTGTTTCGTTAGACACTCGTTAGATACTTAATATTTCTTTTCAGATCCAGTGTTGTAGCGTGTTATGTTAGCTTTATGGAACTAAGTACGTAGAAATTTCATATAAAAATTGTCAATGATGACCTTCATGAAGAGGATATGTGTATAATCTGAAAAATAACTTTTAAGTCAAGCAATAATTTAATGATGCAACAGCTTTAGTGTTACTGTTATTATTATAAATTGAAAATTGTTTTTATTATTTATTTTTAGTAACTGTTGTACGTTTTTACATTTAATTAATATTTTTAGGGTACGGTTTATTTGATGATGTATTTTACGTACATTCCCTTTTGGGTTTAAGAGATAATTTTTAATATGAAATTTGGTATGTTATCAACATACTGTTTATACTTTTTATACTTCTTGCGCGGAACGCCTATTGATTTAAGAGTCTTTTTCAATACGTGATCGTAATCAAAAGTTGTTTTTAGCGACATTATACCATCGAGACGAAGATACTAACCTCTGAATTCGATGTTGATCCCAAATTTGTTCTGTTTGTTCTCAAATTTTGAGAATGTTTTTCAGATGCAAAAATATGCAGAAAGCCAAAATTTTAGAGGCCAACGCTCAATATTTCCCTAGCTACAGGACATTAAAGAAGATCACTAAAAAAGCTACTAGATTTTTTAACGCTTATAGTTCCTCAGCATTATTGTCTAGAAGCTTAAACCTTTTTTTTAAATGAAACCTTAGCTAAAATACTTTCGAAATAGCAGTGACAGCACATCGAAATATTATTTTTTCCCAAAGTTACAGCGTAAAAAGATTGAACCCAATTTTAGCTTTTATTATTACTTAATGTTTCAAACAAAAAATTCAGGTCCAATATTTATTACGCTCTAACTTTGGGAAAAAATAATATTTTGAGATGCTATAGGTACTGATCTGAAAGGATTTGAGCTTCGCTTTCATTTAAAAAAAATATAAGCTTCTAGCTAACAATGATGAGATACTATAAGCGTTTGAAAATCTAGTGACTTTTTTAGTGATTTTCTTCAATGGCCTGTGACTAGGGAAATATTGAGCGTTGGCCTCTAAAATTTTGGCTTCCTTCATGTTTCTGCATCCAGAAAACATTCCCAAAATTTGAGCGAAATTGGTGACATGAAGGTGAAACACTCCCCCTGTTAGTTGAGTCTGGTCAATCTTGAGAGAAAAAAAAAATTTTCTGTTAGCAAGCAAAAAAAAAAAATTTTATGGAGCTAGAGAGTCGTCAAGAGTTTCTTATTGAGACTGTCCCTGAGCTCCTACAATTAGCTGTAGATTTTCACTTATGTATCATAAGAAACAAATAATAAATGCAAATGAAAAAAATTTAAAAAGAAAAAAAGCAGCAAAAAGGAAAAATATGAAAAAAAAATTTGCAAAAATCTGGCAGAGCAAAGCGATTTGTATCAATTCCGTAAATTATTCCTTTTTTTAACGGGTGAGTTCACGATTGTAAATTTGCTAATAACGTGTTAAAACTCGTTTCTCCGTTCTAATTATTCATGTGTAAAAAAAATTTTGGGTTAAATTCTTACAAATTATTATTGTTAATATTTGATCGCTTTTAATAACTGGGATTCTAGAGAAGTGTAAAAAAAATCACAGTATTTATATTACTAACTAAGTTTGATTACTTTATATTTTAAATTAGTTGTGAAAAGATAGAGCCTTGTAGGAAGAAAATTTTATTGGTTGTAAATTTTTAATTTATGGCTATCTTACGTATTAGTTAATAAAATAAATAAATAATTTCTATTGATGACTTAATTGAAATCTGTTGGATTGAAGTACAGAACAGTTTTCGTGATTATTGTTTAGGAAACTTAAACTCTTATACACTTTACAAAAGAAACTTTATTTTTTAAGTTAAACAAAAGGAAAAAAAACTGTGTGAAATTATTGTATCTCTCTGTATAAAATAAGTTGAAGTCGACAAAATCGGGACGACAGCCACCACGGTCTAGCAGAGAATAAGAGTCGTCGGGAAGAGGCATAAGGTGGACAGAGCGCGGAATATAATAAGGTGGCGCTCGGGTCTTATCTTTCTTTGTTGGAGCGCTTTGCCTCGTCACTCCCTCCCTACAACAAATCCTTCTACTACTCCTTGTTCTCAGCAGGTTTACATCCATCTGAAAAAAAATAAAATTGCCATATTCATGACTTGTACCATTTAAGAATAATGTTATTTAACTTCTAACTTCTACATTTATAAAGAAAATTTCTTTTCCTATGCTAACAAATGTTAATGCATATATTAAACTATCTTAAGACAAGGCATGCAATCCAAATTAGGCTTGTCTCAATATTTTATCTCTGAAGTATATATGTTTGTCTCTTGCTAAGGGTTTCGTCATAATATTAGCTTCAGTCTCGTTTGTAGAGATCTATTTCACTATGGCTTTACCATCCAACACGCATGTCTTTATATAGTCACCGTGGGTGGCAGCCATGTGACTTTTACTGCCTGTCTGTTCTCTGACTTCTAATTTATGCTTTATGATGGACACATCTTGATCGAAATTTCGCAGCCTGTGACAACCGTTCATTTGTGTGCAGTCTTCAGCTGATTTATTGTCGCACCAAATAATTATTGGATAGAAAGTTTTACCGATGATGTCACGTGCAGCTTTGTCGATTGACACAAGTTCTTGGCAGGCATCACTCATAGCCAGATACTCTGCCTGGCATGTTGAGAGGGTTACATACTTTTTTTGTGACTTCTCCAGGTTATGGTGTCACCAAAAAATTTAATTATAAAACCTCCGGTTGAAGATAAGTCTTGCCAGTCTCTGAAGCTGGCATCGGTCATAGCTTCTAGTTTGTTACCTTTTCCAGTGTATGTTAGCCCCAGGTTGGTTGTACCTCTGAGATATCTGAATATCCTCTTAACTTCTTTCCAGTCATCTTCTGTGGGTTTTGTTTGTTTTCTTAACAGGTAGTTAACTGTGTAAGCTATATCCGGTCTTGTAGTCCCAGCCAGGCACAGCAGACTTCCTATGGCTTCTCTAAATGGAACAGCCTTTCTCACTTCTTCTATGCATCCATCTTCTTCTAGTTTTCTAGTCTCTCGACTTTTGACCTGTCTGGTGATCATCGGTGTAGAATGAGTATTGCATTCTTTCATATTAAACCTTTCTAGTATTTTCTCTGTGTACTCAGTTTGGCTGAGTTTGATACATCTATTTGGTCTATCTCGAAGTATATTCATTCCTAGAAAACATCTTGGTTCTCCCATATTTTTCATCTTGAATACTGAGCTAAGCTTTGTTTCTACCTCTTGTAGCTCAGTTTTGCAGTTTCCTGCTAGGATGACATCGTCAACATACAGTATTATGAATACCACTTTCCCTTTTTTCATCCAGGTGAAGAGGCAGGGTTTATTTATGTCTTTTTCTAGACCTAGCTTTAAAGTTTCTTCAGAAAACCTCTTATTCCATCTTTTCGGACTTATTTTTAGTCCATACAATGACTTCTGAACTTCACATACTTTATTATTTTGTAGATTTTCTTCACATTCTAACCCATCTGGTATTTTCATCTATACATCTTCTTCCGGGGTTCCCTGTAAGAAAGCTGTTTTTACATCTAACTGTATGACTTCTAGGTCAAGTTTATTTATGATACTAAAGGCTGACCTAATTAAAGACATTCTTGATACAGGTGCGTATGTTTCTTTTAGTTCATACCTGTTCTTGTCCTTGAAACCTCTAATAACTAATCTGGCTTTGTACCTAGGGTTACCCATTTCATCTGTTTTCTTTCGGAATACCCATCTGGAGTCGATAATGTTGATTTTCTTGTCTTTTGTTTCACAGTCTGCAACATCTATTATTGTCCATACTTTGTTTTCCTGCATTGATTTCAGTTCTTCTTTCACAGCTGTTTTCCATTGCTCTCTTTCTGCTGAGGTCATAGCTTCTTGATATGAGACTGGGTCATCGTTAATGTTAGCCAATAATGCAAAGTATTTTTCATCTTCCAGTACTCCTTCAGCACACTGCGCCTCTGCAGCTCTCACATTCATCCTCCATTTAGTTTTAGCTGCTCTTTCTGGTTGTTTGATTTTCTTTTCTGGTGGTCCTTGTTTCTCGATTATTTGTGATTTCCTTTTCTTTGGCCTTCCTCTTTTTGCTTTTTCAGCTACTTCTTTTACCTCTGATGTTTCATGTTGTGTTGTTAGATCTTCTTTTTCAACTTCTGATTCTTTTTTGACCTCTTCAGTTTTATTATATTCAACATCCTCAACTTCTAGAGTTTTCTGGTCTTGTTTATATACATCTTTATATAGTACCTTCTCATTACATCTTACATTTCTAGAATTGATGAACTTCCTGATTTCAGAGTGCCATAGAATATATCCTGTGGGTGTGTATCCCACCAAAACTGCTTTTATCGCCCTGGCTCCAAATTTTGATTTTACATATATTATCTTTGCATAAGCTATACAATCAAACCTTCTGATTTTTTCTTCATGGTGTTTCTTTCCTGGGAGCATTACTTTTATTGGCATTTTGAATTCAAGCATGCTATGTGGAGTCTGATTATATATGTACACAGCTGGTTCTAGTGCTAAGATCCACATACTTGCTGGTAAGCCTGAGTCGATCATCATAGTTCTTATTTTTCTTTGGATAGTTTTATTGAATCTCTCCGCTGTTCCATTATGTTGTGGTGTGTATGGTGGTCCGAAGTTGTTTTCGATTTTTGCTTTTGTCATAACGTCTGCAAATTTACCTCCAGTGGATTCTGTCCCGTTGTCTGCTCTTATGTAACATACTTTTACATCTGTTCTTAACATGTTCCTTGACGTTTTGAGGAATTTTTCAAAGCAATCTCCTGTTTCATTTTTATGTTTTATAGAGTATGCTTTGGCAAACCTGGAGTAATCATCTATAAAAACTTCTATAAATCTGTTACCTCCTGGGTATGATGCTGGTTTGATTGGTCCCATTACATCGGTGTGAATCATTTCCAAATACCTGGTTGCCTTATCTCTGGTTTCCTTGAATGGGAGATTTTCCATTTTTCTCATTATGCAAGATTCACAATCTAATATATTTTGCTTGAATTTTGTTTTCTTCAAACAGTCATAGTCTTTTTGTAGGTTTTGTAAGTATTTTAAAGACATGTGCCCTAACCTTACATGCCACAACATACCTTCATCTAAGTTGTCTTTTGTGATTTTTGGGTTCGCTTTACCTGTAAATAGGTCATCAATCATTTGTACATCTTCGATGTTGTCTACATCTATGACTTTGTCTTTGAAGTAAATTTCTTCTTCGTCTCCACTTTCTTGGACTTCATACTCTTCATTCTCCCTCCCAAGCTCACACGGTGTATCCATGATTTCTTGATGATTCAATATCTCCGATTGAGATTGCTGTATGAAGTCGTCTAGTGAGACCAGTCTTGCTTCGTATTGATGTTCTTCGCAATCTTCTGTTGTTGAGTTGTGGTTGTTTCTTATAACTTCTAATGTAATTAGCCAATTTGGTCTTATGTATTTTCCTGATATAAATTTTGTTCCAGTTTGTCTGTCAAAAATTTCTAAGACTTTATCATCTAAATAGATTTCTAGTCCAACGTCTACGAATTTTCTCAAAGAGATTAGATTTTGTGAGATATCTGGAGCTGCTAGGACATTTGTAAGTTTGATTACATCTAAATTATTTACATTTGAAGCAAGCAGTAAATCTCCTTTATTATCTATGATGATATCTGCTGTCTTGTTTTTATTGGCACTTCTTATTACTTTGTTTGACCACTTCTTAAAATTAGTTAAAATCAGTCCCTTTTTAACTATGTGTTCAGTTGCTCTAGAATCTGTTAGTAAATTGATTTTATATTTATTTGTTCTACTTGATTGACTATTACCTGCGATATATGCTTTTGCTGTCTTTTTCTGATTTTTCCTCTCATGTGCGTTTGTCCCTTGTGACTTTCTAAATACTCTGGTTTTTGCTTTAGTAACGTTTCCAAAGTTACTTCTATAATTTTCTTTATTTTTCTTGTATGTATTCCCCTCTCTATTGTTTTTGTGTGAATTTGTATTGTTTTTGTGTACATACCTATCTCTAGATCCTTTTGGACGTCCTCCTGACGTTCCACTCCCTGCCTGAAAACAGTCATTCCCCTTGTGGCCTGTTATTGCTTTATAGTAATAACAGTACCACAAGTTGTATGCTGCCAGAGGGCAGGCGGCTTGTGGGTGTACCTCCTTGCTACATCTAAAGCAACGTCCATATTGTAGCTTAGGGTGGGCTAGGTTAGCAGCTACCTCTGCCTTCTTTTTAGATTTCTTTTCTGCCTGAAGCTGCAATAAAAAGGTTTTTACATCTTGTAGACTCATTTCGTCTTTGTGTGTTTGCTTTCTAATCAATGCGGCTGCTCCGAGTTCAGGGAAACTCCCAGAAGCCGCATGATAGAAGGCTGACCTCTTCTCATCTGAAGACAGCATCTCGGCTGGATTATTACTCTCGTATTCCCTGACAATCGAATCGAATTCATCAATAAATTCGTTGATGCTATCGTTTGGTTTTAATTTCAATTTACATAGTTTGGCTCTAACAGAGGTTGCTGTTACATTATTTTCAATTCTTTTGCTTTCTTTGATAGTATTTACAATCGTTATGGGGTCTGTTAAATTCAAAACTTTTTTATGATAATGTTCGCCTAAGTGATTAATTATGATATCTCTAACCAAGCCTTTTCTATGATTTACTTCTTCCGAGTTACCATTACTACTAATTTGATTTTCATTGTCTAACACATCTAATAAATTTAAAGATCTTAATTCCGATTGTAAATAATCCAGCCAAAGGTGTATGCCTGTTTACTGAGTGAGTTTATAGTCTCTTTTAATGTTTAATTTTTGGTTGTTATTCGTTACTTCTAATGATTTACTAATATGTTTAAATGTTTCATTTATGTTGACTAATACCTCTGATTGTGTGTTACTTGTATTATTATTAGTGTTAGTTCTAAAAGGTGTTGATGTACCCCCATTACCATAACCTATGTTGTTAAGTGAGTTAGTTTGAGGATTTGGAAACGTTACCTCTGCTCATCTATTTTTCTCCCTTTCCGGATCTAGCAGATTTTGAGTGACTTTCAGGAGCGTGTCTGCCACTTCTTTCATTTACGCGTTTTGCGTCTCCCTTTACCTCATCATGTTGGCAGTTATACCCTCCAGCTGTCTCAAGTCGTCTAACAGGTCCCTTCTTATCCTCTCCGAAGGTGAAACTAGGATGAAGGGTGGGGTGTAGCTGCTTCCAGCGTCTAATTCTTCTATATTTTAAACAATGTTTTAGAATTATACTTATATCTTTTACTTTGATTTACAACGTCTATAAATGTTACCAGCGTGGATCCACTATCTAACTTCTATATATTTAATTGCTCAATTAGATATACAAGATAAAAAATTACCTTGTTCATCAGTGTTTTTATCAGGACGAGATTTCTCAGAGGGTTTTTCCGAGCTCATCTTAGCTACACCTCTGAAAAAGAATAAAAATAACTTCTGTATACATTTGTATTTACATGTGAAACTGTACAACGAGTTCACACAGTGTAATACATTAATTTAAGAAACAAAATCACAGCGATATTTTTAGTACTTTTACGCGTAACCATAAAACAAGTTGACGCAGATTTACACTGTCCCGAAAAAAAAACTGAACAAATTTAGGCTTTAACTTAAACAAAATTTAAACATACCAAGTAAACTTCTTGTTTATAATCTTTATCATTAAATACGTCTGCATATGTATTGTCTGCATACATATATCTCTAAAAAAAATAATAGTTCTATGTACGCGCGACCGTACAACAAGATCTGTGCAATAGAACAATAACAAAAAGAAATTTATATTATCGCTTTCATGTATCGAACATCTTGTACGCCCACACTCTCACATAAATGTAACGAACGCGATTACACTGTTTCTGCGAGAGAGGTGATCACGCATGCGTACGCAGCATCCTCTAGCGTGTCAACGATTGACCAATACTAAATTTGGTTATTTCCTTTTTAAATAAGCGTTTTATTTTATTTGTTTTACTTTCTTACTGAGTAATCGTTTAACCAATTTATCACATCTAGTAGAAAAAAACGATACTCTTCATTTATTGGGGGAGAGAAGCTAAAAAAAACTAAGCGCGAATTAATTATTGCTCTATATATCGGTACATATACTGTTCCGTTGATATACATCTATATGTCTCTGTATGCATTAAAGTCTGTATACAAATATTTACACGCGTACTTCTAATCATGAAAATATATACGTATATCTATGTATGCGCGCATACATAGATATACGTATATATTTTCATGATTAGAAGTGCGCGTGTAAATATTTGTACATAGAAATGTTGAAAATAGGTACGTACTTGAAGTACGTACTTCTAGTATGTACTTCTACTATATACTTTAGCTAAAGTACATACTTTTTTGGAACATTTTAGTATGTACTTTCTTGGAAAGTACATACTTTATTAAAAAATTTATCTGCATACTTTTAAAAAAGTATGTACTTGTTAATAAATTTATGTATATAAGTATGAACTTTAAGTATATACTTAAGCTAAAGTATATACTTTTTTGAAACATTTTAGTATGTACTTTCTTGGAAAGTACATACCTTTTGAAAGTATATTTCTGCATACTATTAAAAAAGTATGTACTTTAGCTAAAGTACATACTTTTTTGGAACATTTTAGTATGTACTTTCTTGGAAAGTACATGCTTAACGAAAGTATATTTCTGCATAATATTAAAGAAGTATGTACTTTAGCTAAAGTACATACTTTTTTAGGAACATTTTAGTATGTACTTTCTTCGAAAGTACTTGCTTATTAAAAGTATATTTCTGCATACTATTAAAAAAGTATGTACGTGTTAAGAAATTTATGAACATAAGTATCAATTTCAAGTTTGTACTTTAGCTAAAGTACATACTTTTTTTGACCGTTTAAGTATACTTTTCTTTTTTCTTCTTATAAAAAGTATGTACTTTCTTGGAAGTATATACTTCATGAAAGAGGATATAGGGTTATAAAAGTATGTACTTCTCTAAAAGTTAATATTTTTTTTAAAAGTGTGTATTTTCTTAGAAAGTGTCTTTTTAAAAAGTATATACTTATGGTAACTAAATACTTTCTTGGAACATGTCGATACATACTTTTTAAATAGGTATATACTTCCTTGAGAGTATATAATTTTTACAAATATGTTCTTTTTTGAAAAAGTATATTTTTCATTAAAAATGTATTTGTTTTTCAAGTATATGCTTTTTGGAATATTTATCTCAGTGTAGAATTAGTTATTTTTCATTTTATTTATTATATTATTGAGAATAATGAATTGTAATTTATTCATATATCAATAATAATACCAATTAATAGTTATATTAATTATTAAAAAGTAGTTGTATAAATTGTAAATAAAGTGAGCTATATTCTAAGAATAAGAGAAATGAAGAGAAAGCAAATAATCTAAATATATATATATCTATATATATATATATATATATATATATATATATATATATATATATATATATATATATATATATATATATATATATATATATATATATATATACTTATAAACATCAACAGTAGTATATTTAACGCACACATGATCTTTTTATAAATGTAACTAAATAATAGATCTGACACTCCAAATATTTTACCATAAATGGGTTTTGTTATCGTAAGTGGAAGATGCTGTAACTACTAAAGAAAAAATAGTTAATAATTAAATTTTTCGTCTTCACATTGGAAGTTATATTTATTATATTACAAAAAATTTTACAACAGTATTTATTACATTATAAAAATTGAATATATAGCTATTTTGCTATCATATTTTACAATATATCATTGGGATTTATTAATTTACGTATGATACTAAATCACATCAATTTTTAATATGAAAATAAATTGGGAACAGGACAAATCGTATGTATATTTCCCTCATTTATATTTACACAAATTTTATCAATACTGTTACTTTCTATAGCAATTAATGCATTATTAATATGTAGAACTTTCTTCAGTGGTATATTAACATCTTCCAAAATATCTGCGACATTTATGGGGTGACATATGATATATTCTTTTCTATTTTCAGGATCAACTATAAAATCTATGAATTGAACAAAATTTCCTTCAATAGTTAAAGCAAAAGAATTATCAGAACGGAGTCTGTTTTTTCTACCGGACGTAATAAACATTCATTTTTGACCATTTTCCGATATACTTTACTTCGGTTTGACAAATTAAGGCTTGCAACCCACTCCAAAGCAACAGGATACTTTACTCCAAAATATCTAATAAATGTCATTTTAAATGTACATATACTATCTTTTTCATTAAGATAGTCAATATATGTCAATATTTCAGAGTTGGGTTGTTCATTTTCAACATGATTTTTTAATTCTATCTCTTGTTTACCCATAGCTATCACTCGACAAATTTGGTGCAATACCCCTTTAGCTGCTTGTATTTTTCTAACTATGCGACCATTGCCACTTTCGAAACAAAAGCCCGAATGTGCCCACAGGGGACCCCAATCCGCAACACTTTGAGCTAAGTGTAGCAATTGATGTAAATTGAATGCCATTGCGCTTTTTGAATAATACAGCTCTGTAAAAGCTACAAATTCTTTTAAAAGATTATCTGCTAGCATCAATTCATCAATCGCTATATTGTCTTTTAATAAAATGAAATACGCCTTAACCAAAAGGGTCCAATGTTTCAAATAAGGCTAAAAATTTGCAAAGTTTGATAAAGCTGGCACACTATAAAAAAGTACCCAATTTTCCCATTCTTTTCCTTTTCAGTAATTTCTATCTTTAATTGAACGAGAAAACCTAGTGATTTTATTAGGAACTTTGGCTGAAATTAAAAGTTTGTCAATTACATCAATTTCTTCATTTGATAATGAATATGGCATGTTACTAGTTTCTATCCAATATTTTAGAAACTGTTCAGCTATTCCCAGATCAATGCAGTGCATGCTGTCTGGGACAAAACTAGATACGTAATCAAAACCATTATTAAAATGTAAACAGACTGTCGGTTCTTTAACTCCGTACACAGATTGCCTTGATAAAGCACACTCTCGCATAAAATGCGTCATATTTTCATTATTTCTTTGCTGTACCACTTCATCTAAAAGAACATATTTTACACTACCGCCTCTTCTGTATGCGATGTAATAGCCTGGATTTAAACACCAATTGCATCCAAAATAAGCATTGTACTGCTTCCAACCTTGAATAGGAGCACGGGCTACAGAGTCTACACAACAGCATACCGCGTAAACAAATATATCCTGTATCCTTTCATTAATTTTGCATTGAATACCTTCTTCTGAAAGTGTATTCCCTATTAAAAAAAACACGTGTTTTTTGCACGTGAAAAAAACACGTGTAAAATACACGTATTTTTTACACGTGTTTTTTACATGTAAAATTTGCGTGTTTTTTCACGCATATTTTTCAGGTGTATTTTTCACATATTTTTTTTTATAGCTTTTCGAAGAGCTTCTACTGTCCGGCCTCTTATATCTGCGTCTTCCAAATTTGTGTAAGGGATGACAAAACTTAGAAAAACGCCACCTGTGACTTGAAGTCAAACCGACGTAATCGATCGCGATTTAATTCACTAGGTGCCGTTTTTCTAAATTTTGTCATCCCTTACACAAATTTGGAAGACGCAGTTATAAGAGATCAGATGGTAGAAGATCTTCAAAAAGCTATGAAAAAATATGTGAAAAATACACCTAAAAAATACACGTGAAAAAAACACGTGTTTTTTTTAAATAGGGTTCATATGATCGATAAATGGTACAAGAAAAATGTTCATATTAGGTTTGTTCTTTCTAAACCACAAACCACAGATGATTGAGTGAGCAGTCCTAACTTTAAATGGCAATTCATTTATTACAATTTGAATGGGCCAGATGGAAAATTCAGAACTTTGAAATACTGGTGATCCATCCGTATTAAAAGTTGCTGTTACAAAGCAATCCTTTTTCTCATCAGGTAATGATTTTCTAAATTCTTTGTACATAAATCCACTGTGAAATTCAGTTATACTATCATTATTCTGCCTCCTATTCTGTACTTCAGATTCATAATAATCACTATTTTGCTCAATGAGATGAGATATTTCACTTTGTGGATTTATAATAACAAGATAATCCGTATACGTCGGATCTTTTAACGAGAACCATATATTACAGGCAATGCAAATAGCAAGAGAATCTTCTGATGGATATCTCTTGACATATGATTTACAGCTTGGGCAAACAGCATGGTATTCCACATCCTTCTTAGAGTTGAATAATTTGTCAATTAAGTATCGCGAATCTGGTAAAAATGGGCGAAGAAAAAAACTATTTAACATTTTAAATAAATCTGCTGTAGCAGATTGCGGTAAATTGTAAGCCAAAGCAAATTTCAATACTGCAAGAAGAATTTCTGGAATGCTTACAGTAACCGGGATGTTGACAATTTCATTCGTTTCATCTTTATTTAACGTTTTTTGTAATCTAGATGTAGGAGCGTCATTTTCGCAATTTACTTGATCGATATCGATATTAAAATCATCATCCTCATCGTTTTCATCGCTTTCATTTGACTGCAGGTCAAATTCATTCCGAATGCATCTTATAATACAAACGGAAATTTAGATAAAATTTTTTATAACTTACTTCAAATAATGACTCTAAAATAGTTATCAATACTTATTTAATAACAATAATTCAATAATACATTTTATTATTAATTTTAAATTTTATAAATAGAACATACAAAATATTGTCTTGAATTAAATTAAATTTACCAAATTAGCAGTTTTCATAAAAAAATCCATTATATCCATCACATGGAATACAAAAATATAAAAAAATCCGTATTTTTTTGGTTGTCAAAATATTATGAATTGTAAAAGTAATAGCTAGTATTAGTTAATACAATTTTTATATATATAGATTTGGCGATTGAAAGTTTGAAATTGAAAATTATGTCAAAACTATTATTCACGAAAATCTTAAAATAAATTCATATGTTACCGAATAGAAAATCCAATCAAACGGAGTATTAAATTTTACTTAAAATAAATTATTTTATACGCAAATCATCCTTTTATACACGCTAAATTTTTTAGATAAAATTAACTTTAATAATAAACTTTTACTTTAAAAATATTTTACGAAATAGAAAATCTAATCAAATGGAGTATTAAATGAAACTTAAAACAAATTATTTTATACACAAATCATTCTTTGATACATGCTAAATTTTTTAGATAAAAATAAGCTTTGATAATTAAGTTAAAGTGAATTAGTTTTGAATTTCACACTATTACAATCAAATTATATATGTTGTTGTATTAATTAGTGTTAAATTTGCCTTTGCTATTTTTTATTCTGGAGACTACTATAAATAACGTAAAAATTTGAAGTAGTAATAACATGTATTATTAATTATGATTAAAAATATTCAAACTATATTCAATTATATTTATTTAACATCATATGTATTAGAAATTTTTCGCAAGAATCTATTTTCCCGTATTTTATCAATATTTGGCAATGGTAAAAATATTATAAAGTGGTGTAAAACGGACACTTTAGTTTTCAGTATTCTGGAATATTTATTATCTTTTTATTTAATTGTAAAATTTAATAAAAATAAATACATTACTTTGTAGTAAATATCGTGATTATTATTGAATACAATTTCAAAATGAACTCATTCATTAGTTTTTAAAAATTTTAAATTCCAGTAATAATTATTATTTTTATAACTTAAAATATTAAACCACGAAATTCTCAATAATTATTAAAAAATATATTATTACAAAATATAACTAAGCAATTTTCATGATACATGGTACAAGCTGATGTATCCCGTTTTTTGAAACTTTGCAATCAAACAAGAAAATAGTAAATATTCATGAGTACAGGTTTAGTGTCTGTTTTACATCACCTAAAAAAGTTTTGTTTATTATAAATTATTATTTATTGTAAGTATAATGCTAGATTTTTTATAAATTCACCAATATATACTATTAAAAGAAGTTTGTAGATATACCTAATTATTAATTCAACTTCCAACTTTAAATTTATATTTTAAAACCAAAGAATGTTTTTTTAATTACATTAAACAAATAATTTACATTCAATACATTTATGATAACTATTAATATCAAAGACATTTCTTCACAAGCTAATATCTAATATTTGTTTCTGCATATAAGCTATAAAATGAACTGTAATTCAATGATAAATATTAATACTCTCCAATAATCAGCATTTATTAACCAGTTGTCTGATATTGTATCATAAATGTACAAATAAAATAAAAATTTTATCTACAACCCTCATTTTTTTTTTCATTTCTGTAGGAGGTTACCAATTAAAAACTGAATTCATAAAAAAACTGAAAAACACTTAAATGAATTAAAAAATATAATTTTGTGCACTTATATTATTTATTTTTAATAAATAATATGTTTATACCATTTTTCAAACAAAAACTGTAAAATATCTTATCAGTTAACCGGTTAATATAGACTAAATCTAATTTCTATCTTATTGTTAATGTATTGTTTTTCATTTAAAAACTTAGATATACCTGAAAATGTTCATTCTCAGAAACAGACAATTGAAATGTTGATAACAACCCCAGCGGAAAAAATAAACGAAAGTAATTGAAAATTTCTGAAAGAAACTGAAAGAAACGGAAAGTTCTTGTGAAAATTGGGACGAAACAATTGGTACATTTTAAACTGTTTCAGAAATTTTCGGAAGTTTTCTGAATGTCTCATTTTATATCATTTTCTAAGTGGATATAGAAAAATCAGCTGTCATAATCATTTTGGTTCATTTTAGTTTTTTTTAAATTTATTTTAATTTTTTTAGTTTCATTCTTCTGGTTTCAGTTTCTTTCTATTCGTTTTCATTTCTCTCGTTTTCTTTCATTTAATTTCAGTTTGTTTCATTTTATTTCATTTTTCCTTAAACTAATTCAGTTTGATTCTGAATATTTCCAAAACTCTTGTAATTAATCAGATTATTTCATTTTAAATTTGGAAATAAGTAATGGATTGTGAAAACTGAAACAAAATGAAACATACGGAAAATTCTTGTAAAATTATAAAATAATTGGAACATTATGAATTTGTTTTAAAATTATTACAAGTTTTCGGTATTTTTCATTTTATTCAATGTTAAAAGTAAATATGGAAGAAATTAGATTTCATACAAATTCCGATTTTTTTAGTTTGTCTCTATCTGTTTCGGTTTTATTACAAAGTTTTATTACACAGCAAATTCTAACTTTATTTAAAAGAGGAGGTTAAAGTTTTCAGATATGCTATTGTAGACGTTAAAAAACATAAATTTAAGTTAAAAAACAAAAATTTCATTTTTTATGTATGTATAAACAAAACTTTATTTGTAAAATTAATTTATAATAAAAATAATTTTCTAGATCATAGTTTTGTGATATGTTTGTTTAACAAAAAAAATGTCTGTTGAAATAGTTGAGTATTAACGATTTCCCAGTCTACAATTTCAAGCTCGATTCCTTTTTTAAGTGGGCTCAAAATCGAGTTTTTAGCTTGAAATGTTTGATTAAGTCGAATTTTAAATACTGAAATATTAAATTATTTAACAGGTTAAGTATATATTTCAAATTATTATTATCAATAAATGTTATTTTCTAATATTATTCGTAAAATTTGAAAAGTTTTGGTAAGATTCGGAATGTTTTCGAATTTTTCCGAAAATTTCTGAAAATTTCCGAAGGTTTTCGAGAGTTTCTGAGAATTTCTAACAATTTCTTTACAAATTTTTTAATAATCTAATTGAAACACTTAAATAATTGGAATAAATCCAAAAACTTCAAAAAAATAGGGAAAACTTTTGGAAAAATTTGAAAAGTTTGGAAAAAATTAGAAATTAATTAAAATACTCTAAAATATTCTGATTATTTCAATTAATATTCTAAAAGATTCTGGAAAAAATTCATAAAGTTCTGAGAAGAATTGAAAACTTCTGAGAAATTTTGAAAAATTTTGAAGCCATCCAAAAATTTCCGAGAGACTCCGAAATATTCTGAATATTTATAGAAAATAAATGTTTAATTATGGAAAGAATCTAAGATATTTTGTAAAAAAATGAAAAGAAATGAAAATAAATGAAATATACCGAAAAAAGCGGAAACAAACTTGAATACTTTGAATGTCTCGTCCCAATTTTACCAAAGTCTCTCCAACCGATTTCAATTCTTACTGTTTCTTTCAGTTTGCCTCATTTTCTTTCTGATTACTTCTAAAACTTTTCGAATGATTTCAAGTGTTTCATTTATTTTTTCCGCTGTGGAAGGCATTACTTTCAACTAATGCTTCAGATACCCAAAATACAACATAATATTTATTACAATTTTTATAATTTCATTAAATTTTCCATTGAAATCTATAATTACAAACATAATGGCATTAACCTGTTGTAATGATCTTAACGATGGCAAGCTATTTATAAACTCACTTTCTTCACTGGTTTGCAAAATTATTTCATTTCTTATAGATGATTCATGTGATGGCGATGAGGTGTCATCGGTAAACGATTGTTGGTTCATCAAATGCTACATGGAATTTAAAGTTTTTAAAATTAGTAATATTTACTGTCATTTTTAAAATAATTTTATTTTCAAAAAGTTAAGTGTATTTTTATACACTTTATTAATAAAATAACCTTTTTTATTATAAAAAATAAAACTTTCACAAAGATTATTTAAAAATACAAGTTTAATATATACTTGCTTGCAATGATTAACATAATATAATGTGGAAACATAGATAGTATTAAGATCTTATATCAAAAATATTGTAAAATTATTTTTTCAATTTTTATAACGAATTAATACATTGAACTTACATTCCAATCTCTTATGTTGTTACTATTATCAGACTCAGATTGATCCTCTTCACGTTGTCGTCGAAAACGAGTTGTTCTTGGAGTAGCGGAAAAAGGATCCTTTCTGTATTTTTTGTACATATCAGGCATCTAAATTAGATTAATTCATAGATATTTATGCATTTGATGTTATATATACACACACACACATGGAAACACTACGTATATCAACCACCAATAATAACTAAGAACACTGTTAAACATATTCTTGAAACAAATTGTTAAATAAATTATAAAAAATGCATACATTATTTCTTGTACAATATCTTAATTTTTTAATATATTGTAGACATGTTACATTTTCATTTACTTGTATTCAAAGTACGCAAAAAATTTTTTTTTAATGAAATAATAAAATAATACATGAATTGAAGTTGATAAAATTTAAATATAAATATTTATTAGACTAAATAAAATATTAATTATAACAAGTAATAAGTCTCTTATATTTATATAAATCTCATTTTTAATTAGGAAACTCTAGCTTAAAATGTACAATAAAATTATTGAATGTCAAAATAAATTATGAATTCATTAAATAAATAATAAGTAAATGAAAATTCAGAAAAATTTGTTGTATGTACCTTGTAGATTAGAATTTGATGTTATTGTTGACACAAACGCTGAAAATGATAATGGACTTGCAGCTGGTGATTGTTGAGGGTTTTCTACACTTAATTTGGTTTCAGATTCTCTATATTTTGAATCTATTAAATCTGAAAATATGTTTATATATACACACATACTTCATTACATAATCAATACATTCAACTCGTACTCAAGAATACAAGTGAAAAAATATAAAATGAAATGAATAGTACTTTTACAATTTATTAATAAATTTAAGTAGCGAAAAATTGAATATACATACCTAGTAAATGTGAATGAGAACTTTTTTTGGACCCAGAGGTTGAAACAGTTTATGACAACTTTGACGGATCAGCTACTGGTGTTTGGACTATGCTTCCTTTTGCTCGTTTTGATGCAGACTTTGCAGGTGTTGCTTTCTTTGAATCTAAAAAAAATATTGATATAGATTATAAAGAGCAATAAGACACATTTTTAAATTAATTTTATTTTTAATCAACAAACAATGACTTATAATGTGCAAAAAATAGTTGAATAGCTGAATAAATAATTAATTTATTTAATTGTTCAGCAATTTTTGACAACTGTAATGAATTTGTGACTGTTCATTTTAGAATTTTTTTCCTTACTTTTTTTTATTGAAATTCTTTATATATTGAATCTTCTAAATCTTAAAATATGTTTATATGAAAATAATAATCTCCGTTGTTAAAAAAATGAGATGCAATAAGTAGTTCACCTTTATGTATTTATATGAATAAACTTTATTGAAATTCTTTATATGTTGAATCTTCTAAATCTTAAAATATGTTTATATGAAAATAATAATCTCTGTTGTTAAAAAAATGAGATGCAATAAGTAATTCACCTTTATGTATTTATATGAATAAACTTTTAATAAAAATGAATTTAAAATTAAACTTTAGATAGTTTTTTCAATTTGGATACTAAAAAGAATAAAATCAACTATATGAACTTGTCAAAAAATTATAGATTCATTAAATTAGATAAACAATTAATTTTGTTCAGCATTTTTTAATTGGAGATGATCTGTGACTTTGATTGAAGCTAACAGTTTTAGTGTACTCATAAATAAATAAATCAATGAAAAATAGTGCTTCATTATAATAAAAATGTTTTGAAATTTGAAAGTTAAGGACAAGATAGTTCAAAAACAATTTTCCATATCACAATTGTCAAAAGTAAATTAATGTTTTAATACCATAATGAATCAAAATCTTTATTTATATTGTTACGAGTGGAATATTCTAGAAAATAATAAAACGTAGAAGTATAAGAAATATATTAAACTAAATGAATAAGCCAGTAAGAAAGCGCTGACTAGACGTCTGAAACCAGCTAGCAACAACTCGTGATCGAAAGAAATGATGACGAACCAGCCGACAAGTTAAGACCTGTAGAGAACGAACAAAGTAAAGCATGGAAAAACAGAAACCACGAGTTAGAAACTTCTAGAAGAATAGAGAAGTGGGAAACAACGAACCCAGCAAGTATAAATACGACCGGGCGGACCACGCCGCGGCCTACTAGGCTACGAGGCACTAGAGCACCAAGAGAGATGTAGACTACTACCCTACCAGAACGAGACCAGATCATAGAGAAGCACGAATCCACGATCAACGCAGCGAGGACGTATCAGCGATTTTACACCAGTAGTACCGTAGACATTCCTCTCTCTCGCGACTAACATAATAATAAATCAAACAGTTTATTTTAAATATCGTCTTATTAAATTAATTACCTTCACGCAAATTGACTACTTGGATTTACCTCATTAAATTTTACTATGAAAAAACAGTTATATAATTTTTATAATCTCCAAATATTTATTAAAATTTCATATAATACCTAATACTCGTGCACTTTCAAAAGTATAACATTATTTATTCATCACATCTACTAGAACGAACTGAATTTGACTGATTATAAACATTATAAAAATTGCTGTAAAAATGATTATATTGTAATTAAAAATTGTAGAATTTGAAACAATCATAAATAAAATATTTTAAAAATCAAGTTATAAAGTTTTTAAAGAAAACACTACGTATATCAACCACCAATAATAACTAAAAACTCTATTAAGTATATCCTCAAAATAAAATGTGCAATCAATTATAAAAAATGTATGTATATTTTTTTTACATCTTAATTTTTTAATATATTTTCTTGACTCGTTGATATTGTTTACATTTCTAACCTCAAGAACCAACTGAAGTATATAATTTTTTCTACATGATATTTAAATTAAAAAAATCATACGAAACCTTATTTGAATTTAAAAAAATATAAGCACACTGTTTTTAATATATATATATATATATATATATATATATATATTTCCTATATTTCAACTAATTTCCTTAAAAATTTTTGTTTAACAGTTATCGTGATGTAATATTTTTTTTTTGAATTTTGATAGTAGAAGTCCTGCTATTGAATTTAAATGACATCAACTGCTTTCAAATTCATCCAATCGAAACAACCAGCAGCGCCAAAATCTCACATTTAATTATATGAAGTGGCAAAATTTTGAACTTCGTATATTTGACGAATTATCGAAAAACAATAAAAATTATTGCTTTTATAAAATAATTATACTTATTTTGCTCGCAAAAATAAATTACATTAACAAAATAAAATAGCAAATAATTTTTAATCAAACGAGATACTGCGTATTATTTAGACTACAATAATACACATATAGCAGTAGGAAATAGTATAGAAATCATAATAGGAGGGAAAACATACTTCCGGCCGGCGTTTTTGTTCTGTTCGTATTTTTCTTAACGGTTTCCTATATGTGATCATTGAAAAGTGCAGTGTAGAAATAAAAATTATACGAATTTATTAAACTAATTGTATGCATTTGCTTCGTCATAAATTTTCTAGAAGACAGAAGCTTTGACAGTGATGATAAAGATGAACATTTTTATGCTGCGTGTAGATTACTGTTGACTGAAAATCAAACAAGTAAAGTTAGTTATGTTTCCGTGAGTGGTATTTTAAGCTTTGAATTACAAGAAGAATATAATGATACATATTATGTAAAAACTGGGATAGACGTTAATGGAAAAAAAATGTATGAACCAGCAAAAATACTGAATATATCTAGTAAGTATAATATTTTTCTTATTAAAGCTAAAATCCCATTAACAAATGTAATGAATTTGTTATTATTTTCAATTTTTTTTGTTTGAAAATAAAAAAAATTCAACTGATTGTGTCAGAATTTTAAAGTTAAATAACGTGAAGTTTAATAATATAATAAACAATACATAGAAAATGATTTAGATGTTATATGCTTCAAGACTGCGAACATATTTCATTCATTAAATGTATATATTGTATTATTGAGAATTCATGTAATTATATTGATAACACATTGAGAACTATTTAATAATTGTTACTTTATTATTTATACAAATTATATTATTAACATATTATCGTTATTTTATATCATTACAGATTGTTTTTTGAATTTTTTCAGATGATCTTCAAAAGTTAAAATTTCCAGAAAAAAGATATCCATGCCCTAAATTAAGAAGAAGTGCAATATTAGCAGACCTGGCTAACAATAAACATAAAAGAGAAGATGAACATGAAGATAAAAAGAAGATAAAAGCTAAAAATAAACTAGAAAATAGTAAACATGATAAACGGGAGAAAAAAATAAAAAGAATGAAAAACAACAAATAGAACATGGATCCAATAAAAAAAAATTGATGATGGACACGAAAATGTAAAAATTAGGAAAAAGGTATGATTGTATAATTATTTGTTATAAACTAACAATATTAGATAATAATATGCATAATCAATATCAAATATAATTTTTGTTTTTTAGAAAAAGATCTCTTCTTCGAAGTCTACTATAAATCTTATTAATGTCAATGAAAAGTTAGATTTATTGAATAAGAATTCTCTTATATTACAGCGAAAAAGGATAAGTAGCGAAGAACAAGAATTAGAAATAAAAAAAAAGGGATGAGGAAATAGCAAATTTACAAGCGTAATTGAACATATTATTAAATAAAAAGATGGATGAAGACTCTGGAATGGATGATGTATCATCAGAAATCTTTTCAAGCTCGATGTCAAATAAAAAGTTTGATTCAAAAGGTGTGTATAATATTTGATTATTAAGATTGATTCATTTATTCTTTATTAACTTAATAACTCATTTAACCATTCATGTTGTTTAACTCAGAGTTTGTTAATTGAAAACATAAGTTATAATGAATAATTTTTATAGGATCAAAGCAATCATCGGAAAAATCTTTAATGAAACAAACAGAAGTAAGTCCAGTCCAATCATCAGCTTCCAATCCATTAAAGTGGACGGCAACTAGTTCAACTGTTACGTCAAGTAGATCAAATAATACTGTACAAGGTATATATATTTAATTTTTGCAACTTAAAACCACTTATTATTTATTTAATTAATTCAACGTTTCTTTAACAATTTATTTATTTGTTCATATTTAAAATCCTTCGAGCATATACTACTGGAGGAAGCCTCCCAGCTAATAATTACGTTACAAGGCGAAGAGAAAAAAAGCTTCTATTTTGGTACGTGCTATCTCTCTCTCACTTTCTTAGTGGGAAACAGAAGCAGCCAATCAAATCAGGCGAGAGAGAGACTGCACGTACCAAAATAGAGGCTTTCTCTCTCTTCGCCTTGTAACGTTTTCTGCCATTCGGAGGCTTCCTCCAGTAGTATATGCTCGAAGTTAAAATCATATTGCTTAATTGTAAATAAAATTTATAAAAATATGTGAGACTCATTGATCATAACGTATGTCTCTTGTTGTATTTAAATAAAAATTTATTTTTATTTAACTATTTTTTTAGATTTAAAGCAAGCAACACCTGCAAAGTCTGCATCAAAACGAGCAAAAGGAAGCATAGTCCAAACACCAGTAGCTGATCAGTCAAAGTTGTCATCTACTGCTTCAACCTCTGTGTCAAAAAAGAGATCACATTCGAATTTATCAGGTGTATATATGAAATGTTTGTTAACTTTAATTTTGGTATAATTTATTTTATTATTTATTTCAATTTTTATTTTTAGCATGCATACTTTTAGCTAAATGAAATAAATTCATTGATTCATTTATTAAATAACTTATTAACTTATTTTTCAAATATTTTATTTATGACTGTTTCGAAATCTCAAATTCATTAATTCATGTATTTATGAGTACAATGAAACTGTTACCTTCAATCAAAGTCACAGATCATCTCTAATTAAAGAATGCTGAACAAAATTAAAATTAATTGTTTATCTAATTTTATGAATCAATAATTTTTTGACAAGTTCATATAATTGATTTTATTCTTTTTAGTATCGAAATTGAAAAAACTATCTAAAGATTAATTTTAAATTCATTTTTATCAAAAGTTCATTTATACAAATACGTAAAGGTAAATTACTTATTACATCCCATTTTTTTAACAACGGAGATTATTATTTTCATATAAACATATTTTAAGATTTAGAAGATTCAACATATGAAGAATTTCAATAGAAAAAAAATAAAGAAAAAAATTACAAAATCAACAGTTACAAATTCGTTACAGTTGTCAAAAATAGTTGAATAACTAAATAAATTAATTATTTATTCAGCTATCCAACTATTTTTTGCACATTATAAGTCATTGTTTGTTGATTAAAAATGAAATTAATTTAAAAATGTGTCTCATTGCTCTTTATAATCTATATCAATATTTTTTTTAGATTCAAAGCAAGCAACACCTGCAAAGTCTGCATCAAAACGAGCAAAAGGAAGCATAGTCCAAACACCATTAGCTGATCCGTCAAAGTTGTCATCTACTGCTTCAACCTCTGTGTCAAAAAAGAGATCACATCGTAATACATCAGGTGCGTATATTCAATTTTTCTTTACTTAAATTCATTAATAAATTGTAAAAGTACGATTCATTTCATTCGATATTTTTTCACTTGTATACTTGAGTACGAGTTGAATGTATTGATTTTGTAATCAAGTATATGTGTTGTAACGGTTATTTTGCCCGTTACAAAAAAGAAATAGCTATTGAATTTATGCTAATCTTGAAATCTTATTATAAATAGAGTTGCCGACAACTCGTAAGAAATTAACCATGTATATGTATTACGCGGCAAACTCTATGGTGCTAGTCAGTCAAACGTATATTGACTTGCGACAAGGCTTTATACTATATACTCGTCGCTGAGCGTCTCTCTCTCTCTCTCTCTCTCTTACCTGATCGAGAGACGCGATGCCGGTAGTTCAGCTTTCCTTATTTTACGCCAAGATGTATATATATTATATGATATAAAAAAATAAGGACCGCGGAGGCGTCGGGGTAAGCAAATTGATTCAGATCTTTAGGTTAATGTGAATTTATTAAATAAGTAAGAAAGTAATACAATAAAATAGATTTAGATAAAAAGTACGAACAAAGTTTATTAAAGATAATTCTAAGGGGGGGACGCGACGCGAACTAAATTATTGCAAGATATTGCAATGAACGCGCGCACTCTCTACGCTAAGATTTCTTCGAGGAAAGAAATCCTAGCCAAGTGTATGAAATAAGATAAACTTACGAACACGCGTAGAAGCTTCTATGACAACCAAAATACGTACGCTAGAAATATCCCGTCGTTGGCCAACAAAAGACGCGATACGCCGCAACCTGTTCGCTGAGGCTCGTAGAGAACAGCCAAGACCAGCACGTACAACCAGGAGGTGATGACGATCTTCTAGCAACGATCTTCCTTTATCCTTTTCTCCAAAACTATATGCGGCACTACACCAACGCGTTTATTAAGTTGAGACTTAAATAAAAGCCGAAAGCTATGGCGATGATGCGTGCTTGTAGGCCGCTAAACAATGTCTGCCTTACAGGGCAGGAATATATATAAGCCAACGTGTGCGCTTATGAACAGCCGGAAATGTTCTGTCTTGCCTCGTGGCTTTCTTCTTCCTCGCGCGCGCGCTGCTCATCGAGTTACGTGCTTCTTGACGTAACTTATACGAGGTATCTGACTGAGCGCGTGTCAGTTGATTTTACCTAAGCGCGCAAGATTCGAACACGGTAGAACCGTGACACCCCTCCGCCAGACGCAGCATAATTGGGTTCTGCTGCTCTGCTTAGCGCGCGGAAGGTGTGCAGCTATGCGTTTGTTATTTTATCACTGTGTATACATTCGTTGCGCTCGCGTTTTCCTCGGTGAAAAATCAGTTACGTTTTCGCTATGCTTTATATTTGTAGAACCTTTTGGCCTACCACGCCTACGCCTGATCGGTTCGGGCTCAGCTTGACGCATACGCTTTACTATTCGTGTTACAACGATCGCTGTTTTACGCGGACGACCTCGCTTCCTATTCGATTTTTCGGGTTGGGGAGTATCACCGCTCGCAGGCGGTCGCACATAACCTGAGCCCGAATCTCCGTCGGCACACGGAGTCGCATCGCTCGCAGGAGACGGGTCGCTCATCGTCTCATTCGCGCGTGTTTGGTCCAACGGTGGTTGAGATGGTGTTTCGTCTTCTTGCCTTGCTATGTATGGTTTTAATTGCTCTACATGAACAGGGCCGTAAGCATTACTATCTTGATCTATCAGTCTATATGTGTTGGAGCCACATTTTGCCTTGATTACATATGGGCCTACAAACTTCGGCGCAAGCTTACTTGCAATGCCCTGAGCCGCTGAAGAGAGTATTTTGTTCCTTTTCCATACTAAATCTCCTATATTATATAGTACTTCTCTACGGCCCGTATCGTATGCATCAGCTTGCTTTTGTTGAGCAGTCTGTGCACGATCCACTACCTGTTCATGTAGCAAAGGTAATTTGCTTACACGATTTTGCCAGTTCGTTACTTCTTGTAACCGCTCATTATCCTGAGCCGCTTTGTCTTCTTTCCTTTTCAGCGAACTCGGAGGTACTGGCTGTCTACCATAATTTAGCAATGCTGGACTTGTACCAGTTGTACTCTGTTTTGCAGTGTTATATGCAAATATAATTTCAGGTAACTTCTCGTCCCATGAGCGATGATTTTCATCAATAAATGCAGTAATCATGGTTTTAACTGTTCGGTTTATCCTTTCTACCGGATTAGCCTGTGGGTGATATGTAGTATTATGACAAATACCTGCTTCATTTAGATATTTATCTACTACTTGATTCCTGAACTCTGATCCATTATCAGATAAGAAGATCTCAGGCGTACCAAACCTTAAAACAATCCTTTCCTTCAGTGCTTTTAAGATCGTGGGTGCATTTGCCTTTCCAATAGGTATGCACTCCACCCATTTTGTAAATACGTCCTCAAAAATTAAAGCATATTCGTAACCATGTTTACTCCTTGGAAAAGGACCTGTTACGTCACCGGCAACGACTTTCCATGGGCCTGTAATTTCTCTTTTACCCATTAAGCCTGCAGGTAATTTTTGCTCTACCTTGCATTGTTGGCAGATCTCGCAACTCTTAACATACTGTGCCACTGTTTTCTCTATATATGGCCAGTAATAATATAGTTTTACGCGAGCTATTGTTTTATCACGACCTAAGTGGCCAGCTGTCGGCTCGTCGTGACATTCACGCAGCACTTCTGCTCTGTTTTCGCTGGGAACGACGAGTTTCCATGCGTCATCGTCTCCCATTGTTGTTTCAGTGAACCTGTCCGGCAGATAGCGATACAATTGACCTCCAACTATCTTCCATCTTGGATAGTCCTCAGGATTACTCATAACCTGTTGAAGCAGAGACTTATACCACACATCATTGGTTTGCGACGCCCAACTAAGTGCACTTAAATGAGTGTCGCAGTCCATTGAATCTTCATGCATGCGTGATAGTGCATCAGGCACATAATTCAATGCACCTTTTCTGTGTTCAACAGTGTAAGAGTAACCCTGCAGCTCCAGCGCCCATCGCGCTAGCCTGCCCGTTGGATTATGTAAATTACATAACCAACGTAAACTACTATGATCAGTTATGACTTTAAAGTCATAACCTTCAATGTAGCAGCGAAACTTTTTGACAGCCCATATAACGGCTAGACATTCTCTTTCTGTTACGCTGTAGTTTCGCTCTGCACTGGACATTGTACAACTAGCGAATTCCAATACTCGCTCTTCGTCGTTGACTACTTGTAGAAGTACTGCTCCTAGGCCTGAGTCGCTAGCATCTGTCTGTATAACGAATTGCAAATCGAATTGCGGTCGATGTAATAACGAAGCAGATGCAATTAAAGCTTTTATTTGATCGAAAGCGAGTTCCTGATCGCTTGACCATACATACCTGCAGTCTTTTCTAGTAAGCCTCGTCAACGGCTCTGCTAAGGTGGCGAAATTTTTCAAGAATTTTCTGTACCACGAGGCCATACCCATGAAACGCCTTAGCTGTTTTAAATTCTTAGGAGCTGGGTATTCAATGATGGGTTTTATCTTTTCTGGGTCTGGCTTAAATCCATCTCTATTCACCAGAACACCCAGATATTTTACCTCTTCTCTGCAGAATATGCTTTTTTCGTGACTGATCGTGAGACCTGCTGCCTTTATGCGGAGTAATACCCTCTTTAACCATTTCATATGCTCAGCAAAGGTCTCAGTTACTACGATTATATCATCCAGGTATGAGAATGCATACGGCTCGAGTTCTGGGCCTATAACCTTGTCGATTAATCGCTGGAAGGTGACGCCAGCGTAGCTAAGACCGTACGGCATACGTTTGAATTGGAAAAGGCCCATGCCAGGTACCGTAAATGCCGTTTGAGCACGTGAATTTTCTTTCATCCTAATTTGATGATAAGCACTACTCAAATCCATTGTAGAGATGTATCTTGCTTTCTGCAGCTTACGCAAGATATCATCCATTCTTGGCAATGGATACGCATCAGGTTTTGTAACTGCATTAACTTTCCTAAAGTCAATACAAAATCTGAATTTGCCGTTTGGTTTTTTAACCCTGACCACTGGGCTTGACCAGCCGCTCATTGAAGGTTCGATAATATCTGCTGTAAGCATTTCGTTGACCTGTTCGTGAATCCACTCTTCGACTTTTTTAGAAACAGGATAATATTTCTGTTTAATAGGTCGTGCAGATCCTGTATCGATCTCATGTTCGATCCAGTCTGTACAACCTATAGGAGTATCATCTTCTCCTAATATTTCTGTAACTAGTTTTTTTACCTGAGCACGATCGGTTGCTGATACGTCGGCCAAACCGACTGAGCCTAATTTAGCAACATATAATTGCCTGAGCGCAGCGATTTCTAAATTTACTTTTACATTCGTACCTTTAAAAGAAAGTTTATTTTCACACGGATCGAAGATAGCCTTAAATGCTCGTATAAAGTTGCCGCCTAGATAACATTCTTCGTCTAAGCTAGGCATAATTGCAGAACGGATCGTTTTTGTAACTCCGCCTACAGTAAATGGTAAGTCAACATAACCTACTAGTGAGCATGATCTACCATCTGCTACTTTAGCAAATCTGCCCGTAGCTGGTATCAAAGGCACGTTACATGCAGCTGCCAACTGCAAACCTATAGAGTTCATCACCGTGCGTGATGCACCTGGGTCATACAAGGCCCTTATCCGGTAATCTCCGATCACTACCGTGAGCCACCATCGAGCTTCATCATCAATATCTGATTGCGGATGTTCTTCCTGATCACTTGTCTCTGCCTGACAAGTGCGAGACTTGCTCTGCTCTGCTACTAGGGTTTCCGGTAACTTTTCTTCTACCATCTTTCTAGTAGAGAGTTCTGAGGTCTCGTAATCCTCGTTAGGAACAGTAGGTACCTCGTCTACTTGTTCCCTTGCCCTTTTCCCGCACATTGTGGGCAAGACCACTGTGTGTAGCCAGGTAGCACACAGCGGTAACAACTGAGGTTAGGATTTCGATTTCTTGCACCTCCTTGATTACCCATGTTGGCCTTATCTCTATTTGGGTTTTCTGTCTGATTTTCCTTTTGGTTTTGACTTTGCTGCTCGGAGTTACCATGCCCTAAGTTGGGTTTTCGAGGTGGTCTTTTAAAGTTTTGTCGTCTCTTAGGAGAATTTCCTCGCGGAGAATTAGACAGTCGAGATTTCTGTGCATTGTCCTCATTAGGCTTCTGTTGCTTTACAAAAGCCTCCTTGAGTTCACGTATCTCTTTCGTTAATTGAGTTAACACTTTTCCGAAATTTAGCTGTTCAGTAGATGCTTGCTTATCAGATACGGCTGCTACTTGTGGCTTACTATCTCTAGGCTTACTTGAAGGTCGGTAAGCCACATCAGGTAATAAAGATTGTTCAGGCGGAGGCGGTGGTCTATAGACTTTCTCCGCCTCAAGCGTCAGTTCAGCTTCTGCAGCTTTTTCTAGTAACGATTCGATATCTGTTATTTCATCTCTCCTTACCATTCTCTGAATTTCTGGTAATAGGTTTCGATGTAATAGATCGAGCTGTTGGTTTATATCAGGCAAAGGCACTTGTTTTAAGACTATAGATTGTAGACACGTGATATAGTCGCGCACGGGCTCGTGTTTGCCTTGCGTGCGAGCGTTAGCTTCTGCTAACAATCTTTGTTGGAAGCGTCTACTGTGGCCATACCAGCGTAATGCTGCTTCTTTGAACTGAGCCCATGTTTGCCATGAGTGTCTATTATTCCTGTACCAGGTGGCAGCAACTCTTGTTAGCAGTTCGGAGAGCGAGGACAGTAAGTCGCTCTCGCTGAGTTTAGCCAGTGCTCGGCATTCTTCTACTCTCGTTAAGAGGCGGTCGGAACCAAATCGGTGACTTAGTTCGGTGCTTGTAATAAATGCTTATAATAATTTATTCATTTATTAATATGGTAAAAATATAGTCATTTCCTCTAGTCATGTATATAAAGAATAATTTAAAATAGTTGAAGCCCCAAAAATATACAAAATATTGTTATAAAGCGAAAAATGCCACCTAACAATCGACACGACAGTTTTTTGCATGCGATATATGTCAAGTCAGTTTGATATTTGTAATAAATGCTTATAATAATTAATTTACTTATTCATATGGTAAAAATATAGTCATTTCCTCTAGTCATGTATATAAAGAATAATTTGAAATAGTTTAAGCCATAAAAATATACAAAATATTATCGTAAAGCGAAAAATGCTGACTTGAGATATACCGCAAGTCACCGATTTGGTTCCGACCGCCTCTTAAGAAGAGGTCTATGCTTTGGCCTCGTTCACCCGAGAATGTGACGTTCCAGCGGCGCACTATATGACCTACATCTGTGGTTTTATTTGCGTTTACTGTTCGATCACTATGCCTGATCTGATCGACGTTATCCGTCGCACTATTAGCAGTGCGAGGGGTCCCTCCCCTCTCGACTGTACGTGCACCTGTCGTACCAGTAGACAAATCATTACGCCTTCTATAATTTAGTGCACTTGCACTTGCATTATTATTTTCTTGGTTATCCAATGGGCTGCTACTGTTATCGTAATGTACGCTAAATGTGTCTCGAAAGTTAACGTGCTATTCGGTACTTTTATTTCCTTGGAGGTTTTCCCGTTCTGGTGTTCCTTCACCTGTGGCCTGGTCGAACAGCTGTGTGCTCGATGATTTCGGATGTGACAGTACTTCTACTTTTTGTGATAAAGAATTCATTGTAGTTGACATGCCTTCCACTTTAGAAGATACCTGATGCACGTGTTTTGTCATATCTTTCATCTGGTTATGCATGGTGGTAAGATAGGTTATCAGTTCTTTTGGTACATTAGAGATATCTAGTGCTATTTCACCTCCCTGTTGCGCGTTGGACTTCTCAAGTACCACCTGATCACTATGCATTTCGTTTTGCGTAATATTGCTTAACGTAGCGTTTAAATTTTTTGCCACCGTTTCGTCATTACGTAACACGGTGAGTGGGTGTTCCTCGTTCTGATCTATGTTGTCATCAAAGATCGTGGACCCTGTTTTTTCGAATATTGTTTTCTCTATGAATTCTTGCCTGACCGAAAGGCGGCGTTGACGCGTCGCCTTTTCGTCCTCTGTAGAATTTGATTGTTCAAAGTCTACCGCTGTATAATTACCTAACAGCCACCGCTCTAACCGGTGTGACTGATCATAGGCCAACCCCTCTTGCTTTAGTTCTAATGCTTGGAGGGAGTCTAATAGGTCATCCTCGGATAAACATGCTGCCCATTTATGGATTTTTATAGCGGTAGCTTTGTGTTTCTCGTCGACCGCTTTTTGTTGTGTAGCCATCTTGGAATGATTTATCTTCTTTCTTGATTAAATCTATATCTTGAACCTGATCGCACGCAAGTACGCTACTATGCGCTTGCAGTTTGTGTGTATTCGCTATATGTATAATAAATAATGTTTGAGTTCGTATATGTGTGGTTAGAAACTAAGCCGCGCACATACGATGCCAAAAAAAACGATAAAATATATGTATATATAATTTTTTTGAAACAATATATTTTTATGTTTTGGTTTTTGGATTTATTTATTAAATGCGATAACTAATAATATTTTAGTAAACTGACCGATATAAAAATTTTTCAACTCTGTTATTTTAATTTTTACTACAAAAAGAAAATCAGTTAAAACTGTTAAAATCTTTAAAATACGTGGCTAGATCCAAAAGCCTGTGCGTTTTTAAACTTTAGTTAAAAGCGCACACCTAACTGTGTGAGGACAATTTTTTCTTTATTATACATTTGTATTTAATGTGTACTGAAAAAGGTGAAAAAATTTTAAAGTGTAAACTTTGAGAAATTTTTAACTTTTCTCTACAACACACACTGCGCTGGTCAATTGCCACGCTACGGGCTGGCAATTTTTGATGAGAGAGAATTTATAATTCGTAACCAAAATTATAAATTTTAATTCTATTAAATCATGCACACACGAAAGAAAGAAAAGCAAAAAAAAATTTTTCTGATCCTTTAATATATATCTATAAAAATATATTTTAATTTTTATTTAATTTAAGTTTGTATTAGATATATACAAAAAAAAATCTATATTTTATGCTCTTATTGAGGTTAGATTCTTATTATATTAAAGGGCAGTTAATAACTAATCTAATTTCAACTTCCTCGACAGTTGAAATCAATATTTCTCTCTCACCATTAAAGTCAAGCAATTATGACTAACGACCTAATCGGCAATAGGGTTATATAACTAACGCACGTTTTTAATTTAAATAAATTTGAATGCCTGTTCGCTTTTTCACTTAAAGCGAACAAAAGCATGCAGAGTTTTTATTTCTTGAACTCTGTATCTAACTAACGTCGACAATATTTGCGCGTTATCTAGAGAGAAAACGAAAATTTTCGCTGGGACACGTGGGTACGCAATTTTATTTTTAAAGAAAATTTTGTTCTATATTTCCGAAAAGATTACAAAAAGGAAAGAAAAAAAAAATTTTCTCAATTTTTAAATTCAATAAATTTTTTGTAACAATAATTTTGTTTTACGAGAGGAAAAAAAAAATTTTATTTAACACGTGTTTCACTTAATTTTTGCTGTAGGCAAACGCCATCTTTAATACAAAAATTTTTCAGCAACGCGAAGCCTGTTCGCTTTGACGCCGGCTACTTGCTCGACGCCATTTGCAAATTTTTGGTTTATTATATAACGCTTAAAGACCTGATCCCGTTGACGCATCTATACGTTGGGCGCCATTTTGTAACGGTTATTTTGCCCGTTACAAAAAAGAAATAGCTATTGAATTTATGCTAATCTTGAAATCTTATTATAAATAGAGTTGCCGACAACTCGTAAGAAATTAACCATGTATATGTATTACGCGGCAAACTCTATGGTGCTA
This sequence comes from Anastatus disparis, assembly GCA_017163975.1. Classification (NCBI taxonomy): domain Eukaryota; kingdom Metazoa; phylum Arthropoda; class Insecta; order Hymenoptera; family Eupelmidae; genus Anastatus; species Anastatus disparis. Next base: position 1,706,894 of record JAFFSR010000325.1, read on the forward strand.
GTCAGTCAAACGTATATTGACTTGCGACAAGGCTTTATACTATATACTCGTCGCTGAGCGTCTCTCTCTCTCTCTCTCTCTCTTACCTGATCGAGAGACGCGATGCCGGTAGTTCAGCTTTCCTTATTTTACGCCAAGATGTATATATATTATATGATATAAAAAAATAAGGACCGCGGAGGCGTCGGGGTAAGCAAATTGATTCAGATCTTTAGGTTAATGTGAATTTATTAAATAAGTAAGAAAGTAATACAATAAAATAGATTTAGATAAAAAGTACGAACAAAGTTTATTAAAGATAATTCTAAGGGGGGGACGCGACGCGAACTAAATTATTGCAAGATATTGCAATGAACGCGCGCACTCTCTACGCTAAGATTTCTTCGAGGAAAGAAATCCTAGCCAAGTGTATGAAATAAGATAAACTTACGAACACGCGTAGAAGCTTCTATGACAACCAAAATACGTACGCTAGAAATATCCCGTCGTTGGCCAACAAAAGACGCGATACGCCGCAACCTGTTCGCTGAGGCTCGTAGAGAACAGCCAAGACCAGCACGTACAACCAGGAGGTGATGACGATCTTCTAGCAACGATCTTCCTTTATCCTTTTCTCCAAAACTATATGCGGCACTACACCAACGCGTTTATTAAGTTGAGACTTAAATAAAAGCCGAAAGCTATGGCGATGATGCGTGCTTGTAGGCCGCTAAACAATGTCTGCCTTACAGGGCAGGAATATATATAAGCCAACGTGTGCGCTTATGAACAGCCGGAAATGTTCTGTCTTGCCTCGTGGCTTTCTTCTTCCTCGCGCGCGCGCTGCTCATCGAGTTACGTGCTTCTTGACGTAACTTATACGAGGTATCTGACTGAGCGCGTGTCAGTTGATTTTACCTAAGCGCGCAAGATTCGAACACGGTAGAATACCGTGACAGTGTATATATAAACGTATTTTCAGACTTAAAAGATTCAAAATTTAGTGAATCTTCAAGCAAATTGAGTAAAGAAAACCCTCAACAGTCACCAACTGCAAGTCTATTATCCTTCTCAGCCTTTGTACCAACAATTACATCAAATTCTAATGTAAAAGGTACATATAACAAATTTTTCTGAATTTTCATTTAGGTATTATTTATTTAATGAATTCATAATTTATTTTGACATTCAATAATTTTATTGTATATTTTAAGCTAGAGTTTCTGAATCAAAAATAAAATTTTTATAATTTATAAGAGACGTATTACTTGTGATGATATTTTATTTAGCCTACTAAATATTTATATTTTAAGTATATTAACTTCAATTCATGTATTATTTTATTATTTATTTCATTTTTTTACATTTATTTTCATACTTTGAATACAAGTTAAATGAATTGATTTTTTCATTAAATAATGTATTTAATAAAACTGCTCATGTGTATTTAATTTTTAATTTTATTTCAAATCAATTGTTCATCTATTGTTATAAATAATTAATTTTGTTACAATTAAATATCATCATTTTATGAATTTTAGGGATCATAAACAAAAGCTTTAAATTTTCTAAATTTATATCTGTTTACTACAAAAAGGTATTGTTTTAATAAATATTAAAATTTTCACCTATAATTCTTTTTAGTATACAATTTTAAAAACTTTTTCACAAATATTTACTGGTAGATTAATACATTTTTATTGAAATTTTCATAATTAAAAGAAAAATTTATATAAATATATGTACGTACACTACTCGTTATATTTCTTTTTTAAAAACAAAGGCTTCATTTAAATATAAACTTTTGTTTAGATTTAGAAGACTTAAGGCGACTACGGAAGTTCGGTTCGATTTCATTTTGTAGTTTACAAATTACTCTTTCAGTTTCTAAAATTTTTAGAATTTTTTAATTTTCCACCATTTATTATAATCCGTAGAATGGTGGAAAATTAAAAAATCTGAAAAATTTTACATATTGAAAGAGTAATTTGTAAACTCAAAAATAAAACCTAACCTAAAATCCGAAGTCGCCTTAACATATGAAAAATATCCATCGAAACCAGTCAAAGCACAGACTCAACAATCACCAGCCGAAAATGCATATAAATTGCCAGTCACACCTACACGTTCAGTGAAGACAAAACCGCACAATCTACTATCAGAAGGTATATATTATTATTATTCTTCTTCTTCTATTATTTTCTTTTGGTGTTTGGCTTCTGTGCTCAGCGCCATTATCCAATGTTTAAGGCGACTTCGGATTTTAGGTTAGGTTTTATTTTTGAGTTTACAAATTACTCTTTCAATATGTAAAATTTTTCAGATTTTTTAATTTTTCACTATTCTACGGATTATAATAAATGGTAAAAAATTAAAAAATTCAAAAAATTTTAGAAACTGAAAGAGTAATTTGTAAACTACAAAATGAAATCGAACCGAACTTCCGTAGTCACCTTGTTTTACACAAGGATCTAGAACCTTCCGTCGGTTTGATGCAAGTTTCAATGACATTTTGTAATTTCAAGGACAGTCATCAAAATTACAATGTTTTCTATGCATCTATATATATATTCATAAATTAACATTGCTTACCAATCAGAGAGATTTTTTTCTTTTATTAAATTTTGAATTACCATTGAAATATTCCGTGGGGAATTGTACTTCTCACGGAATATGTCTACGGATACAAATAACAAAGGTGTAATAGTGTATTTTGATTGTTTTTTTTAAGTACGGAACGGAGTCCACCGCGTAATAAGTTAAAAATGGATAATTTTCAAGTCTTCAAAGATTGCAAAAGTATGCTTATAAATATTTATGTATATGTATTTTGTTTTTCAGACTTTGAAGAATCACCATCAAAAGCACGTGAAACTTCATTACTTGAGGGACAATTTTCTAAAAAGACAAAAGATGAAAATCCATTTAAAAAATCAAAAAAATTAAAGAAAGAGAAGGTGAAGATGTATGATTCAGAGGATTTTCAAAATTCTGATTCTGAAAAAATGGATAATATGTTTCAATGGGAAAAAGAAGATGAAGAAAGTGGTCAAACTGTATGACATTAATTTTATGTATGGTAACAAAAATGATATATCGAAGTGTGTGCTTATATTTCTTTTTTATCACATTTCAGATTAAAATGATTCACCTTTGTTATGGTGTGTCCATTACTTCACTCCTAAAAAACTCTCTGTTAACAAAATTAAATAATTCTTAATTATTTTTTTGACAACATACATTCCTGTAAACATATATTTCCAAAATATATAACAATTACTTTTTTTTAGAATGTTTTGCGGCAAGATTAAAAAAAAAATGGACTTAATGTCAAAAACCTTTCGACTCCAGAAAAATATAGGGCTTTCAATAAATACCGCACGTACCTGACCAAGTTCATAAACAATCTAAGAGAGAGTGAGAAAAAAGTTATTGCTGCAGAATTCAAGAATAAAGGTGACGAATCTTCTGATAATAACATCTTTGAAAATGATATTGATTAATATTTGTGAATGGGGATTCCTTGGATATATTGCTAATAATATTTAAAAACGTTTGTTTAGTTATAGAAATACATTTATAAGCAAAATGGTATTATTTTTATTACATTATTTAGTTTCACTAAAACATTTGTTCCTTTAATCTTATAACTGTATTCTAAGAAAAATTATATTACTAGTAAAAAGTTTTATCATTTAATTTATTATCGAAAAAGTGTTTATATGTTGCTTAACAATCAAGTATGCTTTAATATTAAATGTGTTCAATCATTACATAAAGTTGCTACAGATATGGTTTCTGTGCAAAGAATTTTAAATTCTTCTGTTATGAGTTTTGACTCAGACTTTTATATATTTTATCACATGTACACATAATTTAATAATTTAGATTATAAGTATAAATTCTTATAGTTGGTATTAATTAAGAGTTCTTCAGTAGTAACTAAATTGTCACGCTTTAAAGTGCAACATTTACAGAAAATAAATATATTAATGATTAATAACAGATATTTAATTTTATATTTAATAACGTTCTATTCACTTAGTTAAAGGTGAAGTTACTGATGGTACAAAATAAAAGTTACTATGTGAATACTTCAATCATAAACTTTTTATTTTTTATAATATGATCATTGAATCATAAAAAAATTATTTGAATCGTCATTATAATTACATTTTATTAATGATTTATGTAAAATTTTATAATTACAATTTTTCAATAAAAATAACATTGATACAAAATGTATTTTTTCTTACATTATCACTATTTCATATATCAATTCATTGCTATGCATTTAAATTATATATGAAAAAAATTTTTATTTCGCCATACCCTGCCCGAAAGCACAACTTTCGTCCCGGCACCGAAAAACAAAAGTTGTATTTTCGGCCCGGGTATGGCGAAAAATAGTATACACACCACGGGAGGTAAAATGGCGAGCCCATAGCACATATTTGCCACCCTCGCCTTCGGCTCGAGGTGGCAATTATATGTGCTATGGACTCGCCAGTACTTTACCTCCCTTGGTGTGTAATATACTATTTTTGCTTATCGACTCGAAAATGCTATTTTCGCTTACGGTGCCAGATCATCAAGCTTGTATTTGCGGAGTCGCTAGACAAAAAAATTGTATTTTAACCATGGAAGGAAATTAAGAATGCTTCAAATCGTATGTTGGTCACTCTCGTCTTCTGCTTGGGTGAAAATTTGGGTACGATTTAAGGCATTCTTTGTTTTCCTTCGTTACATGAAAAATATATAGTTACTGTTTAAAATACTTATTTTGAAAAAAGTTTGTATAAGAATATTCCAATAAGTATATACTGACAAAAAATACATAATTTTAAAAAAATACATGTTTTTCAAAAAATATATACTTTTCCAAAAATATTAATTTAAAAATAAAAGTATACTCTTAAAAAAAAAACATCTTTCTAAAAAGTATGTATTTTCATGGTAGTACATACTTATATAAAAGTATGTATCGAAATATTTCAAGAAAGTACAGACTTTCTCAATATTCTCAGTACATACTCAAATGTTACAAAAAAGTATGTACTTTAGCTAAAGTACATATTTCAAGCTCATACTTATTTTCATAAATTTCTTAACAAGTACATACTTTTATGAAAGTATGCAGAAATATATTTTCAAAAAGTACATACTAACATGTTCCAAAAAAGTACGTACTTTAGCTTAAGCACATACTTGAAATTCATACATATATTCATAAATTTACTAACAAATACATACTTTTTTAATAATATGCAGAAATATACTTTCAAAAAGTATGTCTTTTCCAAGAAAGTACATACTAAATGTTCCAAAAAAGTATATACTTTAGCTTAAGTATATACTTAAAGTTCATACTTATATACATAAATTTATTAACAAGTACATACTTTTCTAAAAGTATGCAGATAAATTTTTTTCAAAAAGTATGTACTTTCTTGGAAAGTACATACTAAATGTTCCAAAAAAGTATATACTTTAGCTAAAGTAGATGCTTGAAGTTCATACATATTTTTAGAAATTTCTTATCAAGTACATACTTTTTTAATAGTATGCAGAAATATATTTTCAAAACGTATGTACTTCCCAAGAAAGTACATATACTTTTTAGAAAAAAGTACATACTTAAATGTTATAACAAAGTATATACTTTAGCTTAAGTATATACTTAAAGTTCATACTTATATACATAAATTTCTTATCAACCCATATCAAAATAATTTTTGTGAGAAATTGTGAATAACTGTTAATAATTATAATAAACTACCGCAATTGAAATATTAATAAAAATTAATTACAGTAAAAACAGTTAATAACAATTAATAATAGTTAATAATAGTTATGAACACTAAATAACAATTATTAACTGAAAGTCATAATTATTAATAATTATTTATAGTTATTCACATTTATACACATTTATACACATTTATTAACAGTTACTCACATTTTCCAAAATTTTAGAAATGGTGAATAATTTATTATTGTTTATACTTATTTATAATTATTTATATTTATTTGCAATTAGTCACAGTGAATTATAGTTATTGACACTTTCTTACAGATATTTACAGTTTTTCACATTTCTTAACAGTTATTAACAGTTTTTCACATTTACAAAATTTTTCGCCTATATATAAAATAAAAGATTATACGTGTGAAATAATAAATGTGAATAAATGTGAAAAATTATAAATATTTGTAAATAACTATAAATAACAGTTAATTATTATTATTTACAGTTAATCATTATTATTATCCATTCGTAACAATTATTAACTGTTATCAACTGTTATTTACTGTTATTAACGTCTCAATTGCGGTAGTTTATTATAGTTATTAACAGTTATTCACATTTTTTCACATTTTTACACAGTTATTAATAGTTATTCACAGAAATTATTCCCATATGGGAAGTACATACTTTTTTAATAGTATGCAGAAATATATTTTCAAAACGTATGTACTTCCCAAGAAAGTACATACTTTTTAGAAAAAAGTACATACTTAAATGTTCCAACAAAGTATATACTTTAACTTAAGTATATACTTAAAATTCATACTTATATACATAAATTTATTAACAAGTACATACTTTTTTAAAAGTATGCAGATAAATTTTTTAATAAAGTATGTATTTTCCAAGAAAGTACATACTAAAATGTTCCAAAAAAGTATGTACTTTAGCTAAAGTATATACTAGAAGTACATACTAGAAGTACGTACTTCAAGTACGTACTTATTTTCAACAGGGCGTTAACGTCTATATACGAATATCTACACGCACACTTCCAACCATGAAAATATATACATATATCTATTTTTATTAAACACTTCTATTTGTTAGGCTTTCTTTTTTTTTGTATAAAAATTTCCGTTTCGTTGGACCGTACGCGACTTCTAATGTAGCTATCAGTAAGAGCGAGAGAGAGAGAGACGATCAACCGAAGCGCCAGGCAATGCTCACTTCCCGGAATTTCTCTCCCCTCGTTTTCATGCGTCGTATGAAAACCTACTAAATGAGAAACTTTGCCCGTTTTAATATGCAACTTTTCACTAAACATTCACGCACTGATCCTTTTTTTTCATAAAAAAAATATATTCCATCTATGTTATAGCGCACGTCTACCTTATCTCGCGCTAAGTATTTTTATAAAAACGAAAAAAGAAAAAAAATTTTTCGATTTTACTTCTATTTTTATGCACTTATACCCGAGAAAACGCGGGAAGAAAAAAGAAAAAAAATAAAGAAAAGCCTGATTAGCACACATATCTGAGAGAAAAACGTACACTTCTAAACGCAAGACGATTTACACTTCTAAAAAATATACTCACAAAATTCCTTTTTGGCTGTTGCTGAACAAAAAAAACAAGCGTGTTAGACCGATAACCTGTTTGATTAAAGTACAGAACAGTTGTCGTGATTATTGTTTAGAAAACTTTATTATACACTTTACAAAAGAAACTTTATTATTTAAATTAAACAAAAGGAAAAAAAAAACTGTGTATGAAATTATTGTATCTCTCTGTATAAAATAATTTGAAGTCGCCAGGATCGGGACGGCAGCCACCAAGGTCTAGCAGAGAATGAGAGTCGTAGGGGAGAGGCATAAGGTGAACAGAGCGCGGAATATAATGAGGTGGCGCTCGGGCCTCAACAAAATCTGTATTTTATCTTAATATTTATTAATTCATTTATAATTAATTTATATAAATCTCTTATTCTGTTATATATAATTTACTTATTAGATGTATTTAATAGTTTAGTATTTCAAAAAAAATTTTTGTCATACTAACTAGTATTGTTTCGTTCTTCCGTATTTAAAAGAAAGGCCTTAGACAATAAAGAAAAGAAAAGAATTTTGAATAGCTTAGGTAGTCCGTTGGGAGACCGTGCAGTTAAATTACTCTTAATTTTGTATGCCTGAGCAGTAGATACTCAAGGGTTACTGCGTGCATATATTTTTTTGTCACCACACTAAAAAAGAAATATTTTTCTTCGTTTGAGAAAATATATTATAAATTTCTCTTAGTTTACTGAATGGTATTGAAACAAAATATTTATTATTATTTGGAAAAATTTATTTACTTAAATATGATGGTAAGAAAATATTTAAATGTGAAATAATGTTTAGTTAAAAATGTAAAAGATCGATTACTTCAAGAATAATGATTAATATATAATTTAGCACCAAAAGAAATAATTATTTAATTAAGATCTACGATTTAACAGAAAACGAATTTACTTCAGAGAAGAATAAAAAAGAGTAATAAAAATATTTTTTCTTAAAAAAAAGGGCATGTATTTCTACCCAATAGAGAAAAAGAATAAATGCTTATGATTAAGCTATTGAATATTAAAATTGCTACTTCTCAATTTCTAAAGAAGGATATAACTTATTTTAAGGAAATATAAAGTTTAAAACGAAAAGCTTTATAATAAAGAAGATATTTAGTTGATCATTGATAATAGGTACGGTATCTGGATTAAATATATATATTATTTTATTTTATTTTGTATACTGTATTGCACGTCTTTTGTATAAATATTTATGAATAAATCATTCTGCGTATATCTATCTATATAGAAAGAAAGAATAAATATATAATGTATTTAAAGTGGTTATATTGTGCGTATAAATATATTTTTTTTAGAATCTAGAGAAGTTTGCTTAAAACAAAGATTGAAAAGTCGCGTAGTCTTTTTCCAACGAATTTTTTAACTAAATTTGTTGGATGATTTAGAAAGAAAAGAACGTGATTCTTTTCCTTTGAAAATTTATCTACTCATGAAATTCCCTAACTAATCTTATTTTGAATTTACCCTTGTTTGAATAAAAATGAATTGACACTTGATTTTATTTTAACTTTGAATCTTTTAACTTCATTAAATTTAATTTTACACTATATTTGACTTTACCACTAATTTTTACACACAAAGATCTACTATTTTCAAAAGAGAAATTAAAAGAATTTACTGATACAAAGCAACTAACCTTGCGGTTGTAGTTGCTTTGTTTTAATTGATTTTATCTAAACTTTGCACTTTATTTATCGGGAAAGGATTCACTCAATAAATACACCAATATAAAGGGAAAAAGCCATGTGGCATAAAAAACCCTTGATTTATTTCCTATAATTTTACACACTATTTGCCGCACGATTATATTTTATTCGCACGCACGCACGCAAGAAGAGAAAGGAAAAATAAACACAATGAAATTTATATAGCCGCGGCTTTGGTGGGCGAAGGTGATGCGTTGATTCGCATTCGACCATTCGTCGCTGTACGAAAATCTTCCGTACCTGAAAGCACTGATCGCTTTTGAAAGAAAAGGGTTTACAACGAAATTTGATGTTCTCGCAAGAGACAAGACCGCTCGAGGCGAGGTCACGCTTGATACTAACTATTTTTTCCGCGGCACTTGAAAAGTCTCCCTGTTCTCTCCCCCCTTTCGTCTATGAGCTGACTTAAGGGAGGTGAGAACAGGCGACTGTAAGTGCTGCCGCTCATCATCGTTTTTGATTTTCACATAAATTTATGTTGCGACGCAACATACTGCGGGCGCAAGCTGCAAAATAAAGTTTTATGTTAAAATTGATTTTGTAGTAAATGAAATGAGTTAAACTAGATCGAAGCTTCGATTTCGCAACTAACCTAGAAATTTAAATTTACATTAATTGGTATTTGACAAGTGTTTGACTAGACAAATGTGTTTGAGCGCAGTTTCCTTTGGAGTGACTACGTCACTGATCGCAAGTTTTGTAAATGAGCGCAGTTTCCTTTGGAGTGACTACGTCGCTTGTCGCAAGTTTTGTAATTGAGTGCAGTTTTCTTTGGAGTGACTACGTCGCTTATCGCAAGTTTTGTAATTGAGCGTAGTTTCCTTTGGAGTGACTACGTCGCTGATCGCAAGTTTTACAATGAAACGTAAATCAATTTTTGTTTTTACAAAAGAAATAGATATGTACAGATATGAAATGTGAATAAAATTCAAGATACAGGTAAAAGACACAGTCTTGTAATGTTACGCTGATAGACGCCAGTGTTGGTCTTGACAGAAGCCACTCGAGCGATGCCGCCGTCCCCGGGAAAGACTTCCAAAATAATACCTAATGGCCAAGATGAGCATGAGTTGACGTCATCCATACAAATTACAATTGAACCTGTTTTTAATTCAGCATTAGATGTTTGCCATTTGTTCCTATTTTGCAATTCATGCAAATATTCCTGATGCCAGTGAGCCCAGAAATGTTGACGAGCCTTTGTAATGAAATTGTAAGCTGATAGCTTATTATCTGGAACTGAAAGCAGATGTTTTTCTGGTAAGAAATTGAATGGTCTACCTATGAGTAAGTGTGCTGGTGTTATTGCTAAGGGATCGTTGGGATCAGCTGAGATTGCATACAATGGTCGTGAATTTAGAATTGCTTCTATTTCAATTAAAAAAGTGTTAAGTTGTTCATAAGTTAAATTACTACCCTTCAAAACGCGTTTTAAATGGTGTTTAAAACTTTTCACAGCTGCTTCCCAAATACCCCGAAATGAGGTGATAAAGGTGGATTAAAATGCCATTCAATTCTTTTACTTAATGCAAAGTGAGTGATAGATTCACGAAATTCAGTGGTTTCAAATAAATCATAAATTTCTTTGATTTCCCTATCAGCTCCAACAAAATTTTTACCATTGTCAGAGTACATGTGTTCAGGAACCCCTCTGCGACTAATAAATCGACGAAAGGCTGCTAAAAACCCTTCCGTAGAAAGATCAGTCGCAAGTTCTATGTGTACCGCCTTTGACACCATGCATATGAAAACACACCCGTATGTTTTGATAAAAGATTTATTACGATGTAATTTTTCTTTGATTAGAATTGGACCAAAATAATCGACTCCGGTGAAGCAAAACGCAGGTGCTTCACGAACCCTAGCTTTAGGTAAATCTGCCATTTGCGCATGCATTGGTTCAGGCCGTTGACGAATGCAAGTTATACAATTTCTGATAATTTTCCTAACCTGATTTTTTCCATTTAATACCCAATACCTTTGTCTAATAGCAAAGTGTGTTGACTGAATTCCGGCATGAAAATTAGCAGTATGTTTTTCTCTAATAATCATGTCGGTAACAGCGTGTTTGCTAGGGAGTAATATTGGATGTTTCTGCCCATAAGGGAGAGACGAATTTTTTAAACGTCCACCTACTCTAATTAAACCTGATTCATCTAAAAATGGATGTAATTGATCGAAAGGAGTGCCCCTTTTGTATGAAGTTATGTTTTCCTTTTTATGTTTAGAAAGAATTCCTATCTCTGTTGAGAATCGTTCTCGTTGTATCATAGAAATGATTTTCAGCTCTGCTTCTGCTACTTCTGAAAATAATAAGTTTTTACTTTGTCCGGTCCTTGGTTGTTTCCACCGCAACATGTAAGCTACGACCCTAGTGAAATGTTCGAAATTAGAAAACCTACTGTAAATTTCATCCGGGTTTGTTGACATTATTAAACACGTCTCTCTAGTTGTCTCTATTGTTTCTAAATTGAATTTTTCGACTGATTCTGGCCAAGTATTCTCTGCTTGTGCTAACCATTTGGGCCCTGACAACCAAAGTTGATTTTTTAAAAAGTCTAACGGCAATTGCCCTCTGGATAATGCATCTGCTGGGTTGTCCTCTGATCGAACATGACGCCAGCTAACCTGATTTTCTACTGTTTGAATGTCAGCTACCCTATTTGCTTCAAAAGTTTTAAGGAGGTGAGGAGCCTTTTTTAACCAAGACAACACAATTGTTGAATCAGACCATAAAATGACTCTATCTACAAAAAATTCAATTAGGCTTCTCACCTCAACATATAACCTTTTTAGGATTGAAGCAGCACAGAGTTCTAATCTGGGTATTGAAATGACCTTTAACGGTGCGACTCGAGATTTACTACAAATAAGACTAATCAAAACTCGACCTTGAGAATCAATAGATTTGAAATACATGCACGCACCATAGCCCTGGATAGAAGCATCGCAAAACCCATGCAATTCCACCTTGACTGCACCTGTAATTAAAAGTTTCCTAGGAAAAGACGATTTTTCTAAACTACTGAGTTGCTGGACCATTTCTTTCCACTTTGTATGAATGTTCTGAGGCAACGCCTCGTCCCAGGTGACCTTTGCCTTCCAACAATCCTGCACCAATACCTTAGCATATAAAGAAACTGGACCAAGCAAGCCTAAAGGATCATAGATCTTTGAAATTTCCGACAAAATTGCACGTTTCGTTGATGTTTCACCGAGTTTGATTGTTCCTACTGTGTATTTCAAATCATCAAGGACTGAGTCCCATATTATGCCTAATGTTTTTTGAACAGGGTTATTTGTTATTATACAATCTAAATCGAAAATTCTTTTATCGAGCCTATCTAACATCTCTGTATGATTGGATGACCATTTACGTATGGCGAATCCTCCCTTACTTAACAATTCTATAATCTCATTACGAGTTTTTAGCAACTCTTCTAGAGTTTCAGCTCCTGAAATAAAATCATCTACATAAAAATCACGCAGTAGTAGTTTACTAGCTATTGGAAAATTATCTGACTCATCGCGTGCTAATTGTTGAATAGTCCTAATAGCTAAGAATGGGGCTGAAGCTACACCAAATGTTACTGTATTTAATTGAAAAGTTCTAAGTTTGTTTTTGTAGTACCATAATACCCTTTGAAACTTCCTATCATCTGGGTGAAGTAAAATTTGCCTGTACATTTTCTCTATATCAGCTGTTACTACGTATGTATGTACACGAAAGCTAAGTAATTGTTGAAATATAGTGCGTTGTAGTGTAGGCCCTATCATGAGTGTATCGTTAAGTGAAATGCCTGTTGATGTTTTAGCTGATGCATCGAAAACCACTCGAAGCTTAGTTGTCTCACTAGATTCTTTTACTACAGCATGATGAGGAAGGTAATACCCACCCTCTGTCTCATCACAAAGTGTCATGTGACCTAAGGCAATATATTCATTCATTACTTTACTATACTCTACTTTTAGGTTATGGTTAACTCTGAGTCGTTTTTCGAGTGCATAAAATCTACGCAATGCTTGTTGTCGTGATTCACCTAAATCGAATTTGCTGTCTCTGAATGGAAGCCTTACAATATACCTTCCTAACTCATTTCTTTTGGTGTGAGCAACATAGTGCTGCTCACAAGCTATGTCTTCCTAGATCTAATTGGGTCTTGTTCAAGAGTTTCTATGAACCAAAATTGTTCTATTAATTTGTCTAATTTGGTAACGTTACAGCTAACCTCCTTATTTGTAATTCTATTGTTTATTCCACCTGCTACTATCCAACCTAAACTCGTTTTTTGTAATGTAATTTCAGAGTTGGTGTGTTGAAGTTTAATTTGACCTATAGATAAAGTAGAAAGAGTTATGTTTGATGCTAATAAAATATCTATGTGTTTTGGTATATGAAATCGAGGGTCAGCTAAAGGAACGTTTTTTGGTATGTTAATTAAGTCTCTAGGGAAAACTTCATTGGGTACTGTATCTGCGATGCTTGGTACAATTAAAAAACTAAGTTGATATTTAGACTGATTGTAATTTGATTGAATATTTGATTTTACGTAATGTTTTGAAAGAGTACATAACCCATTAACTGCCCCTATATTAATTGAACAAGAATGTTTATTTAAGTTTAAAGAATTTGCAAGAGTTTCTGTAATAAGATTAATTGTGGAACAAGAGTCTAATAAAGCGCGAGCCGCAATGAAGTTTCCTTCTTTATTTTGAATTTTGACTACAGCTGTAGTCATTAAGTTGGATTCTAAAGGAAAAGCTACTGATAAATATGATTGTCCATCTAGTCACGCCTTTGTTGTGTGTGGTTGTGTAACTTGTGTAGGTTTTTCGTTTTTAATCTCGTGAAGTAAAGTGTGATGATGCTTGTTACATGTTTTGCATCCTTTCTTGCTCGGGCAAGGAAAGGTGTGTTTACCTAAGCAATTAAAACAGAGTCTTTGAGATTTTACAAACTGCCATCGCTGTTCTACACTTAATCCTAAGAATTGTGAACATTTGTACAACCCATGAGGTTGCCTACACTTTAGACAACTAACTGATCTATTACTTGTTGATGCTGCAGTTACTAATGCAAAACCCCTACCTCTTTTTTGCTCTAAAATTTTCTACATTATCCTTAAAGTTTCTTTTTAAATTTGTCCTATCGTGTTTCTCTGTATTTTCAAGAGATTGAAGCTTAAAAATGCTACTCTGTAAAAAGTCGTACATTTCCTTTGTTGTAGGAAGTTTATTTAATTGAAGTCTATCCTGCCATTTACTTTTTAACCCTGGTGGTAGATTTCTTTCTGCTATCCTAACTAACATATTCTCAAATGAAGCTTCACCTAACTGTTCTAGAATATGTTGATGCTGACGCATCTTGTCTAACAAAGATGACACGCCTTCTATTGTTGCATTTGGTACTACTGGTAAATCTAAAATAGCGTCTAAATGTCTATTACTAATTATTCTTTTATGATCGTAAAAATCTAGAAGGGCTTGCCAAGCCTTTGGGTAATTTTCCTCACTAGGCACGAATTCTACTATTTTTAATTTAGCAGGACCTGAAAGAGCTTCTAAGAGTTGTGCATGTTTGACTGTATTAGTTGAATCATCACGGGAGTGTACTAATGCAGTGAAAAGGTTTTTGAAAGCAAGCCATTCTTCTGATTTGCCATCAAACTTTGGTACCTTTGTTTCAGTTAGTTTCGGTAAAGTGTGTTTTCGTGTCAGAGTGATGTTAGAATTGTTTAATGTGGAACTAGCTATTGGTTCGTTAGTTTGACATAATTTCTTAGCCGAAGCTGCTGTAGAATAATACATTGTTTCTACTACCTTAAATTCATTTATTATTTCATCACCTAAATTAGCAACTACTGCTTTAATTTTCATTACATGTGTATCTTCGTGCAAGTCTGATAAATGTTCCAAACGTATTTTAATGTTTTCCGATTCTGCGTCGGGACTTGACATGTACGTTTGTAACGCATTTATTTGATCTTTAAAAATCCCTAGCTTTGCATTCACAACATTTATTTCTTCTGGATCATTCATTTTGAAAGTTTAAAACTTAATAAGAGTTCGAGTAATAAATTGTCAAAATATACAACTATATGTTGTTTTAATTAAACCTTGCTACCTGCCCGCTGTTTTGAAAAGAAACAGAATTTTTCGCTGATCCTTCGCCGTGCGTGCGCTCTTACTGTCACGAAGAGAATTCCGTCACTATTGGTGCGACGAAACCTCCTCACGAATGGCGCGGCTTGGGCAACAGCAATAATTTTTCCGAACTATCTAATGTTGTTTTAAAACCTTTATTTAAAGCGACCCTAGCTACATGAATTACCTCAAAACTGTAAAATTGACAGTAAATGTTACAAACAATCAAAGCAAAATTTGTTAAATTTAATTTTAAATTTGAATTTAGAAAAAAAACTAATGTGAAAAAAAAGTTAACTTAAAATCAATTTTGAAGTCAGATATGTATAATGAATTTAATTAAAAATTAAATGTAAATGTAACAATAAATTAATTTATCAAACAAAATTTACTTGAATAATAAATGTGAAGTTGTTCAAAATTTAATGTACCTTTATGAAATTTAAAATTTATTTTTTGAAAAAATGGATAAATTTATCAACTCGCTTTCCTCTCGCAAATCGATGAATTTATGTTACACCTAGCTAACGTAATCTCCCTTGAGCCAGGAGCCGTCACTACACAACTTAATCTTTCATAAAAATTTTCTTAAAAATAGTTTTAAGTTGCTACGTCTTACTTTCGTAAAATCGTAAAGGACAACTTTCTATCTCATTGAGAGCACGTGATCTCAATCTGAGAAATGTTCGCTTTGTAAGACAAAGAACCTTTTGTGCTTTGTAAAATAAAATTCTATATTCTATTTTGTTGTTAACCTTTCAAAAAAAAGAATTTTATGAACTAAATTTTATGATGCTAAATCTTAAGTTTATGAAAAGAACAAATTTTTGAAAAAGAAATTTCTAACTTAAATGCAATTTTCAAAAAGTAAAAAATTTTAAATGTAGTTTTCAAAAGTAAAAAATTTTAAATGTAATTTTCAAAAGTAAAAATTTTAAATGTATGAGATTTATTCAATAAACAAAATTTTAATTTACTGTTTAATTTTAATAGACTTTGAAATTGTGTAAGATTTTCTAAAAATGAACCTTTTATTTTTGCTTAACTTTGGTTTTAACAATGTAACTTTCTGAAAGTTATATTTTAGACTGAAATGAATTTTTCTTTAAAAATGCTAAATGAAATATTAAAATATAAATTTCAATTTTAATTTTTATTTGTGCGCTGATATTTCTTAGAACTAAATTTTTTCTAACCAAACTGATATAAAATTCCCACTTAAATGAAACTTCAAATGAAAAGTAAAAATTTTAAATTAAATGTTAAGTTTTACGTTAAGTTATTTTAATGAACAAAAATAAATTAAAAGAAACGTTTTCTACAATAAAAGTTTTGAAATAAACTAATTTATGAATTTCAGATTTGAATAAATGAAATTTTGATTTGATATTAATTTTCAACTTATTTTGAAGTTGAGAAAATATTATGTTGTTACCTCGTATATTGTACAAAAATACTTATCTTATTTTCCTAGAAGTCCCTACGTTAAAGCTTTCCTTTGTCGGGGATGGCGTTGCTCGGTGGCTTGTGGCTTGTATATCTATAGCTATGCTCGCCGGCCGGCGCCTGTTTTGACTTTCTGAGAATTCGCTTTGTTCGTCGAACGCTTTAGCGGTTATGATTTTTTCGTAAACCAGGGGATCGTGATTTCTGACCTCACAGGAGGCACCATGAAAAGTCGCGTAGTCTTTTTCCAACGAATTTTTTAACTAAATTTGTTGGATGATTTAGAAAGAAAAGAACGTGATTCTTTTCCTTTGAAAATTTATCTACTCATGAAATTCCCTAACTAATCTTATTTTGAATTTACTATTAATTTATTATCTACTATTTTCAAAAGAGAAATTAAAAGAATTTACTGATACAAAGCAACTAACCTTGCGGTTGTAGTTGCTTTGTTTTAATTGATTTTATCTAAACTTTGCACTTTATTTATCGGGAAAGGATTCACTCAATAAATACACCAATATAAAGGGAAAAAGCCATGTGGCATAAAAAACCCTTGATTTATTTCCTATAATTTTACACACTATTTGCCGCACGATTATATTTTATTCGCACGCACGCACGCAAGAAGAGAAAGGAAAAATAAACACAATGAAATTTATATAGCCGCGGCTTTGGTGGGCGAAGGTGATGCGTTGATTCGCAATCGACCATTCGTCGCTGTACGAAAATCTTCCGTACCTGAAAGCACTGATCGCTTTTGAAAGAAAAGGGTTTACAACGAAATTTGATGTTCTCGCAAGAGACAAGACCGCTCGAGGCGAGGTCACGCTTGATACTAACTATTTTTTCCGCGGCACTTGAAAAGTCTCCCTGTTCTCTCCCCCCTTTCGTCTATGAGCTGACTTAAGGGAGGTGAGAACAGGCGACTGTAAGTGCTGCCGCTCATCATCGTTTTTGATTTTCACATAAATTTATGTTGCGACGCAACAAAGATTTTTATAGTATATCAGATGTTAATATAAAAGTTTATATGTGTTGTAATATTTAACGTAAGTATTAGTTTATTGATATTTTTAAAATTTACCCGAAACTATATTTTAGTTTAAACTCTTTCGAACATCATGCAAGGACGACTTTAATTTGTAATTAAGATATATTAATAAAGAATCTTATGATTTTATAAATAAATTTAGAAGCATTCCGTGATTCTAAATTGCAAATATCCCACCGCTGTCACCAATTTTCAAACTGTGACGTCCAAATAAAAGTTATTATTTTTAATATTGTAATTTACCCGTACGTTGCAGTTCTCGCTACGTCAAAAGGTTACGCAAGCAAGAGGGCTTTCGCGTGGCAGAGGCTATAGGAGATAGAGTGAGGTTCATTTGCAGGCTCAAGAGTCCTTTTTAGAAATCGAGAAAAGAAAACAATGTAAATAATTATTTTAATTATTACCTTGATTGTTGTTTATTTATTTCTCACTTTGATTCACAATAACCTTTTTCCTTGGTATAATATCTAATATAACGTTGTAAGTGATGAAATAATCACTTTAAAATAGAAGATAAAATGTAAAATTGACAATGTAATAATCACTTTAAAATAGAATAAACAAAGATTACACTGAGCTTAACTTTTTTAGTATATGACTTATAAAAACTCTATTGCCTTTTATGGCTTCTGAAGATACAACTGACCTGTACTAGATGCAACAAACAACTGTGGTAGAATAACATACTTTATGATAAGTCCAGAAGTTTTCATATTTTTCGAGAAAATCGAAAATCATGATGGAAAAACCTCTGAACTTTTGGCAAAATATTTTCTAGTAGAAGTCAACAACCCACACAGCATAAAATATATCATTGGAATATTCCGAAATATTTCAACCAAATATTTCATTAAAATATGTATGGAAGCTTTATAGGAGAAAACAGGAATATTTCTAGAATATTGCAAAGGAACCTTTCTACGACGAACCCCTGAAAGTCTCCGTGAACCTTCCAAGGAAGATTACGTTGGAAGATTGATGAATCATTGCACCGAAAGATTTCATGAAAGCTTTATAGAAGACTCCGTTTTCCTTTCGGGGGAATGTTGGAAATTTTCACTGGAATATTCCGACTTAAGTCTCCTGGAAGATTCCGTAAACCTTCCAAAGAAGATTCCGTTGGAAGATTGCTGAATCATTGCACCAAAAGATTTCATGGAAACTTAAATAGAAGACTCCGTTTACCTTTAAGTAAAATATTAAAAATTGTCATTAAAACATTACAGTAGAAGGCTCCTGAAAGCTTCCGTAAACCTTCCAAAGAAGATTCCGTTGGAAGATTCCTAAATCATTGCACCAAAAGATTTCATGGAAACTCAAATAGAAGACTCCGTTTACCTTTAAGTGAAATATTAAAAATTGTCGTTGAAACATTTCAGTAGAAGGCTCCTAAAGCTTCCATAAACCTTCCAAAGAAGATTCCGTTGGAAGATTGCTGAATCATTGCACCAAAAGATTTCATGAAAACTTAAATGGAAGACTCCGTTTACTTTTAAGTGAAATATTAAAAATTGTTATTGAAACATTTCAGTAGAAGGCTCCTGAAAGCTTCCATAAACCTTCCGAGGAAGATTCCGTTGGAAGATTGCTGAATCATTGCACCAAAAGATTTCATGAAAACTTAAATAGAAGACTCCGTTTACCTTTAAGTAAAATATTAAAAATTGTTATTGAAACATTTCAGTAGAAGGCTCTTGAAAGCTCCCATAAACCTTTCAAAGAATATTTCGTTGAAAGATTGATGAATCATTGCACCGAAAGATTTCATGAAAGCTTTATAGAAGATTCCGTTTTCCTTTCGCGAAAATGTTGGAACTTTTCACTGAAATATCCCGACTTAAGTCTCCTGGAAGATTCCGTAAACCTTCCAAAGAAGATTCCGTTAGAAGATTGCTGAATCATTGCACCAAAAGATTTGATGGAAACTGAAATAGAATACACCGTTTACTTTAAGTGAAATATTAAAAATTGTCATTGAAACATTTCAGTAGAAGGCTCCTTAAAGCTTCCATAATCCTTCCAAAAAAGATTCCGTCGGAAGATTACTGAACCATTGCACCAAAATATTTCATGAAAACTCAAATAGAAGACTCCGTTTACCTTCAAGTGGAACATTAAAAATTGTCATTAAAACATTCCAGTAGGAGGCTCCTGAAAGCTTCCAGAAACCTTCCGAAGAATATTTCGTTGGAAGATTGATCGATCATTGCACCGAAAGATTTCATGAAAGCTTTATAGAAGACTCCGTTTTCCTTTCGGGGGAATGTTGGAAATTTTTACTGGAATATTCCGACTTAAGTCTCCTGGAAGATTTCGTAAACCTCCCAAAGAAGATTCCGTTGAAAGATTACTGAATCATTG
Source organism: Anastatus disparis (assembly GCA_017163975.1). Classification (NCBI taxonomy): domain Eukaryota; kingdom Metazoa; phylum Arthropoda; class Insecta; order Hymenoptera; family Eupelmidae; genus Anastatus; species Anastatus disparis. The sequence goes on from JAFFSR010000325.1 coordinate 1,726,956, forward strand.
CACCAAAAGATTTGATGGAAACTGAAATAGAATACACCGTTTACTCTAAGTGAAATATTAAAAATTGTCATTGAAACATTTCAGTAGAAGGCTCCTTAAAGCTTCCATAATCCTTCCAAAGAAGATTCCGTCGGAAGATTACTGAACCATTGCACCAAAATATTTCATGGAAACTCAAATAGAAGACTCCGTTTACCTTCAAGTGGAACATTAAAAATTGTCATTAAAACATTCCAGTAGGAGGCTCCTGAAAGCTTCCAGAAACCTTCCGAAGAATATTTCGTTGGAAGATTGATCGATCATTGCACCAAAAGATTTCATGAAAGCTTTATAGAAGACTCCGTTTTCCTTTCGGGGGAATGTTGGAAATTTTTACTGGAATATTCCGACTTAAGTCTCCTGGAAGATTCCGTAAACCTCCCAAAGAAGATTCCGTTGAAAGATTACTGAATCATTGCACCAAAAGATTTGATGGAAACTGAAATAGAATACACCGTTTACTCTAAGTGAAATATTAAAAATTGTCATTGAAACATTTCAGTAGAAGGCTCCTTAAAGCTTCCATAATCCTTCCAAAGAAGATTCCGTCGGAAGATTACTGAACCATTGCACCAAAATATTTCATGGAAACTCAAATAGAAGACTCCGTTTACCTTCAAGTGGAACATTAAAAATTGTCATTAAAACATTCCAGTAGGAGGCTCCTGAAAGCTTCCAGAAACCTTCCGAAGAATATTTCGTTGGAAGATTGATCGATCATTGCACCGAAAGATTTCATGAAAGCTTTATAGAAGACTCCGTTTTCCTTTCAGGGAAATGTTGGAAATTTTCACTGGAATATTCCGACTTAAGTCTCCTGGAAGATTCCATAAACCTTCCAAAGAAGACTTTGTTGGGAGATTGCTGAATCATTGCACCAAAAGATTTCATGGAAACTTGAATGAAAGATTTCGTTTACTTTTCGGCAAAATACTGGAAATCGTCATTGAAACATTCCAGATGAAGGCTCCTCAAAGCTTCCATAAATCTTTCAAAGAATATTACGTTGAAAGATTGATGAATCATTGCACCGAAAGATTTCATGAAAGCTTTATAGAAGACTCCGTTTTCCTTTCGGGAAAATGTTGGAATTTTTCACTGGAATATTCCGACTTAAGTCTCCTAGAAGATTCCGTAAACCTTCCAAAGAAGATTCCGTTGGGAGATTGATGAATCATTGCACCAAAAGATTTCATGGAAAATTGAATGAAAGATTTCGTTCACCTTCGAGTGAAATACTAAAAATCGTCATCGGAATATTTCAGTGGAAGGCTCCTAAAAGCTTCCGCAAAGCTTCCGAGGAAGATTCTATTGGACGAAAAATGAATCATCGTACCGAAAGGTTTCATGAAAACTCCAATGAAAGATTCCGTTTACCTTTCAGCGAAATATTGGATATTGTCATTAAAACATTCCAGTTGAAGGCTCCTGAGAGCTTCCATAAACCTTTCAAAGAATATTCCGTTGGAAGATTGATGAATCATTGCACCGAAAGATTTCATGGAAGCTTTATAGAAGACTCCGGTTTCCTTTCAGGAACATGTTGGGAATTTTTACTAAAATATTCCGACTTAAGTTTCCTGGAAGATTCCGTAAACCTTTCAAAGAAGATTCCGTTGGAAGATTGCTGAATCATTGCACCAAAAGATTTCATTGAAACTTGAATAGAATACTCCGTTTACCTTTTAGTGAAATATCAAAAATTGTCATTGAAACATTCCAGTAGAAGGCTCCTGAAAGCTTCCATAAACCTTCCAAAGAAGATTCCGTTGCAAGATTGCTGAATCATTGCACCAAAAGATTTCATGGGAACTTAAATAGAAGACTCCGTTTTCCTTTAAGTAAAATATTAAAAATTGTCATTGAAACATTCTAGTAGGAGGCTCCTGAAAGCTTCCATAAACCTTTCGAAGAATATTTCGTTGGAAGATTGATGAATCATTGCACCGAAAGATTTCATGAAAGCTTTATAGAAGACTCCGTTTTCCTTTCGGGGGAATGTTGGAAATTTTCACTGGAATATTCCGACTTAAGTCTCCTGGAAGATTCCGTAAACCTTCCAAAGGAGATTCCGTTGGAAGATTACTGAATCATTGCACCGAAAGATTTCATGGAAAATTGAATGAATATTTCGTTTACCTCTTAGCAAAATACTGGAAATCGTCATTGAAACATTTCAGTATAAGGCTACTGAAGGCTTCCGTAAAGCTTCCAAAGAAGATTCCGTTGAAAGATTGATGAATCATTGCACCGAAAGATTTCATGAAATCTTTATAGAAGACTCCGTTTTCCTTTCGGGGAAATGTTGGAAATTTTCACTGGAATATTCCGACTTAAGTCTCCTGGGAGATTCCGTAAACCTCCCAAAGAAGATTCCGTTGGACGATTGCTGAATCATTGCACCAAAAGATTTCATGGAAACTTAAATAGAAGACTCCGTTTACCTTTAAGTGATATATTAAAAATTGTTATTGAAACATTCCAGTAGAAGGCTACTGAAAGCTTCCATAAACCTTCCAAAGAATATTTCGTTGGAAGATTTATGAATCATTGCACTGAAAGATTTCATGGAAGCTTTATAGAAGACTCCGGTTTCCTTTCAGGAACATGTTGGGAATTTTTACTAAAATATTCCGACTTAAGTCTCCTGGAAGATTCCGTAAACCTTCCAAAGAAGATTCCGTTGGAAGATTGCTGAATCATTGCACCAAAAGATTTCATTGAAACTTAAATAGAAGACTCCGTTTGCCTTCAAGTAAAATATTAAAAATTGTCATTGAAACATTCTAGTAGAAGGCTTCTGAAAGCTTCCATAAACCTTCCAAAGAAGATTCCGTTGCAAGATTGCTGAATCATTGCACCAAAAGATTTCATGAAAGCTTTATAGAAGACTCCGTTTTCCTTTCGGGGGAATGTTGGAAATTTTCACTGGAATATTCCGACTTAAGTCTCCTGGAAGATTCCGTAAACCTTTCAAAGGAGATTCCGTTGGAAGATTACTGAATCATTGCACCAAAAGATTTTATGGAAACTTAAATAGAATACTCCGTTTACCTTTAAGTGAAATATTAAAAATTGTTATTGAAACATTCCAGTAGAAGGCTCCTGAAAGCTTTCATAAACCTTCCAAAGAATATTTCGTTGAAAGATTTATGAATCATTGCACCGAAAGATTTCATGGAAACTCAAATAGAAGACTCCGTTCACCTTCAAGTGGAACATTAATAATTGTCATTAAAACATTCCAGTAGAAGGCTCCGGAAAGCTTCCATAAACCTTCCAAATAATATTTCATTGGAAGATTGATGAATTATTGCACCGAAAGATTTCATAGAAGCTTTATAGAAGACTCCGTTTTCCTTTCGGAGAAATGTTGGAAATTTTCACTGGAATATTCCGACTCAAGTCTTCTGGAAGATTCCATGAACCTTTTAAGAACGATTCCGTTGGAAGATTGATAAATCATTGCACCGAAAGATTTCATGGAAACTGGAATAGAAGATTTCGTTCACCTTCGAGTGAAATACTAAAAATCGTCATCGGAATATTTCAGTGGAAGGCTTCTAAAAGCTTCCGCAAAGCTTCCGAGGAAGATTCTATTGGACGAAAAATGAATCATCGTACCGAAAGGTTTCATGAAAACTCCAATGAAAGATTTCGTTTACCTTTCAGCGAAATATTGGATATTGTCATTAAAACATTCTAGTGGAAGGCTCCTGAAAGCTTCCGTAAACCTTCCAAGTAAGATTATGTTGGAAGATTAATGAATCATTGCACTCAAAGATTACATGGAAGCTTGAATGGAAGACTCTGTTTACCTTTAAGCTTAATATTAAAAATTGTCATTAAAACATTCGAGTGGAATGCTCCTTAAAGCTTCTGCAAACCTTCCAAAAAAGATTCCGTTGGGAGATTGATGAATCATTGCACCGAAAGATTCTATGGAATCTTGAATAGAATACTCTGTTTTTTTTAGCGATTTATTGGAAATAGTTATTGAAACATTGCAGTAGAAGGCTCCTAAAAGCTTTCGTCAACCTTCCAAGGAAGATTTCGTTGGAAGATTGATGAATCATTGCACTAAAAGATTTCATGGAAGTTTGAATGGAAGACTTCGTTTACCCTTTAGCGAAATATTGAATATTGTCATTAAAATATTCTAGTAGAAGGCTTCTGAAAGCTTCCGTAAACCTTTCAAAGAATATTTCTTTGCAAGATTGAGGAATTATTGCACCGAAAGATTCCATTGAAGCTTTATAGAAGACTCTGTTTTCCTTTCGGGGAAATGTTGGAAATTCTCACTGGAATATTCCGACTTAAGTCTTCTGGAAGATTCCATGAACCTTCCAAGAACGATTCCGTTGGAAGATTGATGATAAATCATTGCACCGAAAGATTTCATGGAAACTTGAATAGAAGATTCCGTTTACCTTTGAGTGAAATACTGAAAATCGTCATCGGAATATTTTAGTGGAAGGCTCCTAAAAGCTTCCGCAAAGCTTTCGAGGAAGATTCCATTGGAAGAATAATGAATCATTGCACTGAAAGGTTTTATGGAAATTCCAATGAAAGACTTCGTTTACCTTTCAGCGAAATATCGGATATTGTCATTGAAACATTCTAGTGGAAAGCTCCTGAAAGCTTCCGCAAACCTTCCAAGTAAGATTTCGTTGGAAGATTGATGAATCATTGCACCAGAAGATTTTATGGAAGCTTGAATGAAAGACTCTGTTTACCTTTAAGCTAAATATTGGAAATCGTCATTGAAACATTTCAGTGGAAGGCTCCTGAAAGCTTCGGTAAACCTTTCACGGAAGATTTTGTTGAAAGATTGATGAATTATTGCACCGTAAGATTCCACAGAAGCTTGAATGGAAAACTTCGTTCACCTTTCAGTGAAATATCGAAGATTTTTACTGAAATATTTCGATTTGAGTATCCTGGAAGCTTCCGTAAACCTTGCAAGAAAGATTCTGTTGGAAGATTGATGAATTATTGCAGGAAAATACCGAAGGAAGCTCCAAGGAAGACTGCATTTACTTTGCAGCTAAATATTAGAAATTTTTGACTGTAACATTCGGGCTAAAGGCTTCAGGAATTTTCCGTAAACATTCCATGAAAGATTCCATTAGTAGACTAATGAATCGGGAATTATTATTTTGAATTGATGTAAAACGGACACTACACTAGCACTCATAAATGTAGCTTATCCTTGTTTGTAAGTTAATAAAAAACAATGTTAATGGCGCTATAGCTACACCAAAAAGACATTTTCATAAAAATAAGATAATTGTTATAAAAATCAGGTAATTTTCTTAACGAAAATGACTTTATTGCAATAGCAACAAACAAGTCCTGTTCCATTTCAATTTTTTATTATATCTAATGACGATATTTTCCCAATACATTACTTGACACACCAAAAGGTGTTTTAAATAACGTCATTCGGTATGTTAGAGATGAGGACAAATAATTACGTCGTATAGTATGTTAAATGTTAACGAAAAATGACGTTATTTTTTAATAACAATGACATCCTTTTTTATATAACTTCTCACATATAAAATATTACTGAAATATTTCTGAAATATTTCATTGAAAGATTTGGAATAAAACAGAAATATTGATATGAAATGTTTCTGAAATATTGATATGTCCGCCTAGAAGATTGATTTGAGATATTTTATGTAATGTTTCTGTAACATTCTTTCATGATTTTGTGAAATATTAATTTGTAATATTGTTGAAAGATTGCAGTATCATTTGATTGAAAGATTCATAGAAGATTATGAATCTTTCAAGAAATGTTTCTGAAACATTTCTAAAATCTTTCATGATATATTGATTCGTAATATTGTTGAAAAATTGCAGAAATATTTTATTAAAGGATTTATAAAAGATTATAAATCTTTCAAGAAATGTTTCTGAAATATTTCTAAAACCTTTCATGAAATATTGATTTGTAATATTGGTGAAAGATTCTATCAGATATTATTTTTGATTTTGTAAGAGTTGCATCTCAAACCATATTAGATACCTATACATTTATTTGTTATTCAGAATTAAAGCGCTTATTTATTCGTATCAAGAATTTTCGGTCTTATATACTAAACGAGAGAACGTCCCACCACTTGCGAGAGTTTGTCAACTGCATTTACAATCACATGAAAATATAATCAAGTAGCCACCTACTGGCAAGATGGAAGAATTGCTACGCACGCAAGATAACTACAAATATTTAGACAATATTTCTCCAATATTTCACTGTTATATTCATGAATTTTTTGGAATACTTCATGAAATATTTCTGGAATATTTCTTGAAAAATTTACGCATTATTGATATAAAATATTTTAAGAAATAGTGCAGTAATATTTCTTCAATATTTCAGTGTTATGTTCAAACATTTTTTCAAATACTTTATGAAATATTTTTCAAATATAACAGGAACATTTCATGACATATTTCTTGAAACATTTAAGAAATATTAATTTGAAGCATTTTAAAAAATAATGTAACAACTTACTTGAATAGTTCAGTATCTGATTCAAAAATTTTTTTAAATAAAACATGAAATGTTTCAGCAATATTACAGAAATATTTTAATGAATTATTTAATATTCATAAACTGAAATATTTCAAAGAAATATTAGTTCATCACTTATTTAATATTTCACTGAAATATTTCATGAATAATTTAAGGAAGCTTTCAGTAAGCTTCCAATGAAGTATTTTATGAAAAATTTACAGAAGCTTCCAGTAAGCTTTCACTGAAATATTTTATGAATAATTTACGAAAGCTTCCAGTACGTTTCCACTGAAATATTTTATGAATAATTTAAGGAAGCTTTTAGTAAGCTTCCAATAAAGTATTTTATGAAAAATTTACAGAAGTTTTCAGTAAACTTTCACTGAAATATTTCATGAATAATTTACGGAAGCTTCCAGTACGTTTTCACTGGAATATTTCATGAAAAATTTACGGAAGCTTCTGGTAACCTTACAATGAAGTATTTCATGAAAAACTTACGGATGCTTCCAGTAAGCTTCCACTGAAATATTTCATGAACGACTTGCGGAAGACTCCTGATCGAGGACATATCCATCTCCCGGGAACTTTTCACTGGAATCTTCCTGGAAGCTTTCAATGTTTTTTCTGCAGTGAATTAAATTTTCTACGTTTTCTTCTAGGAAGCTTGCGGTAATATTCCACTGAAATATTCAACGAAAAGCTTACTGAAGCTTTCTGGAAGCTTCCACTAAAATATTTCAGGAATGATGTACGGAAGCTTCGAGTAAGCTTCCACTGAAATATTCCATGAAAGATTTACGTCAGCTTCCAGTAAGTTTTCACTAAAATGTTTCATGAATAATTTACGAAAGCTGTCGGTAAGCTTCCATTGAAATATTCCATGAATAATTTACGGAAGCTTCCAGTAAGCTTCCACTGAAATATTTTATGAAGGACTTACGGAGGCTTCCAGTGAGCTTCCACTGAAATATTCCATAAAGACTTACGGAAGACTCCTGATCGAGGACATATCCATCTTCCGGGAAGTTTCCACTGGAAACTTCCTGAAAGCTTCCAACCTTTCTTCCACATCTTCCGGGAAGCTTCCAGGAAGCCTACATGCTGTGTGGTTCATTGTTCTCATCTAATTAAGAAAAAAGTAACGCTTTTTTATTATAATTAGATGATTCCAATGCTTATGTTTTTCGATGACCTCTTGAACGGAAAATCTAAAACTTTTGGAAACCTCAACCAAAAGTTTTTTAACAAAATTTAAAAATTATTAATGATAACGAAAATGTTTAATAAGCAAAGACGTTACAATATAACATATATATGTAAAAAATATTTATGATAAAATAATTTAAAAAATTAGAAAATGAATTATTATTTTTTTTTTATATATAGAAAATAAATATTATTTAAAATAATATTATGTAACCTATGATTAATAAGATATACATGAAATATGACAACAGGGGGTCCATCATAAATCACCATATCTTTACGGGGGTTGGCGAGTGGAGCGAGCAGGGGGGTACCCCCCCTAGTATATATCTATATAATAATTGTGCGTAGTTCATTTCTGCATGCATGCTAAAAAACGGAGCAGCAACGCGAGGTTAAATGTAAATAAGGTATGTGAAAATTAACATAAAAGATTCCTAGAGACGTTCCAAGACTTATCGACAAAAAAAGAGAATAAGAAAATTTAGATAAATAGTTAATTTTGCAACTGCATATTTAAGGTTAGAAAGAGATGAAAGTGATTCAGCAAGTAGTAGCAACAGTATTGGAAGTGATAAAGAAATTAATTATCATAGGGAAAGTGATTGTGAAATTTCAACAGATTCTGAGGACTATAATATTCAAGAATTGTGCACTTCAAAAGCATCTAAAGAAAAAGAAATTTATGCATTAAGAGGCGGTCGGAACCAAATCGGTGACTTAGTTCGGTGCTTGTAATAAATGCTGATAATAATTTATTCATTTATTAATATGGTAAAAATATAGTCATTTCCTCTAGTCATGTATACAAAGAATAATTTAAAATAGTTAAAGCCACAAAAATATACAAAATATTGTTATAAAGCGAAAAATGCCACCTAACAATCAACACGACAGTTTTTTGCATGCGGTATATGTCAAGTCAGTTTGATATTTGTAATAAATGCTTATAATAATTAATTTACTTATTCATATGGTAAAAATATAGTCATTTCCTCTAGTCATGAATATAAAGAATAATTTGAAATAGTTTAAGCCATAAAAATATGCAAAATATTATCGTAAAGCCTTGATATATACCGCAAGTCACCGATTTGGTTCCGACCGCCTCTTAATAAAATGGACTGTTGAAACCAAAACTTCTCATACTCATGTAGACAAATTCTTAAAAATTTCAAATCAAAGACTTCAATCTAGTCTACCATCATGTACAAAAACTCTTCTACGTAATGATTTCAAGTGTGAAATTCAAGCTATGGATATGTCTGATGGTAGTTCTGTTGAGTTTTGTCACTTTGGTATGAAGAAAATATTAGAGGCTACGGTTAACCCTAAGTTTCATGACACACCTGTTGTAAAAAGAACTTATGGTTAATATTGATGGTATTTCACCATTTAATTCAAGCACTATAAGTATGTCACCCATATTGTGTAAAATTTATACAAAACAAGATGTTTATCAACCTTTCACTGTATCAGTATTCGCTGGTCATGGAAAACTCAAGTCCGCAGCTGAATATCTTAATGAATTGGTAAACAAATTACAAGAATCAAGATTCAATATTGGTGATAAGCATTTTGTAATACGAATAAAGTTCTTCACATGTGACACTCCAGCTAGATCATTCATGAAAAGCACTGTTGGACATGTAGCATTCCATGGATGTGAAAGGTATAATGTGATCTGACAGAAGGTAAGCAAAGTGACAGTGTTTTTACAAAATCATGCTGAAAAGAAAAAAGATGTTAGATTTCGATCATTTGAAAATTCAAATCATGATACGGGTCCTTCGTTGCTGTATTATATAGAACCACCAATTAATATGGACATTGTACCAACCTATTGGATAAGATTTTCTAAGCAGAAAGGACTCTGTATAACCAAATTTCTATCAGTTTCTAGTAATCAAGAAGATACTCAGCTATTACATGACCTATTGAAAGTTTGTGCAGATGCTCCAGAGGATCGGGAAGATTTCCTGTAGATATTAAAGGCAAAGTAAAAACTTATGCGGAGGCTCAAAAAAAATTTGAAGTCTTGAAAACTGAAGAGCATTGTCTTACTGCAAGTGATGCACCAGCTTTAACTATACAAATAACAGAAGACATAAAAAAAGGCAACTGAAAAATCATTTTGAGAAAATGAAAGCCCAGCTAAATGCAAGTGTGTCGTATAGTTCAGATGGTCATGTAAAAGCCAATACCTTTTAGTCCGGGCGCTGGATAATAGTCGCCGTAGCAGGGTCGAGCTCCCCTCAGTTACCTTGGCTTATTCTATGTATATTGACCCGCAGTAGGTAAGCTGTAAGGATTCTGGAACAGGCGCTACTGGAACAGGGCGCTAGTAGCACACAAAGTGTGCTAGTCGCGCCCTGTTCCAGTAGCGCCTGTTCCAAAATCCTTACAGCTATTTTAGATGTGTATTGATGGATTTCGCTCCATGATCTGTATGGCGCGCCAGTCGCGTCTATTTATCGATCTATTTATCGATAAAGTAGATCGTTGACCTTTTCTATGTTGCGTAACTGCATGGCAAGCCAGTTAAATCAATTTATCGATAAAGTAGATCGTTGATCACTTGTATGAAGTATTAATTGCTTCTATTTACCAGTCATCAACCTAGTTAAGGATGAAAATGCAATAATCAACTATTTGTATGACATTGAAATGTCTCTCGTATAAAAGAAAATTTTTTTTTACGGTTACTATGTCCCATAGCTTTAGTACAACTGCTGCACCAATTAAGGTGAGTGACTCTCTTTTTAAATGTTAGATACCTGCTGATCAGTTACTTCAGTAAACTGTATATAGCGCGACCGTTCCCGAAAGACAAAGTGTGCCAGTTACGCCCTGTTCCAGTAGCGCTCTGTTCCAAAATCCTTACAGCTATTTTGGATGTGTATTGATAGATTTCGCTGCATGCTCTGTATGGCGCGCCAGTCGCGTCTATTTATCGATCTATTTATCGATAAATAAGATCGTTGACCTCTTCTATGTTGCGTAACTGCATGGCAAGCCAGTTAAATCAATTTATCGATAAAGTAGATCGTTGAACTTTTCTATGTTGCGTAACTACATGGCAAGCTAGTTAAATCAATTTATCGATAAAGTAGATCGTTGATCACTTGCATCAAGTATTAATTGCTTCTATTTACCAGTCGTCAACCTAGTTAATGATGAAAATGCAATAATCAACTATTTGTATGACATTGAAATGTCTCTCGTATAGGAGAAAAAATTTTTTTACTGTTACTATGTCCTATAGCTTTAGTACAACTGCTGCACCAATTAAGGTGAGCGACTCTCTTTTAAATGTTAGATACCTGCTGATCAGTTACTTCACTAAACTGTATATAGCGCGACTATTCCCAAAAGTAGCCAAGATTAGTCGAGCAGTAATTGTCTGCTTACCGATAAAGTAGAACAGCATCATCACGTGTATGCCGATTTCAAACAAAATATAAACAGACGCACGTGCAGCTGTTTTGACGTATCATGTTTTTTTTCATTCTAGGAAATATTCTGCACATATGTTAGTGAAATGAATAGAAATGTTTTCGTGTTTCAAGCAAAAAAAAAAGTTTAAAAAAAAAAAAAAAAACGGAAAGGTTCGAGAAAAATATAAAATTATATTACTTATGTGTGTTCTCTAAGGTATATAAAGCGGAAAATACATCACCCATGAATGAGGGCATTGTTCTACGTAAAAGATTTATGATTCTTTTTGTAGTGAAATAAGTTTTGTGTATAGGGTAAAATAATTTTTTATTTGTTAAAAATGTGAGAATAATAGATTATTCTTTATAAAAAATATAGCGTATATTATTTTTATAAAAGAATATTCTAATAAGTGGAATTCGCGCAAATTAAATATTCAATAAAAATGAAATTCGAATGTATAATTATTCAGTGTTAGTGTAAATTCTATAAGAATAAAGTATTTATGTATAAAAAATATGTAGTGTGTTAATGAAATTTTTATAAAAATATTTTAACAAGTGAAATATAAGTGTATAATTATTCAGTGTTACTGTAAATTATTTAAGAATGATGAAGTATTCATGTACATTAAGCATTTAATGGAAAGTGTAATGTTAACGTAAATTAAATATAAGTGTAGCATTCGTATAATTATTCAGTGTTAGTGAAATTTATGTAAACTAAATGTGTATATTAGTGTATTATTCATATAAAGGCATGTTATAATGCAAGTTATAACGTGTTTTTTGATGCTATAATAAAGTGTTTTTAATGTTATAATAAAGTGTATTAATTCTAGTTATAAATACATGTGTATGTTTATAACTGCATGAAAATATTCAACCCAAAGTGAAATTTATAAGTGGTCTTATTGTATTGAAAATGCAAGTTATTAAAATGCATGTTTAAACGTGTTTACGTGATGAAAAGCGAATCATTCAATAATAAAGTGTTTGTTTTAAAAACTTTGTGTATTAATAATCAAGTGAAAATAGCTTAAATATAGTATGAGAAAAAGAAATATTGAAAGCAGTTTTTGAGTAAAAATACATGTGTTTTCTCTAAAACAAAGACTTGTTTGTTTGAGCCAAATTTTTTTTTTTGAAATGAGTAATTCGGGAAAATTCTTGACAACCACTAGACTTTACGTAAAGTAAGCTGCTTTTCATTATTAAAGAGTCAGTCGTGTGTGACAAGTCGAGTGAACTCCAGTGCAAGTAAGAAGTGCAAGCATGGATAACATCGACATCCTGCTCAACGAAATCACAACGCTCCTTCAAGAAGATAACAAAAATAATCTGAACGATTATGTATTATCAACAACGCGCCCGGACACGGAACATCTCCCAGAACTCGAAGAATTCCTAGAGAAGTTGGATTTTCTACCAGCTTCGAAGGCAACGAAAAATGATTATAATTCTTTTTGCGAGGAGATTGAGAATGAGATGGTAAGTTAAGAATTTCTTATTTGATTAAAGTAGAAGTTTTATTTAAATAATTTTAATAATTTCAATTAGAAAAATTTATCAATTAACGTTAATATATTTAAAAAACTTTTTGTACTTCTGTAAAATATAAAATTTTAATTTTAAGGATATGTAAAACGGACACTACACCTGTACCTATAAATATTAACTTTCTTTTCATTTTATTGCTGAATTTCAAGAAAAGAAATGCATTTGCTTGTAGTATGAAGATTATTCAGTTAAATTTTCAAATAAATTAATTCAATAATTTTTAAGATATTTGGATTTCTGTACAAAATCGAAAAATTTTAATAAATAATTTTTAAATCTCAAATTCTCAATAATCAATGAATTTATTTTAAAATTTAACTGAATAATCTTCATACTACAAGCTAATACACTTTTTACTGAAATTTAGCAATAAAATGGAAAGATAGTCAAATTTTTATGCGTACAGGTGTAGTGTCCATTTAACATCTCCTTAATAAAATTATTAAATTTACTTATTATTTTTCTAATAATTCAAAATAATTAAAATATTGTTATGAGTGTGATATACCATTTTTTATTTAAATGATTTTAGTTAGGAAAATTTTCTATTCCAATAATTTAAAAATTTTTTAGCCTGCTGCCGAAGTTAAAGCAACTTCAACATCATCAATGCCATCTTCCATACCAACGCCACCTTCAGACATTTTTTCACCTCACAAAGTTCCTGTAAGTATGAATAATTCAAAATTTTCAATCTCATAAATTATTAAATTTATTCTAATAGTTTCAAAAATTTTCTAGGATCATACAAAAGCTAGAGCAATTTCAACATCATCGGTGCTATCATCCATACGAACGCCGCCTTCTGATATTTCTTACAATGTCTTCGTAAGTATAAATAATCATATACATTTTTACTGAAAAATATAAAATTTTCGTTCTAATAAATTATTGAATTTATTCATTATTTTTTCCAATCATTCAAAATAATTTTAATATTTTTATAGTATAATAAATAAATTTTTATTATAAAGAATTATAAATTAATATAAACATTTTAATCAATCTTTTAGTGAAAAAAAAATAGAAATTTTTTATTTAAATCATTTAAACTTTTATTTCGCTTTCAGTATTCATGTCGTCTCCAAAGACATCAGCTAGCCATGGAGAAGGCTGCCCAAATAAATAAAAGATTGGCTATTAAGCGTCGTCAGAAAACAGCTGAATCTATGGAGCATCAATTAACATCATCTCTTTCGCCACCTGCTGCTACTGAATGGAAATCTTCAAAGTCAAAGAGAATCAGTTTGTGTGATGGTCAGCGGGCTAGAGAAATTTCAGCAGAGCTGAATATAAAAAGATTAAGAAAAAAAATTAAAAAGGAGAATATGAAAGTTCAGAGGAGAGGAAAAACTTATGGTTGTTCCTCAATGGTAAAGAACGTTGGTTGGTGCTCTTATCACTTTCTCATTCTCTTGGTTATTATGTACATACTTTCAATTATCCTCTCATACCTAAAATTCTTACATATACATAGGCTATCATACTTATTCGAATGAGTATAAATACTGATATTAAATGTTGATATGAATATGTTAAATACTTGTATCAACAGGATTAAATAAAGATATATGTGTTTTATAGATAAGTTTAACGATTGCAAAATTCGATTAAAATCAGTTAAAATTCATATTCAAATTCATTTCAATTAGTCATTTGAATGCTGGATAAATATAGTCTTAAGAATAGGTCAAATATATCTGTCCTTTTCTAATCAAAGAAAAACAAAAGATTTTTTCTTATTTCATTTTGTGGAGGGGGAGTGGGGGGGATCTGCGTAGTTACAACGACTCAACCACTACTTAAGAGAGTTCTTGAATCATTCCTTCATCAGACGGAGCCTCTGCTAAAAGCGAAGTATACTTAGAATCCTCTATCAAAGACTCTGAAATATGGATTTAGATAAATTCAACGAGACAGCTAGTGGACGCGTCTATTATGCTATTGAAAATATATTTCCTTTGAAGAAAAATCAGAGTTATCTTGTGAATGAGTTTAGACCAATTAAGAGAAAGAGTAAGATCAGATTGATGGTGGTTTTAGATGGTGAATGGCGCATTTTTATTCCATCTCACGCTTGCAAAGCATTACAGGAAGATAAGGAGTTCTATTTTAAGTTGCAAGAGGCCATTCAACAGTACAAGCTGTTTGTGAAGTATTTGCATGAGAACGGAAAAGGTCTCGAATTCTCAAAGCGCTTGGAAGTTAACGGAGAGGTATATCAGTCACGTGTGCACTTTTTACTTTACAAATTAAGGGTGCGCAAGTGGTGATTATTGGTTGCACCTCACAGATGGGGGCGAACGTTGGGCTTTGTTTTATGCGATTAAGATATAAACACCCGTACTCTTAACTTGTTGTCTCTTCTACAGATTACGCATTGCTTAACATTACTAGCACATTGCTGACAACAGCAACAATGACCACATGGTAAAAATGTGATCTCTATTCCTTTATGATAACAAACTCTACATTTATATTGCAAAGATTCATCTGTAGGAAATATATTTCAAAGGAAGTAGCAGCGACCATTACATCTCTTATGCTCTGACAATGGTTCCTCACCGACTTTCCACCTACAGATCTCTGTAGAGCATTCAAAACCACGGACTTTGTCAATTTCGCCCGTATAGTAAAGCCCTAGAGTAGCTAAGTATTCAGTTTTTAAAGAAAGTTGAAGGCCAGTTTTTAAAACTCTGTAGATGACTTTATTCCGTACGATACATGTTGAATTATCTTTCAACTTCAAACAAGAGTATATATTGGGCTGCTGTTTTGTCGATCCAACTATAATGTGTACTATCAAAAGTCGAGCCGCTTTACGTATAATTGTTTACCGCACCTTTCGAGAACTTTTTCTACTAAATAAATTTCAGGATATTTAATTTCCTCAAGCTCTTGTTCGTAAAAGCCGCCGATGATAGTGACTATATAGATTTCTTCATCCAAATCTATTACTGATTTAATTTATATAACCAGCTTCTCGTAGTTCGCTAATTATAAAATTTATCTCTTTGTAAGTACAGAGACTTTTATTAGTTGAAGATGTAAGAATACGAAGACGATCAGCTAATATATTGGGATCGTCCCATCCTATGTATGTAGAGTGTGATTCGTTACTACTAGAATAATCTGATGAAGTATCATTGTAAGAATCTAAGGAACTTAATTTTGCTTTTTTAAATCTAGATGCTCGTAAAATTTTATTTTTAGATTTTCGTTTACAGCTTTCATAATTATCTTTTTCATTATTTTGATTATTTTCGAGTTCAAAGAAAGTATTATTGAAAGAATCTGATGATGTATCACTATTAACATCGTTAAAACTTAGTTTTGTTTTGTTACACCTTGGTACTGATGGAGCCTTATTATGAAATTTTCTCTTACAGCTTTCAAATGTATTGTATTTTCTACTATTTTGATAATTTTCTATCTCATCATCAGAGCTAGAATAACCATCTTTGAATAATTTTGATTCTAGGTACCTTTTGTGATCAATAGAATCAATACTTTCATCACTATCTCTGTTCACAAGTCTATCATTTGTATGATGCGTGTTGGAAATATTTATAAGCTGATGTTTTTTCTTTATAGCTCTTGTTACATTCTCTTCCTTCACAAGTGTTAGCGTATGGTTATGTGATGTATAACTTACAAGTTTCATATCCTTGGTTATTGCTCGACTTGAACATTGTTTTGAACGGTAAAATTGACACTTCCAATAAATATTACCATTGCTTATAGACTTATCCTTATAAAAGGAATACCATTCAAAAGAAGTTTATCTTTTCCTTTAGAACTTTTTATAAGTTGAAGAGATGTATTGAGCATAGACTTATTAGCATTATTCAAAGTAAGATCACTCTCCAAATCACTTGAAAACAATGTTTTTTCTTTTGATCAGAATCAAATATTTGACCAAAATTGATATTCGATTGATTTGGAAGTTTAGATTTAATCGCATCTCTTTGTTTTTCAAGAAAGTTAGTCATGTTGATAGCTCGAGTGTATTATGCATACTGATTATGGAATCTAGAATCTATTGTATTTATAATCAAATGACAGGTCATTTGATTATAAATACAAGACATCCTTCAACAAGATCATTTATGAGATAACGAGATGATTTTTTGAAATAACAAGATGATTTGATGATTTAAATGAATATCTAACCATTTTTATCACATAGCTCAAAAATTTAGCAATTTCGATGAAAGTTTGATAAAACTCAATCGAATTCGATTAAATTCGATCAAAATTCGATTAAATTCGATCAAAATTCGATCAAATTCGATGATGAGTCGATCATATTTGATGAAAATACGATTAAATTCGATCAAATTCGGTGAAGATTCGATCAAATTCGATGAAATTTCAATCAAATTCGTTATATTTTGTCGACAAAGACGATAGATTTAGTTGATAAAATTTGATGAGAACTATATTGTTTATGAGTTGTACTATATACGTATTAGTTATATACGTAACTTGGAAGTACGAAGGATGAACACAGGCGAGCCTTACTGCTGCTCAAGCGACAAGCACTTTAGTCGAGCCTGGATTCAGAATCCTTCGTACTCCCAAGTTACGTAGATAAGTTTATGTCGTTATAGGCCGTATGAGGTACTATAAAATGATTATTTTAAATTAATGATGCACTGAAAAGGGGTTAGAACAGTGGTTGGACTCTATGGCGGCGAGTGGCGCTAGTATCGATAGCGAACATTCATTGAAGTACGAGAGAGATGCTAGTGTTTTCTAGAGGATAATGAGTGCTCTCTGCGAGGTTTTGAGTGTTCTCCGCGATGTTTTTTGTTCGAAGAAATGAGCAGGTCTTCGCTCAGAGAATAATGAGTCTTCTCTAGAGACTACTAGTTCGTATTTCGACGCGTAGGCTGACTGTATTCTAAAAATGACACCGATTGTACCGTAGAGTACAGTCACAGTTCGCTTCCCTTTTCAGTGTGTATACTTTTTTACTTATGAACTTTTTAACTTCGAAAAAATTTTTAACAAAACATTCTTTAAAGTTAAGATTTTATATGAATTTTTATAAGTATTAACATATCTGACATTTTTGTTTTCATTAACCTACGAGTCGGTGTCACTCGCGTGATATACGGCCATACTGAGTGATATATCGACGATATACAATTTTCCAATATTCTCTTAGGGAGTATTGACAGATCTACACTATATTTTCTCTGTCAATACTCCCGAAAGCCGGAATGACAGAGAGAATATCGTCGAGATGTTAGCATAAACGTATGCAATGCCTATACAAATTTAGCGTTGTCTATAGGTATTCCACCGAATACGGCCTGCCGCGACATAAATATGTATATTGAATTTAATTATTGATGGGTATAATAATAGATGTGGGTTAGGTATGCACAAATATATATCGAATGATAAATATTGTACTTCCATTATAACAGTTTTTTCATGAAAGTTGTACCAATAGAATAATAATATTTACACGATTCCCTTCATTCCCTCCTTTTTCATTCCACTCGTTTCATTAAAATTCGATGAAAAATCGATTAAATTTGATGAAAATTCTATTAAATTTTATGAAAAATCGATTATATTTTATGCAAATTCTATTAAATTTTATGCAAATTCGATCAAATTCAATTAAATTTGATAAAAATTCGATAAAGATTCCATCAATATCGAATAAATTGGATCAAATTCGATCAAAATTTGATCAGATTCGATCGAAATTCGATCAAACTTGGTAAAAATTCGATCAAATTCGATCAAATTCGTTTAATTTTATCGATCTATCATCTTTATCGACAAAATTTAACGAACGTAATCGAAATTTCATTGAATTTTTATCGAATTTGATCGAATTTTTACCAAGTTTGATCGAATTTTCATCAAATTTACTCAAACCAGTAGCTTACCTTCTTTGTAGAAAAGAATTTGTCACATAGATTGAGCTAAATCTTTTCCATTGCTTGAGAAATTAATGATTCTCGGTGAGCGAAGCAATATATATGTGTGCATATATATTCAATGATAAATATTACCCATCTACCCATCAATGATTTAATTCAGTATACATATTAGTTATATACCTAACTTGAGCGTACGAAGGATTTATATGAGCGAGACTAATGTTTTTAGCTTGGGCAGTAGTCGGTCGAGGGCGCGCTTGCGCGCCCGAGACTGACTGCTGTTCAAGCTATAAAACATTAGTCGAGGTCATATGTATCCTTCGTTAGCTCAAGTTAGGAAGATGATTTTATGTTATCGTAGGTCGTATGAGGGTCTATGAAAAGATTAAATACAAATAAAAAAACATTATAATAAAATATAAATTTTCAGATTATTTAATTGAAGAATTTGAAATTCTATTTATTTGAAGAATGCGCGCAAACAACTAAGCGGTGCCGGTATACTTCTGCCTATGCGACAGAGAGGGCCGACGACGAATTACGGGAACGACCGAACGACGCTGACGGAGAACTATAGCTTACTTTTAACTGCGCTCTTCTTTATCTGTCTTTGTCTTACTTGTAGCAGTGCGCTGACTCTACTAACCTTCTAAAAACATATTTTAGTGTTTTGCTCCGAACGTTCTTCAACAAGACTGTAGAATATTTGCCAATACACTTCAATATAGTGTGGCGTATGCAATAATATTCCATACTATAAAGTATTTTAAAGTCGTATACTCCATTGTATAATGTATTGCTAATTGAATATACTTTAGCTACGAGCAGGGCGGTATGACACCCCAATACCCATTTAGCTAGCTCCACGGGTATTCTACCGAATACGACATACTATAACATAAATACGTATATTGTACAACTCATAAACAATATAGTTCTGATCCAATTTCATCATCTAAATCTATCGTCGATTTTGATCGAATTTGATCCAATTTATTCGATATTGATGGAATCCTTATCGAATTTTTATCAAATTTAATCGAATTTGATCGAATTTGCATAAAATTTAATAGAATTTTCATCAAATTTAATCGATTTTTCATCGAATTTTAATGAAACGAGTGGAATGAAAAAGGAGGGAATGAAGGGAATCGTGTAAATATTATTATTCTATTGATACAACTTTCATGAAAAAACTGTTATAATGGAAGTACAATATTTATCATTCGATATATATTTGTGCATACCTAACCCACATCTATTATTATACCCATCAATAATTAAATTCAATATACATATTTATGTCGCGGCAGGCCGTATTCGGTGGAATACCTATAGACAACGCTAAATTTGTATAGGCATTGCATACGTTTATGCTAACATCTCGACGATATTCTCTCTGTCATTCCGGCTTTCGGGAGTATTGACAGAGAAAATATAGTGTAGATCTGTCAATACTCCCTAAGAGAATATTGGAAAATTGTATATCGTCGATATATCACTCAGTATGGCCGTATATCACGCGAGTGACACCGACTCGTAGGTTAATGAAAACAAAAAATGTCAGATATGTTAATACTTATAAAAATTCATATAAAATCTTAACTTTAAAGAATGTTTTGTTAAAAAATTTTTTCGAAGTTAAAAAGTTCATAAGTAAAAAAGTATACACACTGAAAAGGGAAGCGAACTGTGACTGTACTCTACGGTACAATCGGTGTCATTTTTAGAATACAGTCAGCCTACGCGTCGAAATACGAACTAGTAGTCTCTAGAGAAGACTCATTATTCTCTGAGCGAAGACCTGCTCATTTCTTCGAACAAAAAACATCGCGGAGAACACTCAAAACCTCGCAGAGAGCACTCATTATCCTCTAGAAAACACTAGCATCTCTCTCGTACTTCAATGAATGTTCGCTATCGATACTAGCGCCACTCGCCGCCATAGAGTCCAACCACTGTTCTAACCCCTTTTCAGTGCATCATTAATTTAAAATAATCATTTTATAGTACCTCATACGGCCTATAACGACATAAACTTATCTACGTAACTTGGGAGTACGAAGGATTCTGAATCCAGGCTCGACTAAAGTGCTTGTCGCTTAAGCAGCAGTAAGGCTCGTCTGTGTTCATCCTTCGTACTTCCAAGTTACGTATATAACTAATACGTATATAGTACAACTCATAAACAATATAGTTCTCATCAAATTTTATCAACTAAATCTATCGTCTTTGTCGACAAAATATAACGAATTTGATTGAAATTTCATCGAATTTGATCGAATCTTCACCGAATTTGATCGAATTTAATCGTATTTTCATCAAATATGATCGACTCATCATCGAATTTGATCGAATTTTGATCGAATTTAATCGAATTTTGATCGAATTTAATCGAATTCGATTGAGTTTTATCAAACTTTCATCGAAATTGCTAAATTTTGAGCTATGTGATAAAAATGGTTAGATATTCATTTAAATCATTAAATCATCTTGTTATTTCAAAAAATCATCTCGTTATCTCATAAATGATCTTGTTGAAGGATGTCTTGTATTTATAATCAAATGACCTGTCATTTGATTATAAATACAATAGATTCTAGATTCCATAATCAGTATGCATAATACACTCGAGCTATCAACATGACTAACTTTCTTGAAAAACAAAGAGATGCGATTAAATCTAAACTTCCAAATCAATCGAATATCAATTTTGGTCAAATATTTGATTCTGATCAAAAGAAAAAAACATTGTTTTCAAGTGATTTGGAGAGTGATCTTACTTTGAATAATGCTAATAAGTCTATGCTCAATACATCTCTTCAACTTATAAAAAGTTCTAAAGGAAAAGATAAACTTCTTTTGAATGGTATTCCTTTTTATAAGGATAAGTCTATAAGCAATGGTAATATTTATTGGAAGTGTCAATTTTACCGTTCAAAACAATGTTCAAGTCGAGCAATAACCAAGGATATGAAACTTGTAAGTTATACATCACATAACCATACGCTAACACTTGTGAAGGAAGAGAATGTAACAAGAGCTATAAAGAAAAAACATCAGCTTATAAATATTTCCAACACGCATCATACAAATGATAGACTTGTGAACAGAGATAGTGATGAAAGTATTGATTCTATTGATCACAAAAGGTACCTAGAATCAAGATGGTTATTCTAGCTCTGATGATGAGATAGAAAATTATCAAAATAGTAGAAAATACAATACATTTGAAAGCTGTAAGAGAAAATTTCATAATAAGGCTCCATCAGTACCAAGGTGTAACAAAACAAAACTAAGTTTTAACGATGTTAATAGTGATACATCATCAGATTCTTTCAATAATACTTTCTTTGAACTCGAAAATAATCAAAATAATGAAAAAGATAATTATGAAAGCTGTAAACGAAAATCTAAAAATAAAATTTTACGAGCATCTAGATTTAAAAAAGCAAAATTAAGTTCCTTAGATTCTTACAATGATACTTCATCAGATTATTCTAGTAGTAACGAATCACACTCTACATACATAGGATGGGACGATCCCAATATATTAGCTGATCGTCTTCGTATTCTTACATCTTCAACTAATAAAAGTCTCTGTACTTACAAAGAGATAAATTTTATAATTAGCGAACTACGAGAAGCTGGTTATATAAATTAAATCAGTAATAGATTTGGATGAAGAAATCTATATAGTCACTATCATCGGCGGCTTTTACGAACAAGAGCTTGAGGAAATTAAATATCCTGAAATTTATTTAGTAGAAAAAGTTCTCGAAAGGTGCGGTAAACAATTATACGTAAAGCGGCTCGACTTTTGATAGTACACATTATAGTTGGATCGACAAAACAGCAGCCCAATATATACTCTTGTTTGAAGTTGAAAGATAATTCAACATGTATCGTACGGAATAAAGTCATCTACAGAGTTTTAAAAACTGGCCTTCAACTTTCTTTAAAAACTGAATACTTAGCTACTCTAGGGCTTTACTATACGGGCGAAATTGACAAAGTCCGTGGTTTTGAATGCTCTACAGAGATCTGTAGGTGGAAAGTCGGTGAGGAACCATTGTCAGAGCATAAGAGATGTAATGGTCGCTGCTACTTCCTTTGAAATATATTTCCTACAGATGAATCTTTGCAATATAAATGTAGAGTTTGTTATCATAAAGGAATAGAGATCACATTTTTACCATGTGGTCATTGTTGCTGTTGTCAGCAATGTGCTAGTAATGTTAAGCAATGCGTAATCTGTAGAAGAGACAACAAGTTAAGAGTACGGGTGTTTATATCTTAATCGCATAAAACAAAGCCCAACGTTCGCCTCCATCTGTGAGGTGCAACCAATAATCACCACTTGCGCACCCTTAATTTGTAAAGTAAAAAGTGCACACGTGACTGATATACCTCTCCGTTAACTTCCAAGCGCTTTGAGAATTCGAGACCTTTTCCGTTCTCATGCAAATACTTCACAAACAGCTTGTACTGTTGAATGGCCTCTTGCAACTTAAAATAGAACTCCTTATCTTCCTGTAATGCTTTGCAAGCGTGAGATGGAATAAAAATGCGCCATTCACCATCTAAAACCACCATCAATCTGATCTTACTCTTTCTCTTAATTGGTCTAAACTCATTCACAAGATAACTCTGATTTTTCTTCAAAGGAAATATATTTTCAATAGCATAATAGACGCGTCCACTAGCTGTCTCGTTGAATTTATCTAAATCCATATTTCAGAGTCTTTGATAGAGGATTCTAAGTATACTTCGCTTTTAGCAGAGGCTCCGTCTGATGAAGGAATGATTCAAGAACTCTCTTAAGTAGTGGTTGAGTCGTTGTTACTACGCAGATCCCCCCCCCCACTCCCCCCTCCACAAAATGAAATAAGAAAAAATCTTTTTGTTTTTCTTTGATTAGAAAAGGACAGATATATTTGACCTATTCTTAAGACTATATTTATCCAGCATTCAAATGACTAATTGAAATGAATTTGAATATGAATTTTAACTGATTTTAATCGAATTTTGCAATCGTTAAACTTATCTATAAAACACATATATCTTTATTTAATCCTGTTGATACAAGTATTTAACATATTCATATCAACATTTAATATCAGTATTTATACTCATTCGAATAAGTATGATAGCCTATGTATATGTAAGAATTTTAGGTATGAGAGGATAATTGAAAGTATGTACATAATAACCAAGAGAATGAGAAAGTGATAAGAGCACCAACCAACGTTCTTTACCATTGAGGAACAACCATAAGTTTTTCCTCTCCTCTGAACTTTCATATTCTCCTTTTTAATTTTTTTTTTTCATTATTCTTATTATTTTAACAATTTATTATAAACACAAAATGAATAATACATTATTTTTTATACATCAAATTTTTCTTTTTCGTGCGATTTTTTAAATGTTTTTTTAAAGTTAGAATTGAGCGAGGTAAATTCTCACAGCTGCTTTTGGCAGAAATTCTCTGTTTCAGACTGTCTATCATTCTTAATCTTTTTATATTCAGCTCTGCTGAAATTTCTCTAGCCCGCTGACCATCACACAAACTGATTCTCTTTGACTTTGAAGATTTCCATTCAGTAGCAGCAGGTGGCGAAAGAGATGATGTTAATTGATGCTCCATAGATTCAGCTGTTTTCTGACGACGCTTAATAGCCAATCTTTTATTTATTTTTGCAGCCTTCTCCATGGCTAGCTGATGTCTTTGGAGACGACATGAATACTGAAAGCGAAATAAAAATTTAAATGATTTAAATAAAAAATTTCTATTTTTTTTTCACTAAAAGATTGATTAAAATGTTTATATTAATTTATAATTCTTTATAATAAAAATTTATTTGTTATACTATAAAAATATTAAAATTATTTTAAATGATTGGAAAAAATAATGATTAAATTCAATAATTTATTAGAACGAAAATTTTATATTTTTCAGTAAAAATGTATATGATTATTTATACTTACGAAGACATTGTAAGAAATATCAGAAGGCGGCGTTCGTATGGATGATAGCACCGATGATGTTGAAATTGCTCTAGCTTTTGTATGATCCTAGAAAATTTTTGAAACTATTAGAATAAATTTAATAATTTATGAGATTGAAAATTTTGAATTATTCATACTTACAGGAACTTTGTGAGGTGAAAAAATGTCTGAAGGTGGCGTTGGTATGGAAGATGGCATTGATGATGTTGAAGTTGCTTTAACTTCGGCAGCAGGCTAAAAAATTTTTAAATTATTGGAATAGAAAATTTTCCTAACTAAAATCATTTAAATAAAAAATGGTATATCACACTCATAACAATATTTTAATTATTTTGAATTATTAGAAAAATAATAAGTAAATTTAATAATTTTATTAAGGAGATGTTAAATGGACACTACACCTGTACGCATAAAAATTTGACTATCTTTCCATTTTATTGCTAAATTTCAGTAAAAAGTGTATTAGCTTGTAGTATGAAGATTATTCAGTTAAATTTTAAAATAAATTCATTGATTATTGAGAATTTGAGATTTAAAAATTATTTATTAAAATTTTTCGATTTTGTACAGAAATCCAAATATCTTAAAAATTATTGAATTAATTTATTTGAAAATTTAACTGAATAATCTTCATACTACAAGCAAATGCATTTCTTTTCTTGAAATTCAGCAATAAAATGAAAAGAAAGTTAATATTTATAGGTACAGGTGTAGTGTCCGTTTTACATATCCTTAAAATTAAAATTTTATATTTTACAGAAGTACAAAAAGTTTTTTAAATATATTAACGTTAATTGATAAATTTTTCTAATTGAAATTATTAAAATTATTTAAATAAAACTTCTACTTTAATCAAATAAGAAATTCTTAACTTACCATCTCATTCTCAATCTCCTCGCAAAAAGAATTATAATCATTTTTCGTTGCCTTCGAAGCTGGTAGAAAATCCAACTTCTCTAGGAATTCTTCGAGTTCTGGGAGATGTTCCGTGTCCGGGCGCGTTGTTGATAATACATAATCGTTCAGATTATTTTTGTTATCTTCTTGAAGGAGCGTTGTGATTTCGTTGAGCAGGATGTCGATGTTATCCATGCTTGCACTTCTTACTTGCACTGGAGTTCACTCGACTTGTCACACACGACTGACTCTTTAATAATGAAAAGCAGCTTACTTTACGTAAAGTCTAGTGGTTGTCAAGAATTTTCCCGAATTACTCATTTCAAAAAAAAAATTTGGCTCAAACAAACAAGTCTTTGTTTTAGAGAAAACACATGTATTTTTACTCAAAAACTGCTTTCAATATTTCTTTTTCTCATACTATATTTAAGCTATTTTCACTTGATTATTAATACACAAAGTTTTTAAAACAAACACTTTATTATTGAATGATTCGCTTTTCATCACGTAAACACGTTTAAACATGCATTTTAATAACTTGCATTTTCAATACAATAAGACCACTTATAAATTTCACTTTGGGTTGAATATTTTCATGCAGTTATAAACATACACATGTATTTATAACTAGAATTAATACACTTTATTATAACATTAAAAACACTTTATTATAGCATCAAAAAACACGTTATAACTTGCATTATAACATGCCTTTATATGAATAATACACTAATATACACATTTAGTTTACATAAATTTCACTAACACTGAATAATTATACGAATGCTACACTTATATTTAATTTACGTTAACATTACACTTTCCATTAAATGCTTAATGTACATGAATACTTCATCATTCTTAAATAATTTACAGTAACACTGAATAATTATACACTTATATTTCACTTGTTAAAATATTTTTATAAAAATTTCATTAACACACTACATATTTTTTATACATAAATACTTTATTCTTATAGAATTTACACTAACACTGAATAATTATACATTCGAATTTCATTTTTATTGAATATTTAATTTGCGCGAATTCCACTTATTAGAATATTCTTTTATAAAAATAATATACGCTATATTTTTTATAAAGAATAATCTATTATTCTCACATTTTTAACAAATAAAAAATTATTTTACCCTATACACAAAACTTATTTCACTACAAAAAGAATCATAAATCTTTTACGTAGAACAATGCCCTCATTCATGGGTGATGTATTTTCCGCTTTATATACCTTAGAGAACACACATAAGTAATATAATTTTATATTTTTCTCGAACCTTTCCGTTTTTTTTTTCTTTTTTAAACTTTTTTTTTGCTTGAAACACGAAAACATTTCTATTCATTTCACTAACATATGTGCAGAATATTTCCTAGAATGAAAAAAAACATGATACGTCAAAACAGCTGCACGTGCGTCTGTTTATATTTTGTTTGAAATCGGCATACACGTGATGATGCTGTTCTACTTTATCGGTAAGCAGACAATTACTGCTCGACTAATCTTGGCTACTTTTGGGAATAGTCGCGCTATATACAGTTTAGTGAAGTAACTGATCAGCAGGTATCTAACATTTAAAAGAGAGTCGCTCACCTTAATTGGTGCAGCATTTGTACTAAAGCTATAGGACATAGTAACAGTAAAAAAATTTTTTCTCCTATACGAGAGACATTTCAATGTCATACAAATAGTTGATTATTGCATTTTCATCATTAACTAGGTTGATGACTGGTAAATAGAAGCAATTAATACTTGATGCAAGTGATCAACGATCTACTTTATCGATAAATTGATTTAACTGGCTTGCCATGCAGTTACGCAACATAGAAGAGGTCAACGATCTTATTTATCGATAAATAGATCGATAAATAGACGCGACTGGCGCGCCATACAGAGCATGCAGCGAAATCTATCAATACACATCCAAAATAGCTGTAAGGATTTTGGAACAGAGCGCCACTGGAACAGGGCGTAACTGGCACACTTTGTCTTTCGGGAACGGTCGCGCTATATACAGTTTACTGAAGTAACTGATCAGCAGGTATCTAACATTTAAAAAGAGAGTCACTCACCTTAATTGGTGCAGCAGTTGTACTAAAGCTATGGGACATAGTAACAGTAAAAAAAAATTTTCTTTTATACGAGAGACATTTCAATGTCATACAAATAGTTGATTATTGCATTTTCATCCTTAACTAGGTTGATGACTGGTAAATAGAAGCAATTAATACTTCATACAAGTGATCAACGATCTACTTTATCGATAAATTGATTTAACTGGCTTGCCATGCAGTTACGCAACATAGAAAAGGTCAACGATCTACTTTATCGATAAATAGATCGATAAATAGACGCGACTGGCGCGCCATACAGATCATGGAGCGAAATCTATCAATACACATCTAAAATAGCTGTAAGGATTTTGGAACTTTGTATGCTAGTAGCGCCCTGTTCCAGTAGCGCCTGTTCCAGAATCCTTACAGCTTACCTACTACCCGCTGATTCCAAAAAACGAGGGTACTTTTCTCAAAAATGCCGCCATCAACTGTTATTAACAATTTTTAGCTAAAAAAATGCAAAAATCACAGTTTTTCAGTAAACCAAAATGTTTTACTTGACGTACCCAGGATTTCGTATTAATTTTAAATTATTAAATTCAAAATTTTATTATTAATTATATAAAAAATATTATTTGTTAATAAAAAAATATTATTTATCAATAATTTTGGTTGTAAAAAACAAAAATTTCATTTTTTTTAAATGTACGCTTACTTTGTGAGCGCCCAGTTGTATTATAGACTCTTAGTTGCTAAATTAAATAAATATAATATATTTACGTGCGATAAATAGCATAATTAAAAAATGATCTATGAATAGAAATTAATATAATTACTAATTATGAATTTAAGTTAATATAATCCAAAAGAAGTTAAGAGAATAAAAGTATAAGCACGAAAAGTTCATACGCTCCTGAAACGCACACACACTCAAATATATACATGTGTGTACATCATACATCGAGAGCGCGCTTAAGCCTCATATTGGCTCAGCGCGTATACGAAAAGCAGGACCACACATGCAAACGCCGGCGGTGCCAAGCTACTAGAGAAGAGGAGACTGGAGTCCAACGCCTATAAAAGCGGGCAAATAGAGAGAAAGGCTCCCTCTCGCCTCAGCTCTACCTTCAATTACATCTTAGTTTTCCAAGCACGATGAACATTGAAAAATCATCAACGTCGTTGATGATTCTTCCATGCCACGTGTATTAAATATATTATTACTCGAATTTGATGTATAATTTCATTTAATAAAGAGTTGCGGCGAGCAATACCTTACCTTATACCATCCTAAAGGGTAAAGCCCCGCATACTGAGGCACTTGGTCTTCAGTATTAACGGGCATTACCCATAACACGATTAATCCTTTACCAATCATTGAAACAACTAAACACACCTTACGCACTGACACACTCGAGCCCGCTCCAGACGGCATAGTGACTTGTCTGGTTAACGGCTTTACATTTGCAAGGTCGGAATAAGGCAAGGATAAGACTCAATAGAGTCTATTAAAGTGCGTCTTACTAGCCATAAGCCAGTAGGACGTCACAACTTTTTATATTATATTTAAAATATTATAATAATAAATATTGTTCAAAAATATGTTTATAAAAAAAAGCATTATTTATCATAATAAAATTATAAAAGTTTTTAATTTCAACACAATGATTTAAAAAAATAGTAAAAAACAAACGAAATGCATATATTTTATAATGAATATTTTGATATCTTTTTGTAAATAAAAATTTAATTATATATTGATAATAATTAATTAGATTATATGAAATTATAGAAAATAATAAAATCATTGATCTTTTATTACAAAAATTATTTTTGAAATCTTTAAATCTTTTATTTAAGTCATTATTATTAACAATATCACTACTACGGGTCTTGTATAATTTATGAAATAAATTTTACTGATTGTTCGTTTGAAAACAAAAAATATTCCGCGCCAGAAGCTATCAAGGTTTAACTTGTTTATTAAAATACGTTTTAACTTGTTTATAATAAACATACAAGCAAATGCTGTTGAACTTCATTCGTACAATCTTTCTTCACAGCAAAATAAATAATACAAAGAAAATTTAATATGGCTGAATCTAGATTAGAATCTTGTTTTAAAAAACGCTGCCAAGTGCTTTGGCGGAATGCTTTCTCATAGAGCTCTTTGAGTTTCATTAATTTTTTTATATTCGTTTAAATGTGATTTTCATATTAAAAAATTGTCTAACATTAATATTTACTCATATTGTACTTTATAAATTTCGAACATATATGCTAGCTGTTTGCTTTTTCAACATTTATAATTTATTTTAAATCATCAAGTAATACAAAAAAATTTGTTCTATTGAAAAAATGATATAATATAGTAATAAAAAGAATGATGACAACAAAATTTCTAATCTTTATAAAATACAATCATATTTATATATAAATACAGTTCATGTTTATGGCTCTATAAAAAAAACTACTCTATGAATACCAACTTTCAATAGGTTCCCGTCTACTTATACAAAAACATAGATAGTATGCGAAATTTGAAGCAAATCCATCGAGTAATTTTCGAGATTTGATTGGTTGAATAAATAACATTTTCTTTTCAAAATTTTAAAAATGCTCTAAAATTAAAACTACACTATGAAAATCAATTTTCGAAAATTTCCCTTCTTTCGGCAGTTGTAAATGATTTCCCTGCAAATTTTAGAACAAATCTATCGAGTACTTAACGTAAAATAAAAAAAATAAGAAAAAAAAAATTGAATTTTTTTTTTCAAATCTTTAAAATTCTCTAAAATCGTAACCACTCTAAGAAAATTAGTTTTTAAAAGCTTATTTTTTTCAGACAATATCGCATTGATTGTACAAAAATTTTGGAGAAAATTTATAATATGATTCCGATAGGTGGCGCACGGTGAATGGTGGCCTGTAATTTTGCTCTAAATTATTATTGTTGTAATTGTTATTATTAATAATTATAAAGGAAGGATTATTGCGGATATATATTGTCTGAGGCGCTATCTCTTATATATTATATAAATTCTGTTCTTAAGAGTGAAGATTACCTAATATTTTATGGATTAAAAATTTTGTTGGTTAGGTCCACATGTGATCGCGTAAGCGATATAGTATATATATATTAAATAGTTATAGTATATGTTTGATTAGTGTTGTATGCTGAGAGGGTCCTATAATGAGTTTCAATATGGGTTTAATGTGTTTTTACTGTAAGAAAACAGTTTCATCTAACACCAAAACCGTTTCATGTCCGGACTGTGTCGCGGTGTATCACCCCTCCTGTGCTAACAGATGCTACTTGGAAAAATCAGGTGTTTTGAGATGTTGTGGTAAGGCAAAACAACAGTCCAGGACAAAGAAGGGGTGTGCAAATAGCGTTGATAAGAATGATAAAGATAAGGAAAAGGTAACTAAAAAGAGCATTGATTCTGCTAATGGTTGTGGTACTCTTGAGGATAATAATGAAAGCCTTCTGGATAGACCCAACTCACCGTTGTCAAATGTCTCTCCTCTCCCTGTATCACATGCTCATTTTAAGGGCAATGCATCTCAAAATCATATAGATTTTGATGGCATTGGTAACGATGATATACTCGATGCTGATGATGTTTCTGTTTCAGGGGGTGATGGGGAGATGATGCTTGCTGAAGCATGTGCTTCCAGTAAAGGGAAAGAAGGTATGCTAAAGGATACATCTATGGTTGAATTGATGAGAAGGATGCTGAGAACCGAACTTAAATCGCTGAATGAAGGAATTGCCGCTGTTCAGAACAGCCTGTCCTTGTATGAGGGTAGAATATCTATGAATGAGGCTAATATTGCTGAACTGAGATCAGATGTCACTGCTATTAAAAGAAGGTTAGGTATTACAAATGATGCTCAAGATAATGTGGATGGTGTTCCTGCTTTGGCAGGCATGCCAGCAACGGTCTCAGTAGCTGATGCAGCTGGTGCTGCTTCAGATGTGTCTATGGAGCAAATGTATGCGGAGATGTTGGACAGGCAGTCCAGAGCATGTAACATCATTGTCTTTAATATGTCTGAGTCGCCTTCAACGGCCGATGTGGCTGCTTCTGATAGTGATGTGGAAGATGTAAAAAGGGTTAAACAGCTGATATCTGATATATGTGATGTGGATTTGTCATCTGCTGTTATTAGAAGATTGGGAAGGCGTGCACAGGACAAACATAGACCAATTATTGTTAAATTGAAATCAGAGGGAAATGTATTAAGGGTTTTATCTAGAAGGTCAAAGCTCCCTAAAAGTATAAGCATATCTGCTGATCTGACTCCCTGTCAGAGAAGGCAGCTAAAAGTCTTGAAGGAGAAGGTCAAGGGTATGAATGAACAGAATCCAGGAGAGAAGAAGACAATCAAGTTTATTAACAAGGTTCCTGTGATCATAAGTGCTAAGGAAGTATCAAAAAACTAGTTGTCTCTGATCAGGATAAAGGTATAACATTCTATTATCAGAATGCGCATGGCCTGCGTTCTAAGCTGAATACTCTTCATGATAACTTGTATAGGTTCACCGTGTTGCCTGATGTTGTGGTTTTGACTGAGACATATCTTGATCAGAGTATAAATGATTCGGAGCTGGGATTTTATGAATACAATGTTTTTAGGTGTGATCGATCTGAGTATACTAGCTCCAAGAAGTCTGGTGGTGGTGTGCTGGTTGCCATTAAGAAAACTATCAATGCTATTAGGTTTGAGGTGGATGGAGTTGGGGCTGAACATCTTTTTCTGGATGTTAGAACATCATCTAAACGTCTTTTGCTGTCTGCTGTGTACCTGCCTCCATGTACTGATAGTTGTATTGTTGATGGATATGCTCGAGGGATTGAGAGAGCAGTGGAAAATCTTCCGAATCATGAGTTAATGGTTATTGGTGATTTCAATATCCCAAATGTCATCTGGTCTTACGAGGAATCTTTGGGATGCATACAAACGGGTTATCTGTCACCGTGTCTAAAGTGTAATGCGGATGCTGTGCTATCTGCCTTTTCTTTTTTGGATTTGAGGCAGATTTATCCTTCACATGGATCGAAGGGATATACACTGGATTTGCTATTTACATCTATGAAGGATTTGTTTGTGGCTGACCTACAGGAAGAACTGCTGTTGACTGATCAACATCATGAGAGTTGTATTTTCGTTGTGCGTGGTGAATGTCTTTTTTCACGGACTTTAAATGTTATGGGTTATGATTTTCGGAGAGCGGATTATGTATCCATGAGGAGTTATTTCGCTGAGACTGATTGGGGCTCTCTCCTGGGGGGTGCATGTTTGGATGATGATGTTCAAGCTTTAAATGATGTTTTGCATAGGGGTATTTCCAGACATGTGCCCCCGAGGAGGGTTGCTCTTGGAAAGTTTCCTGCGTGGTACTCTCTGGAACTTAAAGATTTGATTTGTGATAAGAGGCGTGCCCACTACGTGTGGAAATGTACGGGTGACTTGTCAGATTATATTGAATTTAAGCGTATTAGAGCGTTATGTATCCGCAAATCACGCACATGTTATAAGAACTACATATGTCAAGTTGAATGCGATTTGAATGAGAGTGGTAGATCTTTTTGGTCTTATGTGAATGGTAGACGAGTGGACCATGGTTTGCCTGGATGTATGCATGGGGGTGATGTTAAGGCATGTTCGGACGAGGAGATATCGAGTCTTTTCGCTAAGCATTTCGATGGTGTTTTCTCACGTAATTACGTTGATACTTGTGTGCAAACAGATACAGCATTGTGTCTTGATAAACTCGATGTCTCTGGTCCTGAGCTCGTTGAGCATGTGGAACGTTTGAAGGATGGTACCTGTTGTGGATCGGATATGATTCCCGTAAACTTAATCAAGAATTGTATAGATGTGTTGGTCGAACCCTTGCTGAGTGTCTTCAATCGGTCTTTAAATGAATGTAAAATTCCAGAGATTTGGAAAATGGCGTATATCAGTCCCATCTACAAGGATGGTGATAAATGTAATATTGCTAATTATAGGCCTATTTCAATTCTCAGTTCCATATTTAAGTTACTTGATTTTATTGTGGCTGATAAGTTCGTTAATGCTTTTTACGGAGTAGTTGTGGAGGCTCAGCATGGGTTTGTTCCGGGTAGGTCTACTGTAACGAATTTGCTTTGCTACTCTAATGCGATAATTTCTGCTCTGGAGGGGGGATGGCAGATGGATTCTATTTACACGGATTTGTCGAAGGCGTTTGACACGGTGAATCATGGTCGTTTGTTATCTAAAATGTGGAATTTCGGTTTGAGGGGTAAAGCCTACGAATGGCTAAGTTGTTATTTGATAGGCAGGAAACAAAGAGTTAAAGTAAATAGTTTTATGTCTGAGGCTACTGAAATTCCATCGGGTGTGCCCCAGGGCTCACATCTGGGACCAGTCTTATTTGTGTTATTTATTAATGATTTGGGAGATCATTTGCGTGGATCATCATATCTTATGTATGCGGATGACCTCAAGGTGTTTAAGGTCATAAGATCACCTTTGGATGCCTCTGTGCTTCAGAGGGATGCGGATGAGATTGTCAAGTGGTGTGCAGCTAATGGTCTCTCCCTTAACATGAAAAAGTGTTCCACTATAACTTTTGGTCATCATGAAGCATTGAGATTTGATTATATGCTGAATGGGAATAAACTGCCTTTGGTATCGCATGTTAGGGATCTGGGTGTTATTTTTGACTCTGGTATGAATTTTGTTCAGCATGTTCAGAGCATTACTGCTAGAGCGCTTAAGATATTGGGATTTATTATTAGATCTACGAGGGATTTTACTAAACCTCGATCTTTACTAGTGCTTTATAAGACCCTTGTCGTCCCTCATTTGATGTATGCCTCCCAGGTATGGACACCGCATTATGCTGTCAGAATCTCGATGTTGGAATCGGTACAGAGAAGATTTCTCAGGTGTTTGGCACGTAAGTCCGGTAGACCCATGCACTGGACTGACCACAGTTTTCGGGATATATCGATGCGTTTTGATTTGTTTACTGTCAAATCTATGCACGATTACAGTGATGCGGTGTTCGTATTTAATGTGTACAATGGTTTTGTGACTTCAGGTGGTATTCATGAGCTGTTTAATCAGCGTTACATGAATTATGGTCTTCGTGGCTTTCGACCTTTGACTGAGTCACTTCATAGGGTGAATAAATTCTATTGTTCTCCAGTGCCACGTTTGACAAGAATATGGAACGGTCTGCCTAGTGAGGTGCGTGTATGTGCTGAAATTGGTAAATTTAAAACTGGAGTCATGCGTGCGGTGTGCAAATATTATGAGTGAGATTGGTCATGGGTCATGATAGTTGTGCTTTCTGGTATGTGTGTGTTTATTATACAGTGTATTTTGAAAATATTGTTATTGTTCTTAATGATTTATATGAGTTTTATATTTTATTTTTTATATTTTGTATATATATATATCTTTGCAATGTACCGTTGTGCGGTCTTTGGGCCACTGTGTTGGTCTGTGCGCTATTATATCTATTATGTTTTCTTTTGCATTGTATTTTTTGGGCCTTTTGGCCCGTTTCTTTTATTAAATAAATAAATAAATAAAAAATATGGTTTACACAAAATAGAAGATAAATAAAAAATTAAAATTTTTTTTTAATTTTAAAATGCTCTGAAATTAAAACCGTTCTGAGAAAATATGTTTTCCAAAGCTTGTCTTTTTTCAGACAGTAGCGAATAACTTTCATTCAAATTTTAGAGCAAATCTATCAAATGGTTTTCGTAAAATAGAAAAAAATTGAAAATAAAAATTTTTTACAAAATTTTAAAAATGCTATGAAATTAAAAGTGCGCTAAGAAAATCAGTTTTCAAAAGTTTTTCTACTTTTGGCAGTCGAAATTAAGTTCCATACAAATTTTCAAACAAATTCTTCGCGTAGTTTACGTAAAATACAAAAAAAAAGAAAAATCGAAAGTTTTTTCAAATTCTTAAAATGACTTTAAAAAAAAACTACGCTAAGAAAACTAATTCTCAATAGCTTCCGCACTAGTTGATCGAAAAATTAGATTGTATGGAAAATTTGAAGTAAATCCATCGAGTAGTTTTTAAGATTTTATTGGCCTAATAAATAGAAATATTTTTTTCAAAATTTTCAAAATGCTCTAAAATTAAAACTAAGCTAAAAAAATCAGTTTTTCAAAATTTATTTCATTTGAGCAATCACGAATAATTTTCGTGCAAATTTTGAAGCAAATCCATCGAGTAGTTCTCGAGATACGATTTGCTAACTGAAATCATACATCCACACACACACACACAACACACACACACACACACACACACACACACACACACACACACACATACACTCATACACGTACAAACGTACACATACACGAATACACATACACACATAGACACATACACATACACACACACATACAGACATTTTCTGGAAGCCACTTTTTTCGTTTCACCAAGTTCAAATATGTACAAATTAATGAAAAAATAGAAAAAAAAATTTTTTTATCGATACAATGCTGTCTCTATGAGAAAGCAAAAGAGCTGTGTATTATTTGTCAAATAGATAAAGTTAATATGTGGATATGAAGAGGAAGATGATTTACTGCTTCCTAAAAAAGTAAAAATTTCACTGCCTCCTGTTAATGCATTAATTCCAAGTTGCAGATGTAAGATTTTCTCTAATAACTCGTACAATTGTGTTACAACAGTGACAGCTTGCTGTTTATTTTATTTTTGTAAGAGAGAGAATTTGTGCAAAAATAAATACAATATTTTTTAAAATAATAAGGATATTGGAAATCCTTAGGTGCATTCCAATAGCACTGTTTAGTAAGATAATTGTTTGTAATCTTATAAATTTTTTTTTATTCATAATTAATAAATATTTTAATGTATGAAAAATTTAATCTTTGATTATAAAAAAAATCTCAAAATATTTATTATAAAACATATATTCATTATATATCGAATTAGATAGTTAGATTAAAGTTAGTTATTGAGTTTAAATACAAACATTTTATAATGTTATTGATATAAAAAATGCATTTATTTATAAATATTTTTGAACAATATGTATTATTATAATATTTTAAATATAATATAAAAGGTAAGCCTACATTTAAAAAAAAAATGGAATTTTTGCAACCAAAATTGTTAATAAGCAATATTTTCTACAACAAATAACATTTTTTTATATAATTATTAACAAAATTTCAATTCAATAAATCAAAATTAATACAAAATCCTGGGTAAGTCAAGTAAAATATTTTATTTTACTGAAAAACGGCGATATTTGCAATTTTTTGGCTAAAATTGTTAATAACGATTGATAGCGGCATTTTTGAGAAAAGTACCCTAGTTTTTTGGAATCAGTGGGTCATATTACATAGAATAAACTAAAGTAACTGAGGGGAGCTCGACCTTGCTACGGTGACTATTATCCAGCGCCCGGACTATTTAAAAAAAATCAAGGACTAAAGCATTCTAGTAACGAAGATAGGTCAAGAGTTTTAACTTTTTCAATTTTACATGAAGGTACCTTAATATACAATTAACATTTATAATAAATTTTATAAATAGCTATAGTATAATTAAATATTGGTTTGTAGAAAAAGAATGTTTAACTTTTGTACGTTAATAATTTATAAAAAATTTCAAATAGTGAAAAGTTACCCAAAAAGATATAATTTATAATAAAACACAATGTAGGGTTCATTCTATATATATGTTTTATTAAACTTACAATCCTAGAGTTGATAAAAATACTATTACTATTATATTACAAATATTCTCCCAATTTCTTGACCAAAACTTATAATTTCGCAAATAATTCGAAAAGATTTTTTATTTACAATCATCATTATTTATAACAAATATATACAGAATTTTCCAAAAACTGATATCACAGTTATTATTATTTCCACGCGCTACCCTAGATTAAAAAAAAACATGTAAATTTGACCATAACTACCAGAGATATTGTTAATTTTCATGTGCAATATCAATTTTAACATTTGAAAATTGTTGACTTCGCATCAATTTGAATTTTAGACAATTTTTTTAATAAACAAATTAAATGCTTTCTCATGGAGAAAGCATTGTATCGATAAATTTTTTTCTATTTTTTCATTAATTTGTACATATTTGAACTCGGTGAGTCGAAAAAAGTGGTTTCCAGAAAATGTCTGTATGTGTGTGTGTGTGTGTGTGTGTGTGTGTGTGTGTGTGTGTGTGTGTGTGTGTGTGTGTGTGGGTGTGGGTGTGGGTGTGGGTGTGGGTGTGGGTGTGGGTGTGGGTGTGGGTGTGTGGGTGTGGGTGTCGGTGTGGGTGTGGGTGTGGGCGTGGGTGTGGGTGTGGGTGTGGGTGCGTTCGTGCGTGCGCGCGCGCGCGCGCGTGTGTGTGTGTGTGTGTGTGTGGATGTGGATGTATGATTTCAGTTAGTAAATTGTATCTCGAGAACTACTCGATGGATTTGCTTTTAATTTTGCATGGAATTTAGTTTTTTGACTTACTTGCTGGGAAGCTATTGATAATTGGTTCTTCTAGCGTAGTTTTCATTTTAGAGTTGTTGAAAAAAAAAAAATTCCGATTTTTCATCTTTTTGGTTTTTTTTTGTTTACTACTCGATGAATTTGTTTCAAAATTTGCACGGAAATTATTTGTGATTGCCCAAATAAAATAAATTTAAAAGAAACTGATTTTCTTAGCTTAGTTTCAATTTTAGAGCATTTTGAAATTTTCGAAAAAATTGTTTCCATTTATTAAGCCAATAAAATCTTAAAAACATCTCGATGGATTAGTATTGATATATGTACAAAAATTAATATAATCTTTTAATAAATATTCTTTATATTATTTTAACTAGAAAAAGTAACGTATAAAGACTCCTAAAGTTACATAGAAAATACAAACATATTAAGTTATAATCTCTAAGAACTGTATATACGAAACTGATTGTAACATTCATATATACTCACACACTCATATACTATAAACAAAATAATAATTTAGGATAAGGTCCATAGAGCACAAAGTGCATGGCCATCTAGTTAGTTCAAGTCTAACAGCATAAGAGAGAGCACAAAATAAAGACTTATAAAAATTACTTGTTTGTGCTTTCTGACTACACCTTCTTCCTTTAAATTCCAACAGGTTATGAGCCCAAGCACATAGCTAAGGTGTATGTAGTGCGAAATAATAAAAATATATAAATAATAAATAACTTTTTTAATTAAAAAAATTAATTTTAAAAATAATAATAATAAGTGCTTGTGATAAGTATATGTGTTAAGATAAAGTGCAAAAATGAGTGAAGATACAAAAAAGACAAAAAGAAACATTAAGCCCTTTGATGGTGAAAAATATAGCATATGGAAATATCGTATTCGCGCTTTAATTGCAGAAGAAGATGCACTTAAAGTCTTAGACGAAAATATTCCTGATAAACCAGATGATAATTGGAAAAAATGCGAAAGAATTGCTAAGGGTATTATTATTGAATATTTGTCTGATTCAATGCTTAGTTTTTCAACAGAAGCAGATACAGCAAAAAGTGTCATCGAAAAATTAGATGCGATTTATGATAGAAAAAGTTTAGCAACGCAATTGGCGATTGAAAAGAAGCTTTTAACACTTAAATTTAAAGAAACAATACCTTTATCAAAACATCTAATCAACTTCGATGAAATGGTAGTTGAATTACAAGCAGCAGGAGCAACGTTAAGTGAAATGAGTAAAATTGCTAGACTTTTATTAACGTTACCGAATTCATATGATGCACTTGTTACCGCTATTCAAACTCAGTCAGATAAAGATTTAACTCTCGCCTTTGTAAAAATAAAATTACTAGATTATGAAATAAAATTAAAAAATGAACAGAGTGAAACAAGTGTAAAAGTATTGCAAACAGAAACTATATCAAGTAATGAAAAGAAAATTAAAAAGCATAAAAATTTCAAAGTAAATTTTAAAAGAAAACAAAATAATAGTTATAAAAATAAAAAGTTTTATAAAAATAATAATAAACACTGTGATCATTGTGGTAGAAAAAATCATGAGAGAAGAGATTGTTATTTCTTAAAAAATAACACTACTATTGACAATCAACAACGGACGCTGCATACGATTCAAACGCAAAATGATGATCGTAGTTTTGCATTTATGACAACGGACGAAGCTGAATTTCATAATAATGATCCAACAAAAATTATTTTCACAGTAGACTCAGGAGCCACAGATCACGTAGTCAAAGAAAATAAAATATTCAAAACTTTATCAACTTTGGAAAAACCTATCAAAATATCAATAGCCAAGAGAGGAGAAACAATCGACGCCACCCATATAGGAACGATAGCAGTCAAAACAAATCTCGGTGTATCGGGCATTCTTGAGAATGTACTATATGCACCAGATGCAACAACAAATCTTTTGTCTGTGCGCCGTATCCAGCAGGCCGGAATGAGTGTCATTTTTGGTGAATCTGGAGGTGTAATTATAAAAAGAGGTGGTAAGACCATTCTAACTGGTAAGTCGATAAATAATTTAATATGCATAGTTTTTACTGAAGATAATACGTGTAATAAAACGTATGCAAATAATACAATTATTTTAAATGCATATAAATTATGGCACGAACGTTTAGGCCACATAGGAAAATCTAAATTTATCAAAATGAAACAAAATAATTTAATCGATGATAATAATTTAATTGAATCAATAAGTCCCACTAATGATTTGTGTGAAGCTTGTATTTATGGAAAACAAGCACGTCTTCCTTTCTCAAAAGAAAGAGATAGAAGTCATGTAACAAGACCTTTATTTATCATACACTCTGATGTATGCGGTCCCATAAAGCCCTCGACTATTGATGATAAAAATTATTTTGTTACATTTATCGATGAATTTACACATTATACGGTAGTTTATCTCATTTCATATAAGTCTGAAGTATTTAAAATATTTCAAGACTTTGTTGCTAAAAGTGAAACTCACTTTAACTTAAAAATTGCAAATTTAAATTGTGATAATGGGAATGAGTATTTGTCGAATGAATTCAAAGCATTTTGTGTACAAAAAGGTATCCAATATAATTTAACTATTCCTTATACGCCACAACAAAATTCTATAGCAGAGCGCATGAATAGAACTCTGTTAGAAAAATCACGATCTATGATTCATGGTGCTCAACTTAAAAAAGAATTATGGGGAGAGGCTATTTTAACGGCTACTTATTTAGTAAATATAACCCCAAGTAAAGCCATTGCGGAGAATAAAACTCCACATGAACTTTGGCATAATAAAAAACCAAAATTAAATCGTTTAAAAATTTTTGGTAGCACTGTTTATTATTATGACAAAAATAGACAAAATAAATTTGATAAAAAATCTATTAAAGGAATTTTAGTTGGCTATGAGAGAAATGGATACAAAATATTAAACGTGCAAACAAATAAATTTATTATAGCACGTGATGTTGTATTCGATGAAATAAACTTTAAAGATTCGAGACCAACATTTATACACGCAAAAAATGACTTTGAAGACAATCACCTTCAAATAAAAAGATTTAAAGCTGATGAAAATAAAATCAGCGAGAATCAAGAAACTGAAGCAAACAATTCTAATCAAAAGATTGAAGCTCAGATTGATTCTCATGAAGGTGAATTGCGACGAAGTGCAAGAATAAAAAATAAATTTCAAATAAATTATGATGAAAATTATGATCATCATATTTATGCACTATCGACAAATACTGACATTCCTAAGTCTTACAATGAGATAAAATATCGTGATGATAAAAGTAAGTGGGAGCAAGCTATTAATAATGAAATTCAATCATTAATACAAAACAAAACATGGGAATTGCTTCCACGTCCGAACAATAAAAATATAGTTGATTGCAAATGGGTTTTTAATATTAAAATGGATGAAAAAGGAATTCCATGTAAATATAAAGCAAGACTTGTTGCAAAAAGTTTCAGTCAACAATATTTACAAGACTATAATGAAACTTTTGCACCAGTTGCGCGAATAACAACATTTAGAATGCTTGTTGCCCTTGCAAATCAATATAATTTATTGATTCATCAAATGGACGTGAAAACTGCATTGGCGAGTGCCAGAAGGAATTTCAGCTCCTGTAGGTTACGTATGTAAGTTAAATAAGGCATTATACGGTCTTAAACAATCAGCAAGATGCTGGTTTGAACTTTTTGAAATTACACTTAAAAAGCATGGTTTTCAAAACTCCTCAGTAGATCATTGTTTATATTTTCAAAATAACAATCATATCTGTAAAAATATTTATGTGCTATTGTATGTAGATGATGTTCTTATTGTAACATATGATAAAAATACAATGCAAAATTTTAAAACTTATTTAAAAAGGCAGTTTTCAATGACAGATATGAATGAAATAAAATTATTCTTAGGAATAAATATAATAAGAAAAGACGATACGATTTCATTAGATCAAAACGTCTATTTAGAAAATATTTTACATAAATACAATATGATAAATTGTAATATTTTAAACACTCCATTACCTGCAAAATTAGATTTCAATGCTTTAAATGATGACGAGTATTATGATGCTCCATGCAGAAATGTTATAGGCTGTTTAATGTACGCTATGTTATGTACAAGGCCTGATCTCTGCTTTGCTATAAATTTACTTAGTAGATATCAAAATAAAAATAACAAAGAATTATGGCAAAATTTAAAGAAAGTTTTGAGATACATAAAAGGATCATTAAAACTTCGTTTAGTTTACAAACGAAATGAAAATTACCAAAATTTATTAAATGGTTATGTAGACTCTGATTGGGCAGGTAATGAAGTTGACCGAAAAAGTACAACTGGTTATATATTTAAAATGTTTGATTGTAATACGATTTGTTGGAATGCAAAAAGACAAAATTCAGTTGCAACTTCCTCAACAGAAGCCGAATATATGGCATTATATGAAGCAGCTAAAGAAGCTTGCTGGTTGAGATTTCTTTTGCAAAGTATTAAAATTAATTTTAAAGAACCAATAAGTCTTTTTGAAGATAATAATGGTTGCATAGCCATTGCAAATAATCCAACAGATCATAAACGATCAAAACATATTGATGTGAAATATCATTTTACACGAGAAAAAGTAGAACAAAAATTAATAATGCTTAAATATATTTCCACAGATAAGCAGCTAGCTGATGCCTTTACAAAGCCATTACCGAAAGTACAATTTACGTACATCCGCAAGCAGATAGGATTGGAAGAATATGAATAAAATAAACAAATTTTATGAGAATTTAAAAAAAAAAAATTAATTCATCTATGTCAAATTTATAAGTTAAAATTGAATTAATATTTTAAATTTGTTTTTATTCGTTTATATATATTCTTTTCTTAAAATTTTTATTGTATCTGTAATTGCGAGTACAGTGGTTTGATTGGTTTTTATTTGGGTTTTCCCCAATCCTTAGCAACAAATGTTGAACCACTTATGTATCACCCAACATATATAAAAGAAACAAAGTGTTCTCTCTTGTGTTTGATAGTTACGGATTAATTTTTGAGTGGGAGTATTGATATATGTACAAAAATTAATATAATCTTTTAATAAATATTCTTTATATTATTTTAACTAGAAAAAGTAACGTATAAAGACTCCTAAAGTTACATAGAAAATACAAACATATTAAGTTATAATCTCTAAGAACTGTATATACGAAACTGATTGTAACATTCATATATACTCACACACTCATATACTATAAACAAAATAATAATTTAGGATAAGGTCCATAGAGCACAAAGTGCATGGCCATCTAGTTAGTTCAAGTCTAACAGCATAAGAGAGAGCACAAAATAAAGACTTATAAAAATTACTTGTTTGTGCTTTCTGACTACACCTTCTTCCTTTAAATTCCAACAGGATTTACTTCAAATTTTCCATATAATTCAATTTTTCGATCAACTGGTGCGGAAGCTATTGAGAATTGGTTTTTTTAGCGTAGTTTTAATTTTATAGCCATTTTAGTAATTTTACAAAAATTTCGATTTTTCATTTTTTTTTGTATTTTACTTAAACTACTCGTAGAATTTAGTTGAAAATTTGTATGGAACTTATTTTTGACTGCCAAAAGAAGAAAAACTTTTGGAAACTGATTTTCTTAGCGCACTTTTAATTTTAAGAGTTTTTAAGATTTTTTACAAAATTTTTATTTTTAATTTTTCTCCTATTTTACGAAAACCATTTGATAGATTTGCTCCAAAATTTAAATGCAAGTTATTCGCTACTGTCTGAAAAAAGACAAGCTTTGGAAAACATATTTTCTCAGAACAGTTTTAATTTTAGAGCATTTTGAAAATTAAAAAAAACTTTTCATTTTTCATTTAGTGTCTATTTTGCGTAAACCATACTATAAATTTTCTCTAAAATTTTCGTACAATCAATTTGCTATTGTCTGAAAAAAACAAGCTTTTCAAAACTAATCTTTTTAGAGTGGTTACGATTTTAGAGAATTTTAAAGATTTTTAAAAAAATTTCGATTCTTTATTTCTTATTTTTTTTATTTTACGTAAAGTACTCGATAGATTTGTTCTAAAATTTGCAGGGAAATCATTTGTAACTGCCGAAAGAAGGGAAATTTTCAAATATTGATTTCGATAGAGTAGTTTTAATTTTAGCGCATTTTTAAAATTTTGAAAAGAAAATGTTATTTATTTAGCCAATTAGATCTCAAAAATCACTCGATGA
Organism: Anastatus disparis; assembly: GCA_017163975.1. Lineage (NCBI taxonomy): Eukaryota > Metazoa > Arthropoda > Insecta > Hymenoptera > Eupelmidae > Anastatus > Anastatus disparis. The sequence continues at coordinate 1,771,377 of JAFFSR010000325.1, forward strand.
ATTTGCTTCAAATTTCTCATACTATTTATGTTTTTGTATAAGTAGACGGGAAGATATTGAAAATTGGTAGTCGTAGGATAGTTTTTTTTATAGAGCCATTTTAAGAATTTTAACAAAATTTTCGATTTTTCTTTTATTTTGTGTTTTACGTAAATTACTTGATGAATCGGCTTTGAGATCTGCATGGGAATTATTTTCAAATGCCAAAAGGAAGATAACTTTTAAAAACCAAATTCCTTAGCGTAGTTTTAATTTTAGAAAATTTTATAAATTTTCTTAAAAAATTTTCATTTTTCAGTTTTTTTCTATTTCACGTAAACTACTCGATAGATTTGCTCTAAAATTTGTATACAAGTTATTTGCTGCTGTCTTTATAAAACAAGTTTTTAAAAAATAATTTTCTTAGCGTAGCTCTTTGATCACTTCTTTTCTGCCGTCCAAAGTAAGAAAACCTTAACTACAATGGGATTCCAATGTAGTTAACCACTTTTATACTTTGGACGGCAGTTTTGATTTCTGATTTAACACTTTCACTAACTCTTTTCTTTCATTCTCACTTCCTCTTTGTCTTTTTTTCTCAGATTGATCCTCATTTTCATCCTATTTTCATCCGTCCTTGTCTCTCTCTTCCTATTTACTAATCATTCTCTCACATCCACTAATTTTTCTTGAATTGCAATTGTATTTTATATTGAAATCACATTTAAAAAAATCAAATCAAATTACTTTAACTCAATGAACTCTATGAGAAAGCATTGCATCAAAGCACTTGGCAGCGTTTTGTTGCTCTTCTTACGGACCGAAACAGATCGGCTTGGAGAAGGATTAAAGGCAATAGAAAATCTTTCTTTTTTCGGAGTTTTATCAAATTTAGACTAAAATATCTGTCTTTAACTTTAATTTGAAAAATTACACATTTTCTCGGAAAATGGAGTTTTTCCGAGAAAATTTAAAAATTTTAGAAAATCGTACACCCATAATTTTGAAGAAAATTGAATTTTGAACAACTTCTATGAAAAAAATTTTCCTCTAAAGTCAAAAGCAGCGTAGTTACAGAGGAAAAAAAAGAAAAAGTCGATTTTTCTATCTTAATATGTTTATAAACATTTTTCCACAATTTTTTGAGATGATGCACATTGATATTCTTATTATACATATTATCTACAATATATTTCTGCAAAAAATAGACCTGTAGCACGTTTTGCAGAAAAAATTCTAATTTGACTGGACTATAATACAAAAATGTTATTTTATCTGAGTTAGTATAAAAAAATAATTAACTAATTGATTTACTTCTGTATTTGTTAATAATTGAATTTTTCTTTAGAAAAAAAATATTTTTCATAATGAAATAATTGTGTATAAAAGGATTAAAATCATTAATTTTTTAATTTTGTTATTAATTATTGAAGTTAATATAAATTTATAACAAGTTAATTTATTTTTCGATAAATTTTTTTCTTTTTTATCCATAAAATTAGTATCGATTTAATTTAATTTTTCAATTGAATAAATTTATCGAAAAAAATTCGAATAAAACATAACCTCTTAAGATCTGTTAAAATTGTACTAGTTTAAAGTTTGTAATGCAGACTAGATATTATACAGAAAGTCTAGGCTTCTGAAGCGTCATTTGTTTTATTGTTTTACCACTTCGGAAACCTAAAAAATCATGTCAGATTCAAGACGGGAAATCGTGTGTATATTCTTTATATAGACAATCGTAAGAGTAAGTCGAGGATACCTAGCACGATTCTGACTTGTTTTCTCGAAATAGAGAAAACTTTAGTAAACCTGACAGAATTCTACTGTAAACTTGGGTTAAGACAGGGAAATTTCTTCACGGGTATTTTTAATATAATTTTAATGATGAAAATCAAACTTTTAGGTGCATTAACGTCAACTGGAACTCAAAATTCTTCCTCAAAATTGGATTCCTACGAGGATACAGATTCTGGAACTAATAATAATATAAATAATAGTCTGAAGAAAAAAAATCTACAAAGAAAGTTAGCATTTCACCTTCAAAATTACATTGACTTCACTCGAGTGATTAAGAAAATTTTCCAGCTGGAATTAAACAACTTAAGAGCAGGTCGTATATCTCTGTTCTTTTCTAACCAAAGAATTAATTTTTTTGCAAAAAAAAGAAAGTCCTATAATAGAAAGCAATATTTTCTTTTATGAGAAAAAATTATTTTTATCGATTCGTTTTGAAGAAAACCTTGAAAAATTTTAAAAATAAAGGTTAGGATGGACAATTCGATTTTTCAAAGTTTCCCTTAAAACGAAGCGATAAAAATAATTTTTCCTCATAAAAGAAAATATTGCTTTTAATATATGAGATGGGGCTTTCTTCTTATTTTTTGTTACAATTATTAAGTTTTGCAGAAAAATTAATTTTTTGATTAAAGAAGGACAGAGATATACGACCTGCTCTTAAAATTGTACATACGACTTCAAGCTTTGGATCTGCTGTTGGCTCTGAAAAGAAAGATATAAATTTTTCTCTGCCAGTGATAGATATTTTCCATGGCAATATTAAATGTGATAAAGGGAATATATTAAGCTTCACAATTTTAGATTAAAATATAAAATTAAATGTCATAACATCTACATTTATTTATAGAATACAAAATGGCTGTGTTAAGTGAATTGACCATCATTCGATAGCAATTAAATACTATGCAAAGTACGCAAGCTGAAGCATCCAATTAAATGATTGATAAACAAGTTGTCTGTACTAAATAAGTAAATTTTCAGAAAAAATATAACTTTTTACTACCTTTTGATGACAAGGAGTAGTTTTTAAGATTTAATGAAAATAACAAGTCCAACCGATACCTGCAAAATGATGTTGTAAGTAGGAAACAAATCTACGATTAAATATTTATAGTTTTTCACTTGACATAATTAAAATCTTATACTTTTTTCAGTGTACGTTATTGAAAACTTGTTTAGATGAAGATCTTGTCATTTCCAAAACTTTCCTGCAGATGATTAGAGCTTCCGTGACTCAAGGTCTTGCGATGAGATACACAGCTGCAAGGAAGTCTCGGAGTAAAGAAAATTTGAAGGATCAACTGAAGCCGTTGGAGTTTTATAAGTGTATGGAAGGTATGCAATTATGCTAACTCTGCATACATTAATTAATGAGCCAATACACTATAATTAATTTTACTTTTTTTAAAGGTATAGCTGTAATAGTATCAGCCAGGGAAGATAAAAAACTTGATACTGATAAAAAGATTTGATGGCATCTTTAAGTGATGTCTTGTCAAATGTAAAAAATTGGAAAAAACCTATAAGTTAAAGTGAAAAAGTTTGATTCAAATAATTTATATTTTTATAATTACAAATGTATTTATGTAAAATATGTATTTATGATAATATATTTGACTATAATATATTTACTCATACAACAGTATTAGTATGTTTAATTCAATAATAAATATAATTATTTAAATTCGATACGATAATAAATCTGTATGAACATCATTGTATTTTTATTAATACCTCTTCCAAATTTTCTGTTATTGTATTTTTTATAAATAAAAATTATGAAAAGTGATTAAAAGTATATATTTACAACTAAAAAGTATAAAAAGTATACATAAATTTTTCGTTTAAATATTTTAACAGTTTTGAGATTAGTAATAATTATAAAAAAAGTATTTTTTTTATTTAATATGAAAATTAAAAAATAACAGAAAAAACCTTTAAATATTTCAATTTTTTAAATGTAAAAAACAGAAATTTCATCAATTTGCATTAAAAATATTTTTTACAGTTAGATATAATAATATATAAATATTATAATCATCGTCATTATTGTATTTTTAATTATTATTATCGCATATTTGATACATCATTCATCATTTTAATAATTTGGAAGATTAAGGACCTATTGGCCAACGGATCCTTAGTTTAGTAGAGAAATGTAAACCACTTTTAAGCTAATGATTGGTTCAACTATTTGGTAAGCGGACTATGTTTTCGTGACAAAATTAGCCGCAATTTCAAACAACAGATGGTTAAACTGTTGGCCAAGTTGTTGCGATTTGGCCAACCGATACCTAACAGTTGGTTAACATTTGTACAAGGGTACACCTAAACTCATAAGTATTAAGAGGAGGTCGCGTATCTCTGTCCTTTTCTAATCAAAGAAATGATTTTTTCACAAAAACTAATAATTTTAGCAAAAAATGAAGAGAAAGCCGCATCTTGTATCGAAAAAAGCAATGTTTTCTTTGATAAGAAAAAATTAATTTTATTGCTTCGTTCTCAAGAAAACCTTGAAAAACCAAATTGTCCACCCTAACCTCTATGATTTAAGTTTTTCAAGGTTTTCTTGAAAACGAAGCAATAAAATTAATTCTTTCTTATCAAAGAAAATATTGCTTTTTTTATTACGAGATGCGGCTTTCTCTTCATTTTTTGCTAAAGTTATTAGTTTCTGTGAAAAACTCAATTTTTTTATTAGAAAAGGACAGAGATACGTGACCTCCTCTTAAGTGCTTTTTCATTTGACTACTGAATTTCCAAAAATAAGATGGATTAATCTATAGTATGTACCATGATGATTATTTAGTTAAATTTTGAAATAAATTCATTTATTAGTTTTTAAGATATTTGGATCTCTAGTACAAAATCAAAAAATTTTAATAAATAATATTGGAATCTAAAATTCTTAATAATTGATGAATGTATTTATTTAAAAATTTAACTAAATAATCTTCATAACACATTCTACAAAGTAAAGCGCTTTTCTTTACTGAAAACTTTGCAATAACATGGAAAGATAGTCAATATTTATAAGTACAGGTGTAGTGTTAATTTTATATCTTCTTAAAGGGATGTAAAACGGACACTATACCTGTACACGGGTGGTAGAAAGTACTTTTCAACAAAAGTTTTTGGTGATAAGAAATTCTTCTGTGGTAACTTTCATAATATTTTTCTTAACTATTTGCCGCTAAACAGAAAATCGTAGCTGTTCCTTTTCGCGAGATATAGTTATTTTTGTATAAATAATATACATTTATATATCATGCATTTGTTAACATTATTAATTTATTAAAATAATTGATACAAATAAAATAAAATGAATAACTTAGAAATAAGTCAACAAAAACTTACAATATTAATTAAATATTGGTCAATAAAGTTAAAAACACTGCTTTATTTCATAATACTTTCATTCTTACAATTTTTTTTATTTATTTATTTATTTCTTCTTACATTTTTTTTAACATTTAAAAGAAAATTTTTTTTCATATTTAGAAATATAAACAATAGCTAGCTCACAAAAATATTTATTTAAAAAAATTATTATATTATCAAAATAAAACATGAAAAAAAAAAATTTTTTTAAATATAATTATTTAAAAAAATATTATATTATTAAATTGTTATTATATTATTATATTTATTTGTTAAAATATTTATTTATTATATTTAACAGTTAGCTCACTAAAATATTTATTTTCAAAAGTTAATAAAGTTCACAAATGTATATTATGAGTTCAACGATTTTATTAAAAAATAGCTATATCTCGCGAAAAGGAACAGTTACGATTTTCTGTTTAGCGGAAAATGATTGAGAAAAATATTACGAAAATTATCGCGGAGGAATTTCTTATCACCAAAAAATTTTGTTGAAACGTACTTCCTGCCACCCGTGTGTATTTTTGAATTCATTTATTAGTTTCTCAGAATTGTGGGTTTCAATATGATATATTAAAATTTTTAGATTTTATGCAACAAACCTGGTATTCTGAAAAACTAATAAAATAATTCATTTGGAAATTTAACTGATTAATCTTCGTGGTAAATACTACAAGCTAATGCATTTATTTTCTTAAAGTTTTGCAACAAAATAAGAATACTGTCAATATTTAAGAGAACAGGTGTAGTATCCGTTTTACATCTTCTTAAGTTACTTCTAGTGATTTAAGAAAACATTCCACACAAGAAAATTTAGAGCTGCTTTCAAATTCATTCAAAGGTGTTTCAAGTTTATCATCTAAAAGTGTAATTATGAGCGCATTCTTTGTGATAAATAATACAAATATATGTTAAAAATAAAAATTACTAAAAGTCTATAGTGTCACGGTATTCTTCCGTGTTCAAATCCCGCGCGCTGTTGTAAATAAATTAATTCGGCGTGTGGTCACGAGCGCCGTCATATACCGGTTTTGTAAGGCGTCAATAGACGCGTGAGAGGGAAGAGAAGCCGCGGCGCTTCAGACTTGATTCGACGGCCTACAAGCGCGCATCTTTACTTGATCTTTGGGATTTATCAATCGATTTGCTGGTGTAGTGCTGTAATAGTTTGGTGAGAAGGAAAAAAGGAGATCAAAAGGGACACGAGTATCTTCCCCAGGCCGTGCTCTATCTACGTAGACTGTTCTCTACAAGTCGCAGTGATCTGCAAATTGTTTATCGTTGGGCTGAATCTACGAGCCGCAGCGATCAGGCGAGACAAAGACGATCACTGGGGGCTTATTCAGTAATATCGTAACGTCTAACGGCAAGCTTAACGCCGACGCGCGCATGCGCAGTAATCATTTTTCAGCAAATACTATCGAATATCGCGAACGTTATCAGAGATCATGTTGACGTAATGACGAAAATGTTCTAAACTGAAGCGCTAAGTCGATTTTATCGACAAATTTTACAACCAATTTGAAGCTCGGTTGTAAATCGTACGTTAAATTGTAAAACGTTATATTATGCATAACATATGTATATGCATTGACAGAAAAGATTTCTAGAAACAAAAGAATTACTCCGACTTGATTTGATCATTCAAATGGAATAATAATTTCTTAGATGTAGGTAACTAGATGTTTGAATTAATTTCTTGCTTCACAGATTTTAAGTTATATCTAAGAGAATCGAGATATCTTTTCTGTCAGTGTATGTATATACCTATATATATAAAGGGAACATTATTTTATTATTATTTACATTAGTAATCATAAAAATTATTTGTAATCATACATGGTTAAATGGTAAATTGTGTATAATTTAAAATTCAATTGGATCTGCAGGTTTTAAAGTGACTTGTATGTACTTTAATAAAAACGAACAGAAAAAAATAATATAAATATTGTTTTAAATAAACTTATCTTATCACCAATAAAAAACGTTTTTCAATAAAATTATATATTAATCTAAATTTGCATTTTATATTCTATAGCATCAACTACAATTTCTCGATTGAATTGTTAAGTTTGCTGCTGAACTTAGAAATATTAGTTTTTAAAATTTCGTCTTTCAAAATAAAAATGTTGGCTTGGATAATGTTGAGTTAGAAGAATATATAATAGAAACATGAATACAGATATATTTCTAATATGAATGTTACGTGTTGTGTGTTTTAAGGCAAATGTTGTAAAAATTCCTTTTTTTCTGTATTGGGATTTAAAATGAGTGGATCATGATATTTTTTCTAATTATTATTTTGGATATATAATTATTAGCATATAAAATTAAATAAGTTATAAAACATTACTTAAGTTTTCATAATACAAGATCTAATATAAATCTACAAAAAAACTAGTAAAATTATAATTTATTTGCGTATAAATATGTCAAAAACTTAAACAATTTTTTTTGTAATCATGTTTATTTTGATGTAATAATTGTTTGAAATTCTTTTAGTTTTGAATATTTATTTTATAAATGTCTGTTGTAAAAGATTTAATAATAAGCTAAAACATTTTTTCATATGTGTTTATTGATTACTTGTAAAAGTAGAGTCCTTAACGCTTTTCGACGTCGAAACGTTAAGTCAATCGTTATCGTTAAAAAGTTAGTGAATAACCCCCCTGTTGGTCAACGTCGATCGTCGTTCGTTATCCGGAATAAGAGGCCTCTGCGCGATATCGTAAGTTATTATTAAGATTTTGTTAACCAGAAGTTTCTTACCTCGAAGAAACTTCTGGCGTTGTAATAACTATCGTGCGTATCGAGCGTACGTTGTATCTTAGCTCGCGTCGCGTCCCTCCCTATTGCTATCTCTTTCTAGAGAATATTTTTCCGTTTAATTTAAACACTTTTGTATTGCTTAATTTTACATATTAATTCATTCGCGTTCAGATATTATTTTTGTATTTTACTTTATTGTTTCTAATAAATACATTTTTATCATAAAATCTTATTTTGTCTGCTGTAAGTGCATGCATTAAAGAAAGCCTATCCTGTTGCTTATCCCGACGCCTCCGCGGTCCTTATTTATTTTATCTCAATATATACATATATTTCCTACGTAAATATATATAATAAATTTAACTGGGAAAGTTAAATTCCATATAAATAAGGAGAACTGTGCTAACGGCATCGCGTCTCTCGATCAGGTAAGAGAGAGAGAGAGAGAGAGAGACGCGCAGCAACAAGCTGACGGAAAAACACTCCGTCGCATATCAATCTAATATACTAACTAGCTTTGCCGGAGTTGTTGCTAGTTTACCATACTGGAGATAAATTCTAGCAGCTCCGCATTCAATCAAAAATTAATAAGTCTAGTTAAAGTCAAGTTGAATTAAAATCTAATTTCTTTTGCAACGAGTAGCAAATTACCGTTATAATAGATATATTCTATTTAGTGAAAAACTTTCAGAGCTCTAGGTCAAAAAGGTAAAAAGTTAATCATAATGGAATTTATTTCAAATTTTCCAAATTTTTTTTTAAATTAATTCATAAATGATTTTTTTCCGAAAACTACCAATGTTTGGTAAAAACTTTATAGTATATTTTTTGTTGAAAAAAACGTATAAAATGTACCAACATTTTTGCAAATTTACGCAAAGGCCGTATAGGCCAGTGCCTAGGGCTTTAGGTACGTCAGGGGCTTTACACACCCACAAATAATTCATACCATCATAATTAATAATTAATAATATCAATAAAATTATTAATATTTAATGTTTGTATCGATTTTGATGAATAATAAGAATGTCAATATCAAATCCATATATTTTTTATAAATATGAAATTAAAATTTTATTCTGAATTTTTTGAGCAAAATAAAAAATGACATCTATAAAGCTTAGATTATTTAAAACATCCGATTCGATGAATATGCTAGAAAGAGAATTTGATCGAGAATTTAACATTGAATTCCAATTATTATTTTTTTTACAAATTTTTACATACATTACACCCTCTCTTGCTGCCTCTCTTCCTCTCTCACCCTCTCTTGCTCTTTCAATTTATCAGTGCCCTTTCTTTTCTTTAATTTCATTTTTGTTATCGTAGTATTATTTAATTTTACTTTATATTTATTTGGTTGTTTTTCTTTAATTTTCATATAAGCTTCTTTCTTACGTAAAGCCTCATTCGCATGTTTTTGTTTCAATTTATCAGTACTCATTTTTTCCTTAAATTTTATTTTCACTATCTTAGTATTCTCTAATTTTTCTTTATATTTTTTCGATTGTTCTTTTTTATTTTTTATATAAGCTTCTTTCATGCGTAAAGTCTCATTTGCACGTATTTGTTCCAATTCATCAGTACTCTTTTCTTTCTTGAATTTTAATTTCGTTATCTTTGTATTTTCTTACTTTTTTTATATCTATTTGACTGTTTTTTTTTCATTTAAATATAAGCTCCTTTTTTTCGTAAAGCCTCATTTGCACGTTTTTGTTCTAATTCGTCAATATTTTTTCTTCTTGAGTTCCATTTTTCTTATCTTAGTATTTTCTAATTTCCCTTTATATTTATTTGGTTGTTCTTTTTTCATTTTCATATAAGCTTCTTTTTTACGTAAAGTCTCATTTACACATATTTATTCTAATGTATCAGTATATTTTTTTAATGTCATCTTTATTATTTATTCATTGAAACCAGAAATAATTTACATAATAAACCGTAGTTCATACATAAGTCCTATGGAGATAAACAAATTTACATGTACATAGGCTGGTACAAAAAAAAGACTAATAACTAAAGACTTATAACTAATAAATTGCAGAGAAAAATCAGCAATATTATAAGATTTTAACATTATATATTATATAAATTCTGAAATCAAAAACAAATTTAAACTATCTTGCAAATCACAGATTTCAATTTACGTTTTATAGTTACTTTAGTATAGAACATGATTTTCAGATCATCTGTCAAATTATTAAAAGCTTAAATAGCTACAATGTAACTATTTTTGCCACTTATTGCTTTATTCATTTTGGATTATTGTATAAATTTTTGTCCACCCCATTTAAATAAACTTTTTGTTTCCATAACTTTATTTAATTTAGCAGAAATAAAAAGTAAATATTTAGTTTCATTTATCAAATATTCTATTTGTCTATCCTATTTCATATTACAATCAAAATGTATTGCCAAGTATTTACAACTTTCTACCCTATTTATACTTTGATTCTGTATCCTTATATCTAGTAAATTTGAAAAAGTATCACAATAACAGTCAAAAGTTATGTAGAAAGTCTTTTGTATATTTAAAGATAATTTGTTTACAACCATACAATCTTCAACTCTTTTCAAATATAAGTTCATTTTATCCTGTGTAACAGACTACGTATCAGCATCAGCAACAATGACAGTATCATCAACAAAAGATATTATAGCCTCCATGGGCAAGCTATGTAGTAGATCATTAACATACAAAATAAACAATAAAGGTCCCAATATTGTTCTCTGTGGAATACCAGTTAATATTGTTTGAGGTATACTTGCCTCGTTCTGTATTTTAACCCCTTGCTTCCTATCAAAAAAATAGCTTTTTAATAGTTTTGAAACTTTTCTTCCGAATCCATATCTATCAAGTTTTATTAATAATATTTTATAGTCAACAGTGTCAAAAGCTTTGGCCAAATCCAGAAAAATGGCAACTATAGGTCTACTTTGATCTAACTTATTATAAATTATATTTATAATATAGTTCAGTGCATCAGTTGTACCTCTGTCCTTTACAAAACCATATTGTTGATCTGAGCTAATTTTAAATTTATTTAGATACTTATTCATTCTTATATAAACAATTTTTTCAAAGATCTTGGCAATGTTCGATATCGGTCTATAGTTAGACACACATAATTTATTCCCAGATTTATGTAATGGGATGACATCTACAACTTTTAGTGCATTGGGCCATATCCATTTCTCAACACTTAGGTTGAATATATGCTCCAAAGGCTTATATATAAAAATAGACAAAGTCCTTATAGTTTCAGTGTTAATATAGTCAACTCCACCAGCTTTATTCTTCATATTATCAATAATTGTAAGAATCTCACCACAATCCATTAGTTCAAAAAACATGGTTTTAGGATTTCTATCTGGAAGTTCCAAAATCATACCTTTGTTTTGTCTAATCTTACTACGCGAATCCAAACCTATTCTACAAAAATAATTGTTCATCACATTTGAAATCTGTATTGGATTTTCAAGGACAGGGGACCCTATAGACGGGTAACTCTCTCTTTAAATGACTGAAAACCCTCAGTATGAATAGTAGAATATATGGGCCAATGGACACTTACACTAACAAAGCAGAAATGCCCCGGAGTCTAGCGACGGCCGTGGGTAGGCCGACCCAGGATGGGAATCGGGTCGCTGCTGGAGGATACAGGGGAAAAACCGCGTGGATGCTGCGAGCCGCCGGATAGTACAAAGGCCCGGTCGGAGCTAGCCACTCTGTACTGGCTGCCCTATCAGCCGGCGAAAAATCCATCTTCCTGTTGCCTGGTGCCGGGTGGCACCCAGACTGGGCGCCGACAATGGGGAATGGGGGCTCCTCCGAGGTCACCGGCGGGGGGGGCGATCCTTAAGGGGGAAGGCTGACGGACGGTGCATAAGCTGGACCCTACCGGGAGTAGATTCTTTACCATGAACACATATTACACGAGAAAAGATAAAGGAGTAAAATTTTAACAAAAATGCTGATGTCCACGAAAGAATTTGAGCTTTCAGCATCCATCAGCGCTCCGGGCACCCCAGGCCCACATACCTCAGAGGCGGCCGACTTGGCCTCGGGGGTGTGTTTTACAAAACCAAGCAGGGAAATGGAAGGGCAGGAACGATTGCCTCCTGACATCATCAAGGGGCAGATTCAGAGGATATTGGAATCAGTAGTTAAGATGGAATTAGTGAAAGGGAGAGTTAGGACGGTGAGCACCGAAATCACGGATGAATGGCCTATCATCAAGGATGCATGTGAGGCGGTAATGACTGAGTGTGAACGGTTGACCGCGCAGCGGACAACTGAGGCTCAGAAGCGGAAGACAGAGCCGACCGGTGCCAGTCCTGAGCAGTCGGCGGCCTTTCAAAAGGTCGTCGAAGACTCTGGATGGAAGAAGGTCGGTGCCAAACGAAAGACCAGGACCGCAAGTACGGTACCTAAGGACGGCACGAAAGAACCAAACGACCAGAGGACTCAAAAGGACGAGACGAAAGGGAAGAAGAAGACCGACCGCGGACAGTCCAGACGGAAGCAGGGTGCATGCAACGGCGTTGGCGCCGTCTTGGTTGGTCTATCCGTCAACATGACGTACGCTGATGCTCTGCGCAGGCTCAAACAGGACGTTAAGACTGACGAGACTAAGGTGCAGGTACAGGGCTGTCGCAAGACGAAAGACGACGGTCTCCTGATCAGGTTGCGATGCAAGACGGAGGACAGACTGCAATTCGAACAGCAGATCAAACAGGCACTGGGAAATGACGGTACAGTACGGGACTTGACGCCGGAGGTGCAGATCGAGATTCTTGATCTTGACTGCATCACAGAGGCACAAGACGTTACTGACGCAATAAGACGGGAGACAGGGGCAGTGAGGGATCCGAAGCCGCATATCTTCGGTCCCAATGAAAAAAATGTTTGCATGGCCGTCTGTGATGTGGAGGAGAGTGCCACTTGAATCCTGCTGCAGAAGGGCCGGATCAAAATAGGGTGGATGAACTGCCGCGTACGGACGAGACTAATGGTGCCGAGGTGCTACAGATGCTTTGGCTTCGGACACAAACGACAAGACTGCAAGGGTACTGACAGAAGCAGACTGTATCGTAGGTGCGGACGGACGGGACATACCAGCGGAGGGTGCAACGAGAAAAACCCGACCTGCTATCTCTGCACGGAGGCGAGGCTCAAAGGATGCGCTCATGTGCCGGGTTCCGGAACATGCGCCGTCTTCCGGGCTGAGCTCGAAAAGCGGAAAAAGCAGACCACGACATGACGGTAACGCTACAAGTTAATCTGAACAGATGCGAAACGGCTCAGCTTTTGCTGGACCAAATCGTGACAAAACGGAACGCAGACGTACTTATAATTAGTGAACAGTACCGCGACTTACGCCAACAGACATGGCTTACGAACGCGTCAGGCTCGTGAGTCATCTGGGTTAGAGGCGCGCGTTTAAGGGGTCCTTTGGTTTCCGGCGCGGGAGAGGACTACGTGTGGGCGAGGGTGGGAGATGTTACTTACGTTAGTATATATCTTTCACCAAACTGTACGGCTGGGGAATTTGAAAATAAAATCGCGGCTCTGGAGGACGGCCTCAGAGATTTATCGGGGCATCTTGTGGTTGCTGGTGACCTTAACTCCAGGACGATCGAGTAAAGCATGACAACTACAGACAGTCGCGGACGACTAGTGTTGGAGATGGCCGCAAGGCTGGAACTGACAGTAGCAAACAGAGGACAGGTTTTTATGTACAGACGACCGGGTTTTGGATACTCGATACCCGACGTGACGTCGACAACAGAAGACCTGGAAACGTGAATAAGGGGATGGCGGGTGCTCGAGGAATATACGGCCAGCGATCACCAGTGCATCGCCTTTGAAGTGACAGAACGGGCAGGTACGTCACGAAACGTTACGGTGAGACCCTCGCGGTGGAACCTCAACAAACAGTACAGGGCTCTGTTTCGGAGGATGCTACTGGAAATGGTTGCGCCTTCGGAAAGTATCCCGACGGACCTGACTGACGAACAGAGGACCAAGCTGATTGTGGACGGGACGATGACCGCTATACCTCGCCTCTGTGAGGCTACTATGCCACGCATCGTACCCCGACATAATAAACCGGCAGCATACTGGTGGACGGATGAGATAAGCTCCCTACGGCGGACGTGCATAAGACACAGACGAGGACTGTACAGGGCACGAAAAAGAGGACAGGCTGACGTAACAACGCTCGCACAGATGTACAAAGACGCTAAGAAGACCCTGACGAACGCCATAAAAAACAGTAAGAGGCTATGCTGGAGACGATTGTGTGAAGAGGTGGACCGTGACCCCTGGGGTATGGGCTACAAGTTAGTTACCCACAAACTTGGTCCTCCAGAACACAGAGACGGACAGTCAATGGCGACGTTAGTGGACGGGCTCTTTCCAAACCATCCGGTTACGGAGAGGCTGGTCGACTATCGAAGCCAAGCAGTTCCGGAGTTCACGAAGGCGGAATTGCTGGAAGCTACCGCCTCTCTGAGACCCGGAAAAGTGCCAGGACCGGATGGCGTTCCAGGAGAGATCCTCCGGCAGGTCGCTTTAGGCAGGCCGCGTCTGCTCCTGGACATGTACAACGAATGCTTACGGACGGAGATTTTCAGCACGCGATGGAAAAAGGCCAGGCTGGTTCTTCTCTATAAAGGAAAGGGAGAGCCAAATGCGCCAAATTCCTACAGGCCATTCTGCCTCTTAGACACGGCAGGAAAGACTTCAGAATTATTATTGAAAAACAAACTGACGGACGCCGTAGACAGGGTGGGAGGTCTCTCGGACAACCAGTATGGCTTCCGCAAAGGTCGATCGACGGTGGATGCTATATGGGAGGTCCTTGAGCGTTCTAGGAGGACCAACAACAGAAGTAGACCCATTGTACTGCTTGGCACGCTGGACGCAAGGAACGCCTTCAATAGCGCCAGGTTCTCTGATATTCTCGAGGCCTATAGGTCTTTCGGGGTGCCGGACTACTTGATGAGGGTGTTGGAGGATTGCTTGCGTAACAGATGCTTAACGTACGAGACGACGGAAGGACAGACATGCAAACCAATAACTGCGGGGGTTGCACAGGGTTCGATACTGGGACCAGACATTTAAATTGTGGACTACGACAGCTTGTTGAGACTGGAGATGCACGAGGGCGCGTCGCTTGACGCTTACACCGATGACGTGGTGGTGGTCATCGTCCAAAGGGCTACAGAATTAGCACAACTAGCACTGAACAGAGTCATGAGGTGGGTCGGCAGGTGGATGACAGAACACGGACTGTCACTGGTACTGAACAAGACGGAACTGATGTTTCTGACAGGAAGACGTATACCCACGCTTATTCCAATGACGGTTGGTACGGAAAAGACGAAGACGGTTGGTAGCCTAAAATACCTAGGAGTCACCCTGGATACCAGGCTCACTTTTTGGCCGCATATTCAGAGGGTGGCCGACAAAGCGACTAAACTGACGTTCTTGCTGGGCCGCCTTATGGCAAACACGTACGGACCAAAACAGAAAAAAAGACTATTGCTCATGACGACGACCCACTCGATCATGTTGTACGGGGCGGAAATATGGGTCGATGCGCTTCGCGTTCGATAGTACCGAAAGCGACTGACGGACGTACAGAGACGGGGAGCGCTTTGGATAGCTTGCGCCTACCGGACGGTCTCTGCGGAGGCCGTAATGGTGGTTGCAAGCGTAGTCCCCATAAATCTCGCGCTAGAGCGCAAGCGGATTTATGAAAGGAGCGCTGAAACAGGACGGACAGACCCGGCAGTTCGGGAAAGAGACCTAACTATAACGCTATGGAGTGAACGGTGGACGAGAGACGGAACGGGGGCGTGGACTAGACGTCTGATCAGGGGCC
This sequence comes from Anastatus disparis, assembly GCA_017163975.1. Classification (NCBI taxonomy): domain Eukaryota; kingdom Metazoa; phylum Arthropoda; class Insecta; order Hymenoptera; family Eupelmidae; genus Anastatus; species Anastatus disparis. The sequence goes on from JAFFSR010000325.1 coordinate 1,787,204, forward strand.
TAAGACGGTGGACGCAACGGACTTTTGGGGAGGTGGACTTCTACCTTACCCAATTCTTGACTGGATACGGCTACTTCAGGCAGTACCTGCACCAGAGAGGCAAGGTGCAGCATGCGGGCTGTACCTTTTGCAGACACGACAGGGACGACGCTGAGCATACATTCTTCGAATGCTCGCGATGGGACTCCGACAGACGAACGTTACAGAAACGGACTGGAGACTTAACACCAGACAACATTGTAGACTGGATGCTAGAGGACGTACAAAACTGGGCAGCGGTGGTGACCTTCGTCACGGTCGTCCTCAAAGGAAAAAAAGAGGAAGGATATTTAGTGTGAATGGATGAGAATTACAAATACGCAGGGAGACAAATGTCTTTGGGCCTAGCGACCCCACGTACCCGAGCTAAGTGTGAATGGAGAAGTGCAAGGTAGGATGACAGGCAAATGTATGCATGTTTGGACGTATGAATGGACACGGCCTAGTGCCTGGACGGACGGACGAGACGAGCGGCAATGGACAAGACTGCAGCGTGAAGTAATGCTAACGCAGTCCCACGCTGCGGCTCTGAACGGTGGACGTTACGGATCCCTGCCAGTGTAAGTGAGGCATTTTCTTGCTTCTCTTCCGCGGCCAGGGTGAAGGGGGCTTAGGCGGTCTCTGCCTGTGGATGCCTCGGGGGCGAATGCGAACCTACCAGGTTTCTTTTTCCCTCCAAGCTGACGCAGCGTCAGAATCCCGTCACACCAGTGGCGCGCACTGTGGTTGGGGTGATCGAGCTGCAGCCCAAGTCGCTGTAGATCTGATAGCAGATTTAGCCGTTCTTTGACCACCAAAAAAAAACAATAGGTCTCACACAATAATCTGTCATATCCATAAATCTATTTAACCTTGCTTTCAATATTTTGCATTTTTCACTGTCATTAGCCACGTGGTTAACCTCAAAATTTGTTTCATACTTACTGTTGCTGAAAAAACAATTTGCACATGTAAATGATTGATCTTTGCATTACTTACAAGGAGAGTGCATTGCATTTGGGTCTTGGATTTTCTTCTAGCTTTGGGATCTTTTTTCTTACATAAAATCATGAAAAAAGCCGCGTCCATTCGGTCCAACGCTCGATTTTTCCCGAGTTATGAGCAGTTTTGTCTGTTTTGTTAAAAAAATTGCATCTGTTTTATAATTTTACAGCTTTCGAACTACTTATTCTAGAAGGTTTTTACTGATTGCATATTAAAGTTGAGATTAAAACCTTTCGATTAAAAAAAAAACGCGTCCAAAAAGCTCAAGTTGTTAAAAACTTATGAAGGGATGAAAATTGAAATGGATTTCTGACTAAAATGTTGCATTTATTTTCTATGTATTTTTTGAGCTAAATATTTGCGCTATTTTTATTCGCCCATATCTTTTTAACGACTTGAGCTTTTTGGACACGTTTTTTTTTTAAACCAAAGGTTTTAATTTCAACTTTAATATGCAATCAGTAAAAACCTTCTAGAATAAGTAGTTCAAAAACTGTAAAATTATAAAGCAGATGCAATTTTTTCAACAAAATAGACAAAACTGCTCATAACTCGGGAAAAATCAAGCGTTGGACCGAATGAACGCGGCTTTTTTCATGATTTTATGTAAGAAAAAAGATCCCAAAGCTAGAAGAAAATCCAAGACCCAAATGCAATGCACTCTCCTTGTTAGTATTATGTGAGCCTACACATTTGAAGCATATGTCTCATTTCTGCATTTTGATCCATTATGACCAGATCCGTCCCAATCATAACATGGCTTAACATTTATTATATCATACAACTTGCAATTTTAATATCCTACAAATAACCTATTTTTGTTCTCTCTTATATGTTTGTATAGCTTAGATGGTACCTCCACGATAACTGTTTGTAAACTTTTTTTTTCATTTTTGTAAGATTGTAAAACTACACATTTCTCTTCAAAACCTTCAAAATTTCTTGTGTTTATATCCTCTTGTAGATCTGTATCACTCATTTTTTCAAATAAATCAATGCCTACAACTTTAATTTTTGGATTAGAAATGTTTTTCTTTTCAATTTTACATGTCTGCGCCAGCTAATGATTAAAAATTTTCACTACTTTATTTGTATTTTCTTCAAAAAGAAAAAGAACAGGTCTTTTCCTTTCTAAAACATGCAACAAATTCTAAAATAAAATTCATTGGAAAAGACTACACGTCTTTTCATGGTGCCTCTCAGCGAGATCCAAACTCACGACCCCCTGGTTTACGAAAAGTCATAACCGCTAAAGCGTTTGACAAACAAAGCAAATTCTCAGAAAATCAAAACAAGCGCCAGCCGGCAAGCATAGCTATAGATATACAAGCCACAAGACACCGAGCAACGCCATCCCCGACAAAGGAGAGCTTCAACATAGGGACTTCTAAGAAAATAAGATAAGTACTTTATACAGTATACAAGGTAACATTATAATATTTTCTCAACTTCAAAATAATTTTAAATTAACATTAAATTAAAAATTTCATTTTATTCAAATCTGAAATTCATAAATCAGTTTATTTCAAAACTTTTATTGTTTAAAATAGAAAACGTTTCTTTCTATTTTTGTCATTTTTTTTAAAAAAAACTTAGTTTCTAAGAAATATCAGTGCATAAGTTAAAATTAAAATTGAAATTTATATTTTAATAACTCATTTCGCATTTTCTAAAGAAAATTCATCTCAATCTAAAATTTGACTTTCAGAAAGTTACATTGTTCAAACCAAAATTTAGCATTCAAATAAAAAGTTCATCTTTTGAAAATCGTATACAAATCAAAATTCTATTACAATTCAACGTTAAATTAAAATTTTGTTTATTGAACAAATCTCATACAATTTAAAAATTTTTTGCCTTTTGAAAATTACATTTCAAAATTTTACCTTTTTAAAATTAAATTTAAGCTAGAAATTTATTTTTCAAAAATTTGTTCTTTTTATAAATTTAAGATTTTAATTTAAGATTTTACATTATAAGACTTAGTTCATAAAGTTCTTTTTTTTCTTTTGAAAATTTAACAGCGAAATAGAATTTAGAATTTTCATTCTTGCAAAGTACAAAAGGTTCTTTGTCTTACAAAGCGAACATTTTCTTAGGTTGAAATCACGTGCTCTCAATAAGATAGAAAGTTGTCCTTTACGATTTTACGAAAGTAAGACGTAGCAACTTAAAATTATTTTGAAGAAAATTTCATGAAAGATTAAGTTGTGTAGCGACGGCCTCCTGGGGGCTTATTCAATAATATCGTAACGTCTAACGGCAAGCTTAACGCCGACGCGCGCATGCGTAGTAATTATTTTTCAGCAAACACTATCGAATATCGCGAACGTTATCAGAGATCATGTTTACTCAACGATAAAAATCTTCTAAACTGAAGCGCTAGGTCGATTTTATCGACAAATTTTACAACCAACTTGAAGCTTGGTTGTAAATCGTACGTTAAACTGTCAAACGTTATGCATGACATATGTATACACATTGACAGAAAAGATTTCTTGAATCAAAAGAATTACTCCGATTTGATGTGATCATTTAAATAGAAAAATAATTTCTTAGATGTAGGCAACTAGATGTTTAAATTAATTTCTTGCTTCACAGATTTTAAGTTATATCCAAGAGATATCTTTTCTGTCAGCGTAATGAAGCGAACATCATTTTATTATTATTTACATTAGTGATCATAAAAATTATTTGTAATTATACATGATTAAATGATAATGTATAATTTTAAATTCAATCAGATCTGCAGGTTTTAAAGTGACTTATATGTACTTTAATAAAAACGAACAGAAAAAAATAATATAAATATTGTTTGAAATAAACTTATCTTATCACCAATAAGCAACGTTTTTTTAATAAAATTATATATTAATCTAAATTTGCATTTTATATTCTATATCAACAACAATAGTTACTCGATTGAATTGTTAAGTTTGCTGCAGAACTTAGAAAAATAGGTTTTCAAAATTTCGTCTTTCAAAATGAAAATGTTGGCTTGGATAATGTTGAGTTAGAAGAATATATAATAGAAATATAAATACAGATTTATTTTAAATATGAATTTTAGATATTGTGTGTTTTAAGGCAAATACTGTTAAAATTCATTTTTTCTATATATTGGAATTTAAAATGAATGGATGACATTTTTTCTAATTATTATTTTGGATGTATAATCATTAACATATAAAATTAAACAAGTTATAAAATATTACTTAAATTTTCAGAATGTCCCAATCAACTGTCCATTTTAAATTCTGATACTGAATGTATGGAGAACACAAGATCTAATATAAATCTACAGAAAAACTAGTAAAATTGTAATTTATTTGCGTATGAATATGTAAAAAACTTAAAAAAAACAATTTCTTTTGGAAAAATGTTAATTTTGATGTAATAATTATTTTGAAATTATTTTAATTTGGAATATTTATGTTATAAATGTCTGTTGTAAATGTCTGTTGTATAAGATTTAATAATAAACTAAAACATTTTTTCATATGTGTTTATTGATTACTTAAAAGAGTAGAGTCCTTAACGCTTTTCGATGTCGAAACGTTAAGTCAATCGTTATCGTAAAAAAGTTAGTGAATAACCCCATTGGCTCAAGGGAGATTACGTTAGTTAGACGTAACATAAATTCATCAATTTGCGAGAGGAACAGCGAATTGATAAATTTATCTTTTTGAAATAAATTTAAATTTCATAAACGTACATTAAACTTTGAACAATTTCTTTACATTTATCATTTACTTAAATTTTGTTTAATAAATTAATTCATTGCTTCATTTGCCTTTATTTTCAATCCATTCATTGTACGTATTTGATTTCAAAAATTAATTTAATTTAATTTTCACATTAGTTTTTCTCAATTTAAATTTGAATTTAACAACATTTTAGCTTTAATTATTGTGCAACATTTACTTTCAACTTTTTTACAATTTGAGTCCATTAATTTAAGTCAGTTCGTTTTTTAAGATCAAGATTCTAAATAAATTCTTTTTACTTTTTAGAACAGTAGATATTTAGAAAAAATTGACGCTGTTGCCCAAGATGCGCCGTTCGTGAGGAGGTTACGTTGCGTCAATAGTGACGAAATTCTCTTCGTGACAAGAGCGCACGCAAGGCGAAGGATCAGCAAAAAATATGTTTTCTTCTTAAACAGCGGGCAGGTAGCAAGGTTTAGGCAAGACAACATATAGTTTTATATTTTTGATAATTATTATTCAAAACTTTTATTAAGTTTTTTATACATTCAAAATGAGTGAGCCAACTTTAATAACTATTATAAACGCATAGGTAGAAGTCTTTAAAGGGCAAATAAAGGCGATTTAAACGTACATATCAAATCCTAACGCAGAGTTAGAAAACATAATAGCACGTTTAGCACACTTATCAGACCTGCACAAAGATGCATATCAATTAAGAATCAAAGCAACACTTGCAAAACTCGACGACGAGGTAATAAATAAATTTGATTAATTAGAAATAGCTTATTTCTCCACAACAGCTTCAGCTATGAAGCTGTGTGAATCTAACGAACCAATACCCGTAGCTAGTTCAACATTAAATACTTCTAACATCACTCTGACACAAAGACACACTTTACCGAAATTAACTTAAGGGGACGCTGTATCTCTCTATCCTTTTCTAATTGAAAAATGTAAATTTTTGGGAAAACTAGTTATTATTGATAGAAATTAAGGGTTGTCCGCAACTTCTATAGTGAAAAACAATATTTTGTCTGATGAGAGCAAATTAATTTTGTTGCTTTTTTTTCAAGTAAAGTTTGACATACTTACAAAATCCTAAATTAAGCTAGAGAATACGTTATTTAAGTATGTCAAACTTTACTTAAAAAAAAAGCAATAAAATTAATTTGCTCTCATCAGACAAAATATTGTTTTTCACTATAGAAGTTGCGGACAGCCCTTAATTTCTATCAATAATAACTAGTTTTCCCAAAAATTTACATTTTTTAATTAGAAAAGGATAGAGAGATCCAGCGTTCTCTTAAGGAGATGTAAAACGGACACTACACCTGTACTTATAGATATTAGCTTCCTTTCCATTTTATTGCTGAATTTCCAGAAAAGAAATGCATTAGCTTGTAGTATGTACCATGATGATTATTTAGATAAATTTTCAAATAAATTCATTCATTAGTTTTTAAGATATTTGGATTCCTGTATAAAATTGAAAAATTTTAATAAATAATTTTGGAACCCAAAATTCTCAATAACTAATGAATGAATTTATTTAAAAATTTAACCGAATAATCTTTATGGTACATACTACAAGCTAATGCATTTTTTTATTGAAAATTTTGCAATAAAATGTAAAGATAGTGAATATTTATGAGTACAGGTGTAGTGTCCATTTTACATCCCCTTAAACAAAGGTACCAAAGTTTGATGGTAAATCAGAAGAATGGCTTACCTTCAAAAACCTTTTCATTGCATTGGTACACTCTTGCGATGATTCAACTAATACAGTAAAACATGCACAACTCTTAGACACTCTTTCAGATTCTGCTAAATTAAAAATAATAGAATTCGTGCCTAGTGAGGAAAATTATCCAAAGGCTTGGCAAGTCCTTCTAGATTTTTATGATCATAAAAGAATAGTTAGCATCAGACACTTAGACGCTATTATAGATTTACCCGTATTAACGAATGCAACGATTGAGAGTGTGTCTTCCTTGTTAGATAAGATACATCAGCATAGACATATTTTAGAACAGTTAGGTGAATGTTCACTAGATAATATAATAGTTAGGATAACAGAAAGAAATCTACCACCAAAATCAAAAGGTAAATGGTAGGATAGACTTAAATTAGATCAACTTCCTACGATAAAGGAACTGTATGAATTTTTACAGAGTAGCATTTTCAAGCTTCAATCTCTTGAAGACACAAAGAAACACGAAAAGACAAATTTAAATAGAAACTCGAAGGATAGTGTAGAAAATTTTAGAACAAAAAGGGGTAGAAGTTTTGCATTAGTAACTGCAGCATCAGCATCAACAAGCAGTAGGTCAGCTAGTTGTCCGAAGTGTAGGCAACCTCATGGTTTGTACAGTTGTTCTGAATTCTTAGGATTAAATGTAGAACAGCGATGGCAATTTGTAAAATCACAACGAATCTGTTTTAACTGCTTAAATAGACACCCCTTTCCTTGCACAAGCAAGGAAGGGTGCAAAACGTGCCACAAACATCATCACACTTTGCTTCACGAGATTAAAAATAATAAACCCACACAAGTTACGCAGTCAGACACTACAAAGGCGTAAATAGATTGCCAATCATACTTATCGGTAGCTTTTCCTTTAGGATCCAACTTAATGACTACAGCTGTAGTCAAAATTCAAAATAAACAAGGAAACTTTATATAGAAATTCTTGTTCAATTAATATAGGGGCAGTTAGTGGGTTATGTACTCTTTCAAAATATTACATAAAATCAAACATTCAATCAAATTACAATCGGTCTAAATGTTAGCTTAGTTTTTTAATTGTTCCGAGTATAACAGACACAGTACCCAATGAGGTTTTTTCCTCGTGACTTATTTAACATACCTAAAAACATTTCTTAAGCTGATCCTCGATTTCACATACCAAAACACATAGATATTCTATTAGCATCAAATGTAACACTTTCTACTTTATCTTTGGGTCAAATCAAACTTCAACACACTAACTCTGAAATTACATTACAGAAAACGATTTTAGGTTCGATAGTATCAGGTGGAATAAATAATAGAATTTCGAATAAAGAGGTTAGCTGTAATGTAACCAAATTAGATAGACTTATAGAACGATTTGGTTTATAGAAACTCTTGAACAAGACCCAATTAGATCTAGGGAAGATATAGCTTGCAAGCAGCATTATGTTGCTCACATCAAAAGAGATAATTTAGGAAGGTATATTGTTAGGCTTCCATTCAGGGATAGTAAATTTGATTTAGGTGAATCACTACAACGTACTATATTTAAACAGTTACTCAGTTTTCGTACACATACATACGCAGTAACAGCTGATATAGAAAAAATGTATAGGCAAATTTTACTTCATCCTGATGATAGGAAATTTCAAAAAGTATTATGGTACTATAAAAACAAACTTAGAACTTTCAATTAAATACTGTAACAATTGGCGTAGCTTCAGCCCCATTTTTAGCTATTAGGACTATTCAACAGTTAGCACGTGACGAGTCAGAAAATTTTCCAATAGCTAGCAAACTATTATTGCGTGATTTTTATGTAGATAATTTTATTTCAGGAGCCGAAACCTTAGAAGAACTAATAAAAATTTGTAATGAGATCATAGAATTATTCATGTAAGGGAGGATTTGCCATATGTAAATGGTCATCCAATCACCCAGAGATTTTAGATAGGCTTGATAAAATAATTTTTGATTTAGATTGTATAGTGACAAATAACCCTGTTCAAAAAACATTAGGTATTGTATGGGACTCAGCCCTTGATGATTTAAAATACGCAGTAAGGGCAATCAAACTTGTTGAAACATCAACAAAACGTACAATCTTGTCAGAAGTTTCAAAGATTTACGATCCTTTAGGTCTGTTTGGTCCAGTCCTTTTGTATACTAAGGTGCTGATACAGGATTGTTGGAAGGCGAAGGTTACCTGAGACGAGGCGCTACCTCAAAGCATTCATACAAAGTGGAAGGATCTGGTGGAACAACTCTGTAGCTTAGAAAAATATATTCCTAGGAAATTTTTAATTACGGGTGCAGTCAAAGTGGAACTACATGGATTTTACGATGCTTCTATTCAGGGTTATGGTGCTTGCATGTATTTTAGATCTATTGATTCACAAGCTCGAGTTTTAGTTAGTCTTATTTGTAGTAAATCTCGAGTTGTACCGCTAAAGGTCATTTCGATACATAGATTAGAACTCTGCGCTGCCTCAATTCTAAAAAGGTTATATGTTGAGGGCTCCTCACCTCCTTAGAACTTTCGAAGCAAAATAGGGTAGCTGACATACAAGCAATAGAAAACCAGGTTAGTTGGATTCACGTTCGATCAGAGGACAACCCTGATGCATCATCCAGAGGACAATTGCCTGTAGACTTCTTGAAAAATCAACTTTGGTCGTCAGGGTCTAAATGGTTAACACGATCGGAGAATACTTGGCCAGAGTCAGTAGAAAAGATCAATTTAGAAATGTTAGGTACAACTAGAGAGACATGTTGAATAATTTCAACAAACCCAGATGAAATTTACAGTAGGTTTTCTAATTTCGAACATGTTACTAAAGTCGTAGCTTACATGTTGCGGTGGAGACAACCAAGGACCAGACAAAATCAAACATTATTATTTTCAGAGATTGCAGAAGCAAAGCTGAAAATTCTTTCTATGATACAACGAGAACAATTCTCAACAGAGATGGGGATTCATTTTAAACATAAAAAAGAAAATACAACTTCATACAAAAAGAGCACTCCTTTTGATCAATTACATCCCTTTTTTGATGAATCAGGTTTAATCAGAGTAGGTGGACGTTTAAAAAATTCGTCTCTCCCTTATGGAGCAAATAGAGATATCCAAGAAATCCATGATTTGTTTGAAACTACTGAATTTCGTAAATCTATCACTGACTTTGCCTTAAGTAAAAGAATTGAATGGCATTTTAATCCACCTTTATCACCTCATTGCGGGGTATTTGGGAAGCAGCTGTGAAAGGTTTTAAACATCATTTAAAACGCGTTTTAAAAGGTAACAATTTAACTCATAAACAACTTAATATTTTTTTTCTAATAGAAATAGACGCAATTTTAAATTCACAACCATTGTATGCAATCTCAGCTGATCCCAATGATCCCTTAGCAATAACATCAGCACATTTGTTTGTAGATGGACCATTCAATTTCTTACCAGAAAAACATTTGCTTTCAGTTTCAGATAACAAACCATCAGCTTGCAATTTCATTGCAAAGGCTCGTCAACATTTTTGGGCCCACTGGCATCAGGAATAATTACCTGAAATACAAATTCGAAACAAATGGTATCGTTTCGGAAGTCTCTTCCAGGAACGGCGGCATCGCTTGAGTGGCTTCTGTCAAGACCAACACTGGCGTTTACCAGCGTAACATCACAAGACTTTGTCTTTTACCTGTATCGTGAATCTTTGATTCATATTTCATATCTGTACATATCTATTTCTTTTTGTAAAAATAAAAATTAACATAAATTAAACTTGCGAATATTGCGAATAAAATCAATCAGCAAAACAGTCACTCCAAAGGAAGCTGCAATCATTTGTAAAACTTGCGATCAGCGATGTAGTCACTCCAAAGAAAACTGCGATCATTTTTAAAACTTGCAATCAACGACGTAGTCACTCCAAAGGAAACTGTGCTTAAACATATTTGTCTAGTCAAATACTTGTCAAATAGCGATTAACTTAAATTTAAGTTTAATTTAGTTGAGAAATCAAAGCTTCAATCTAGATAACAGATTTCATTACTACAAAATCAATTTTTAACATAAAATTTTATTTTGCAGCTTGCGCCCGCAGTATGTTAGGTCGCAACACAAATCATATCAAAAAATCAAAAGTGATGATAAGCGGCAGGACTTGACAGTCACCTGTTCCCACCTCCCTCATGTCAACTCATAGACAAAAAGGGGGAGAGAACAGGGAGACTTTTCCAAGTGCCAGGGAAAAATTAGTTAGTATCAAGCGTGACATCGCCCCGAGCGGTTTATTCTTTCTCGAGAATATTCAGTTCTCTTCAACACAAAGCGATCAGAAGCTTTTGTTAAGTTGACATAGTTCCTGCTGAAGGACGAACGGCTCGTTGCGATTAGCGCATCACCTACCGCGGCTTCATAATCATACGAGCTTATAGCTCTATGTATCATTACATCTCTGTCATTGCGCGCGCTTACAGCTCCATGTGACAGTGTTACATTTTCGTTTCTTATCGTGCGTGCGTATAGTTTGAAACGTTTCGTTAAATAGTGTGTAATTTTATAGGTAATAAATCAAGGGTTTTTTATGTCGAATGGCTTTTTCCCTTTACATCAGTGTTTTTATTGAGTGAATCCTTTCTTCAAAATAACAAAATGACAAGTTCACAATAACGAATTAATTAAAACAAATGCAACTACCACCGCAAGGTTAGTTGCATTTGACTCACTAAATTCCTTTTCTGTCTTTAATCAAGTGTTAGTTTCTTACTAAAATTTTGCAATAAAGTAAGTGGTAATATCAATGAAATACATTCAGTGTAAGTGTTAAATTCAAAATCAATTAGTTAAATTCAAAGGGTAAATGTAAAATTAAATTTCAGTTTTCTTGTGTGTCATAAAAGGATAAATTCATTAAAATCAGTTAAATAAAAATTTCATAATCAGACAATTCAAAAGAAAAAAGAGCAGGTCTTTTTCTTTCTAAAACATCCAACAAATTTTAAAATAAAATTCGTTGGAAAAGATTACGCGTCTTTTCATCTTGTTTGAAAAGTCTAAAATATTGTCATAAAGCGAAAAATGCGGTGCGAGGTAGAGCCAACGTAAACATTAGCATACATCATTCTTGAGTATTGCTCTCTTTGTTGCACTAAAGGAAGGTGCACGCATGTTCACATCGGTCTTACGTTGCATCGCATTTTTCGCTTTATAAGAATATTTTAGACTTTTCAAACAAGATAAGTATTAATAATTATTCTACATATAGATGGCTAGAGGAAATGACAACATTAAAAGTATATTGTCGTCTCAGAAAATTGTAAATAGCTGTATAAAAAATATTTAATAGATTTTTCTCACCTGACCGCAGCGCCACCCTATACGTAACGGCGAATAGACCCGACCACCTTTTAATCCGATCTACGTCTTCCTTTCATTCATTATTTTTTTTAATTACTTTTTTTTATATACTCTCAGCTTGTATTTTTGTTTTTGACATTTGTAATGTGAGAATTTGTTCCCTCTCTCACAGTTACTATATTTTCAACTCTATAATATAACCTCTGAATCAGTATCAATTTTATTATTATTTTCTTTATATTTTACTCTGAATATAAATTATAAACATCTTAGCAATTAACTCACCCGGGTGGATTTTAATCGGGTCTTCGCAGGGAACAATGACGAAACTACCAATGCAAACCATCAATAAATAATTGATATATTTAGAACAATGTAATGTTAATAAAACACTTAAGTAACACTGTTAAGTAAGCTACAAGATGAGTAATTTTCACTCTTAATTTATCCAAGTAAATTTAACAGCTTAATCACCCGACCATTTCTCGATTTTATGTGGAGTGTAAGAAAAACTGTGTATTAAGAAAACTCTGACTCGACTTAATAAAACTTTTCTATAAATTATAATTAATAAAAATTAGACTAAATGCGTGACTTTAATATTGAGATTAACAATGGCGGCGAAACCGACGCTAACTATGACAAGCAAAATGGCGACGCGCACTGACTCTAAAATTTTTACTTTTATAAAGAAGTAAGATGGAGGACTCACCGCAATTATCAAGTGTCACTCTCCAACAATAAAAATCTCCAACAAGAAATCTTCTCTGCTCTTTTAAAAACTCCTCAGCTCTCTCGAAAAATGCAAAATAAAAATCTCTATTATGTGCAATAAAAATGGCAGCGTTCTCTTATCTCAATTGAATTTATAATCAACTTTAATGGAGACAAGACTCATATAATGGCTCAGCGAGCAACAATCAGAAACGTAGAAAAAGCAAACAACTGAAGCTATTCAGATTCAAAAGAGAAGTGT